>CM069137.1:89468512-89791012 GCA_035221665.1 Okamejei kenojei
CTCACCTTAAACTTATGTCCTCTGGTTCTTGATTCCATAACTCTGGGTAAAAGATTCAGTGCAATCACCCTTTCTATTTTGCCCTCATGATCTTATATACTTCCATAAGATCACCCCTCATCCTCCTGCATTCCAAGGTATAAAGTCCTAGTCTGCTCAACCTCTGTCTATGGCTCAGGCCCTCAAGTCCTGGCAACATCCTCGTTAATCTTCTCTGCGCTCTTTCCAGCTTAACACATCCGTCCTATTGCAAGGTGATCTAATCAGAATACAATACTAAGAATTTGGCCTCACCAACACCTTGTACAACTGTAACATAACATCCCAACTTCCATATTCAATACCCTGGCTGATGAAGGCCAATATATCATAAGTGTCAGGAGTAGAATTAGGCCATTCGGCCCATCAAGTCTGCTCTGCCATTCAATCATGGCCGATCTATCTCTCCCTCCTAACCCCATTCTCCTGCCTTCTCCCCAAAAGCTCTGACACCCGTACTAGTTTAGTTTAGAGACACAGCACGGAAACAGGCCCTTCGACCCACTGGGTCCGCGCCGACCAGCGATCCCCGCACATTAACGCTATCCTACACACACTAGGGACAATTTTTTACATTTACCAAACCAATTAACCAACAAACCTGTACATCTTTAGAATGTGGGAAGAAACTGAAGATCTCGGAGAAAACGCCTGCAGGTCACGTGGAGAACGTACAAACTCCATACAGCCAGCACCCGTAATTGGGATTGAACCCAGGTCTCCAGCGCTGCATTCGCTGTAAGGCAGCAACTCTACCGCTGCGCCACCAAGACGAGTCAAGAATCTATCCATCTCTGCCTTAAATATATCCACTGACTTTGCATCCACAGCCTTCTGTGGTAAAGAATTCCATGGATTCACCACCCTATCAAAAGCCACTACATGAAAAGCCTTCTTGACCACCCTATCTATCTGTGATGCCACTTTCAAGCAACGATGTATGTCCTAAATCCCTCTGCTCCACACCCCAGGACCCTGCCCTGCACCGGGAAGATCCAGCCCAAATGCAACATCTCGCACTTATCTGTATTAAACTGCATTAACCACTCCTCAACCCAACTGATCAAGATTCTGTTGTCATTTTTGATAACCATCTTGGATAACTATGATATCACCCATTTTTGTGTCATCTGCAATCTTACATGCCATCTACATTCTCATCCAAATCATTTCTATAAACCGCAAACAGCGATTGACCCAGCACTGATCCCTGAGGCACACCACTAGTCACAGGTCTCCAGTCCAAAAGAGCAATCTTCCACCACCAACCTCTGCTTCCTTCCATGAAACCAATTCTCTATCCAGTAGCTTGCCCTCTCTCTCTCTCCCAAAATTGCATGCAATCTTACCTTCCAGAGCTGCTGGCCTTCTTATTAAATGCCTTCTTTGGAAACATTGAATGAGGATATTGCAGCAGATTTGGTGTACAAGGTTTTTGATCAGGTGCCACAAAACAGGCTTATCAGCAGAGTTGAAGCATGTGACATACATGAGACATGAACAGCATAGATACGATTTGGCCAAACAAAGTTAACAGAGGATCTTGGTGAATGAATGGCATTTTTTATAAAAGGATAGAATCACAGAGAGAAACAGGTGCACTGCAACCATCAACCACACATTTACACTAATCCTGCATTAAGGCAAGAGGGGAAAGCTTAATGGAGATGTGCGGGGCATGGTTTTTCATACAGAGTGGTGTGGAAAGGGACGCACTGCCAGGGGTTGTGGTGGTGGAGACAGATACGATTGTGGCGTTTAAGAGGCTTTTACATAGGCACATGAAAGTGCTGTGAATAGAGGGATATTGATCATGTACAGGCAGATGAAATCAATTTCACTCAGCATCATGTTCAACACAAACATTGTAGGCAGAAGGGCCACAATCTTTAATTTCTCATCAAATCTTCTCAGATTCTCCATTCACTTGCACACTGGGGGCAACTTACAGAGGGGAATCAGCCACCCTGCACGTCTTTGGGACGTGGGAGGAAACCAGAGCATCAGGAGGAAACCGACACAGTCATAGGGTAAACATGCATATTCTGCATAGACAGCACCTGAGGTCATGAATTAACCTGTGTCGCTGGTGCTGCCAGGCAACAGCTCGACCAGCTGAGCCATTGTGCCACCCACTATGGAGTAAGAGAAGCGGAAAAAAATGACATTCCCCAGGGATTGGTGTAAGGTCTATGCTTTTTTTTTTTGTTAACTTTGTGGATGATCTGGGCTTCGGGATGTTTGCCGCAATCTCTCATTTAGCAGATGCCACAAAACCTGCAGTATTGAGAATTGCAAAAAAAAGGATAGTGATAGTTTGCAGCAAGTTACAAACAGGCTGATAAAATGGCACTCAACATTAGTGCAAAGAAATGAGAGATGAAGCATTTTGGCAGGAAGGATAAGGAGAGACAATGTCGAAGGATACTTTCTACAAGCAATGGCCAAGCAGAGAGCATAGGGTGGAAACAGGCCCCTCGGCCCACTGAGTCCGCACCAACCAGCGATTCCCACACATGCTCTAGGGACAGTTTACAATTTACCAAAGCCAATTAACCTACAAACCTTCACGTCTTCGGGAGGAAACAGAAACCCTCGGAGAAAACCCACGCAGATCACGGGGAGAACGTACAAACTCCGTACAGAAAGCACCCATAGTCAGGATCAAACCCGGGTCTCTGGGGCTCCAAGGACACAACTCTACCCCTGCGCCACCGTGCCGCCAAGTTAGAGGTTATCATTTTGAAAGGAAGTAATAAAGAGGTGATATTGAATAAAGAATACTGTTCTAAAATCACTGTCAGCAAGAAAACAAAATCCTGCTAAAGAAAATGCAGATTCTGATCTATCTGAACCACTTGATGCGAAAGGAGAGGCAAATTCAATGCTAGCATTTATACCAAGAGGACTGCAATACAAAAAGAGAGATGTAATGCAGAGGCGCTGGTCAGGCTGTATTTGGAGTACTGTGAGCAAGTTTGGGCCCCATATCTGAGGAAGGATGTGCTGGCTCTGGAGAGGGTCCAGAGGAGGTTTACAAGAATGATTCCAGGAATGAGAGGGTTAGCATATGATGAGCGTTTGTCAGCACTGGGCCTCTACTCGCTGGAGTTTAGAAATTTGAGGGGGGACCTCATTGAAACTTACAGAATATTGAAAGGCATAGATAGAGTAGATGCGGAAAGGATGTTTCCACTGGTGGGAGAGTCTAGGACTAGAGGTCATAGCCTCAGAATTAAAGGGTGCTCTTTTAGAAAGGAGCTGAGGAGGAACGTCTTTAGTCAGAGGGTAGTTAATCTGTGGAACTCATTGCCACAGGGGGCTGTGGAGGCCAAGTCAGCGGATATCTATAAGGCAGAGATAGACAAATTCTTGATTAGAACGGGTGTCAAGGGTTATGGGGAGAAGGCAGGAAAATGGGATTGGGAGGCAGAGATCAGCGATGATTGAATGGCGGTGTAGATTCCATGGGCACGGGCCAAATGGCCTAATTCTACTCCTTTTACGTGAACTTGTGAACTCCTCCACTCTTCAATACCCGGCCACCATTAGAAATGGGGTGGCACAAAGACACCGTCACAAAGACTATCAATGCCACTCAGTGGAACCTCTGATTGCCTGGCAGGATGTTGTGACTGTCAAGAGCCAAGACATTACGTCAATGGCCCAAACATCTTCAGTGACCTTCACTCTGCGAAGTGCTGAAGATTGCACGGGTCAATGTTGCTCATAACTCTTCCAGCAAAGTAACAGCCCACAATAGTCAGGGTTGGAACCTGGTCAAATCAAGATTTGAGCCTAAAAGTGATGGCTAACATTCAGGCCATATAAATGATAGGAAATAACCATATCCAGTAATGAAACTATCATTCATGATCTTCTACGCATCACCATCACTGATTTAGTCACACCAACACCCCTCCTGGACCTGATATCATCATATTTAACACTGTGCACAAAACCATTTGTTTTCAGTACCTTAACTTTCTGTTCTTTGATTCACCCATCTCTTTCATTCTCATCATCTTTGTGTCCAAACCGCATCTTTCATCAGGGATGCCTAACCGTTGTCTCTCAGCCCTCTACCCCTTGTTATAAAAACTCCATGCACTCCCTATAATGCAACATGTACAACGCAGATGCATACAGTTTTGTTTTACTCCATGCTCAAGTTGTTGCTGACGCCAGCAAGAGTTTTGTCATCTTCACTGGCATCTCCAATAAGCACATAAGCACATCATGGACAAAGTTCATTCTGGCGCAATGGTTTATATTCAATCTCGTCACCTCATGTCTAGCTTTGCAAACGCAAGCTGTATAAATGTTCCAACTGAACTGTAGAAGGAGGGCATGCGTTACAATATTCGCACCAAATTGGTGCCAGCGGGCTTTCACTAGTTGAAAGAATAGACTGGTAAATTGCTAATGAGCTCCCATAGCTTTTTTATGAAACAAAGTGTGACAGTTCTCGCTGATGGGGTTTTGAAGAGCTGCGTAGGTAGTTTCACAAAATAATCATTATATTTGTTGAACAAGTCCACTGTAGTTTGATGGCACCAATCTAAAGAGTTCAAACTCATTCACAATCTCCGTACAGACAATAAAATTGTCTTTGGTTCCAAGTTACTGATTTTTGTTTTTAAACTGCACAATAAAGCTCTCCCACCTTGTCATTGTTTGTAGCTTTGTCGTTTCACCAAATACGTCAATGGGATAATTCACTTTACCTTGTTATGTCATCTTTCAGTGCGTCTGTCTTACCTGGCAAGAAACCTGAAGAGTTAACCACTTGCATGGGGTGGAATAGACAAGTAATATTTTACCAGGGGGATAGCCATCTCAGTCTCCACAAGTAAAGAATTGTAGTTTGCAATCACATACAATAAATTGGAACAAAGCACCCAAAGTCTGATGCTCTGGATTTAATCCAATTCTCATGTGTTGCTGCTGCTTTAAGAACACAACTCCAAAGACTCCATCCATGTAAGGCGGCAGGCTGTAGATAGAACTGTTCGTTGCTTTTGAAACTTTGTCCACCCCAACACGTGGCGACACTTGTGTACTGCCCAGGTTGTTTGCAAAACAAAGCTTTTCACCGTACCTAGGTACCCCAGGTATATGTGACATTAAAGTATCATTCAGTCATTCATAAAGTATCATTCATACATTCTATTGGATCACACTGACAGCTAACCAACCATTCTCATTCAGCTGAAGAGAGACACTAAAAGCTGGAGTAAGGCAGCGTCTCTAGCGAGAAGGAATGGGTGACATTTCAGGTCGAGACCCTTCTTCAGACTCGTCAGGGGAAAGGGAAACGAGAGATATAGACGATGATGTAGAGAGATAAAGAACAATGAATGAAAGATGCAAAAAAGTAACAATGACAAAGGAAACAGGCCTTTGTTCACTGTTTGTTGGGTGAAAAGAGAAACTAGTGCGACATGGGTGGGGGGGGGGAAGGAGAGCTATTGTACATGCACAATCTATCCATATCTCCTTGCCCATCCATTTCAGCATGTGGGGTGCAAATATATTGGACCTCATCGCCCAATCCAGGGGTATTGAGAAACTTTTTGAGCCGAAGTGCAGATTAACTTTCTTTGCGATCTTCAAATTTTGTGCCAGTGTAGCAATATAGTTCAGGGCACAATAGGGTGCAACTTCAAGAGTAAAACATGTCCAGCATTTTTGGACTTTACCTTGCCTTTCCAGCATCTGCTGCAATTTGTTTGAAATTTGTTATTATTGAATTTAAAGACTGACTGGGGTTAAATGCTTTCGATCTGCTTTTGTTTATATCTGAGATAGAGTCATACAGCCTGGAAATTGGCCCTTCGGCCCAACTTGCCCACGACATGTCCCATCCACACTAGTCCCACCTGCCTGCATATGGCCCATATCCCATATTAAAGATGTTAAACATGAATCTTTACACTGTTCCACTGTTTTTCACACAGGGCGTTGTGAATCTGTGGAATTCTCTGCCTCAGAAGGCAGTGGAAGCCAATTCTCTGGATGCTTTCAAGAGAGAGTTAGAGCTCTTAAATGTAGAGGAGTCAGGGGATATGGGGAGAAGGCAGGAACGGGGTACTGATTGTGGATGATCAGCCATGATCACAGTGAATGGCGGTGCTCGCTTGAAAGGCCGAATATAATACTCCTGCACCTATTGTCTATCATATACTTATAAAAGTCTGATCTTGTACGTGTGTATATGTGTATATGTGTGTGTATATGTGGCTATCTTTACATCTTTGTAAAAACATTACGCGGTAACGATAACATTTTTACATATTCGGATTGACATATTTCCCCTCTAGGCCGAGATCACCTTATCTGAACATTTTATGCTTTATTTCTCGACATTATCAACTCATTACTGATTAAAACTCTAAAAAAGTCAAAAGACTTTGAAATTAAAATGACCTGATGACGTCACAATGGCTCGGCTAGTAGTGATCAGCCTCACTGAAGATTTCATCCTATATTTGACCCGTTATTTGCAATTAAAGCTTTAAAAATGCCAACTTTCACAAGATTTTTTAATATTCTGATTCACATTTTCCCCTCTAGGCAGAGATCACCTTTACTGAACATTTTATGTTTTATTTCTTGACTTATTACTGATTAAAGTTCTAAAAAATCAAAAGACTTTGAATTTAAAACGACCAGCTTCAACTGATGATGTCACAATGACACGGCTAGCAGGGGAAGGCAAATTCCTATTGCAACACGCAGGACAAGTGCAATTGGAATTTTTTTTAAAGAGCACTGCTGAGGGACGCAGGGGAGTGCTAGAATCTTACGTTCGGGAATGGCTCGAGTTGGAGGACCACGTGGGGGCTACGGGTAGGGAAAGGGGGCGTTGGGAGAGCAGACCCAACGGGTCTGCACTTGGTCTAGTTGTCTATAAAGGTTTGAGAAATTGAGTCACCTTGTGACTATGTGGGCATCCCCTCAAACCTGAAGTGGAGACGTGTTTAGGACACTGCTCTAACTGACCAAACGGGAGGGTGTGCCTGGGTAAAAAATCTCCCATCATTTTCTTCTGATTTAAGAAGACTAATGCTGATAACTTCCACATAAATTAATTGGGAAGAGTTATGTTGTTTTTGTCTCCTCTAAGATCCTTTCAGAGATCCCGCAACCTTAGTTGAGTACAACTGCCATCCATTCTTGCATTCTCCACACAACCTCAACTCTTACCCAAATATCTTTTTTGCCCCACCCCTCCCAGCGTAACTACCCTCTGCACCTTAAACACCCAATTGCCTCCACTCTGTCGCTACCTGTGTGATCTCTAACTTGGCTCCACTTTCCTTATATTGCTCCAGCTATTCCGAGAATTTCATCCAGTTTCCATAGTTACACGCATCGCACGACCTTACACCAATATTCTACACTCTCACTCTACTTAAATTGGTTTATCCTTTAAATACCAGACCGTTCTCTTGGCAATTAAGTAGCAGCAAATGCAACCATAACCAATTAATTTAAAATATGTGTCAAATTAATTGATTTGCAATTGGACAGAGGTTACTTTAAATAGGCTAATGCACTGAATTATCAGGTACAATGCAAAAGTAAATTAGTCCCAATCAGTTGGAAAAGACAGTGTATTTTCTGCATCTCTGGAGAGAAGAAATGAAGGAATGGGTGACGTTTCGGGGAGAGACCCCTCTTCAGATTGAAGAAGGGTCTCGACCCGAAACGTCACCCATTCCTTCTCTCCAGAGATGCTGCCTGTCCTGCTGAGTTACTCCAGCATATTGTGTCTGTCTTTGATGAAATCCAGCATCTGCAGTTCCTTCCTATACAACAAAAATTACCTACATTCATTTGACCTGCACCTATTTAAACAAACTTTTTATTGGCTACCAAGTTTGGAGATTTCATAAAATGATCTCTGGTTTGAAGCACCGTACTGGATTTGCAACACGGATTACACTGTTATCCTTAAATCACTCAACACGACCAAAATGAGATGAATTCTCTTTTTATCTTGTAGTAAGCCAAATAACTACAAGAATTGTAACAGATGACACATCATTCACTATTTGAAGCATGCAATGCCAGATTAATTCAGTCACAAGAGTCCATTCAAAGAATCAGTCAATTAGGAGAGGATACGTGAGAAACCATAGCTGGCTTACCCACTGTCACCGAGTGGATACCTGTAGCTTTATTAGTGCTCAGAATGACACCACGTTACTTGGGTTCTCAAGCTAATTGCTACATTATATGTAATAACTGCGGTGTACTGCTCAAATACCGGCAGGAATTTGAGAATAATCAAACAGAGCAAGCCCCAAATTTACTGAGACTCAGTCGGGCCAGATGACTGTGTAACCTCATGAACACCAACAACGACCTCCTCGCACAAGGACATTTACGCAGGGCCCTCGGCGAAGGAGAGCGATGTGGTGAGAGTGAGGGTTGTCAGTGAGTGAAAGGAGAGGGATGACATCAGAGAGCCGTCGCCTGCATGAGTGCCGGAGGGCAGCCGATCAGGCCTGTGTAAGTCGTGGCGGTCGATGGAGGGCACGCCGTGGGGAACAAGGAGGGACCTGGCGCGAGGGGGGGACAAAGAGGTACGGGGGGGGGAGGAGGTGGGCTCGGGCAGAAGGAAGAGGGACTACAACAGTAACTTTTGTAACGCTGCGGGCGACCTTTACATGGCGACTCTTGCATACTTTTACAGCAAACAAAGAATCTCACTGCACCTAGTGCACGTGGCAATAAAGTATCAATCAATCAATTCATTAATGCATGTCCCAGCTCACTGCTTGGTCTCCCGGAAACCTTTATGGATATGTGCTAATCTTTTGTATACCAAGACAATGCAACAATTAGGAGGAAAGAATGAAAAGTTGAACTAAACACCTTCTGGCTGTAAAAGCAAAATCTCTTAGCTTTGACCAGCTACATAAAATGCAGAATGTTTGAAATAGATCGAAATGGTTGCCACTGTTACTTGGTGCATAGTATATTCCTTGTTGTGCAAAATGTCACATTGTCCTCTGTATGAATTCTACATTATCATTAACAAAGGTACTTTCCATCTGCGCTATGAAGCCAATTAACCTCAAACCACATCAATAATTATTTTTACGAATCAGCCACACAAAATCAGCCATTATCACTGGATGCACTTTGTTCAAACTCCATTCCTAGTGAACTTATGATTAACACACCAACTTGCAGTCAGTCTGAAAGATGGTTTAGAAGCAACAAAACTTAAACTACTCACCTTGATGTTCTTTTTGCACTACTTCAGATCACATTATATTCTGGAAATGGTTTATTACTGTCACATGTGTACCAAGATACAGTGAAAAAACTGTTTAGCGTGCTATCAGGACAAATCGTATGTTACATTAATTCAAAAGAAACAAAGTGCACACTATAGTGTTACAGCCACAGATAAAAAGGATTCATGACAAAAAGTGAATAGGCTGCAATTAGGCAGGTTGGGAGGTGAGTAATTCATTCTAGCATATGAGAGGTCTGTTCAAGAGTCTGACAACAGCAGAGAATAAAGCTGTCCTTGAATCCAGTAGTCTCCCCGTTGGATTGCATCCAGGAGTATATGTTTTCAAGTTTTAGTATCTATTGCCCGATAGAAGGAGATAGAAGAGAGAATGCCAAAGAAAAGCAAGACCTCGTGCCTCAATGACTGCCATCCAGTAGCCTGGACATCCCACCTTCCACCATCATGAAGTGCTTCATGAGGCTGGCTATGGCATTAAATCCAGCGTATGTAGCAGCCTTGACCTATGACTGTTCACCTACTTCCACAACAATCAGAGAGGATAGGTGACCAATCATTCTCGAACACTGGTGCCCCACAAGGAAGTGTTCTCAGCTCCCTACTGTACGCCTTGTGCACTCATGACTGTGCAGCCAAACACCAATCCAATAGAATTTACAATTTCACAGACAGCATCACCATAGTGAGCCCAATGTCAAATAATGACAAGGACGGAGATTGAGAACCTCGTAACCTGGTGCCAAAGCGACAACCTCGACCTCAATGTCAGCAAGACAAAGGAGATTGTGATTAACCTTAGGAAGCGAAACGGTACACACACCCTGGTATACACTGATGGTGCCAAAATAGGTCGTAAGCTTCAAGTTCTTAGGAGTAAATATCACCAGCAATTTGTCCTGGACCGGCCACACGGAAGCTATGGCCAAGAAAGCACACCATTGCCTCTACTTCCATAAAAGGCTTGGGAAGTTCGGCATGTCCCCAACAACCCCTGCTGACTTCTGCAGATGCTCCATAGAAAGCATTTTATTGAGATGCATCACAGCAGAGTTTGGGAACAGCTTCATTCAAGAAATTGCAAAGAGTTGTGGATGTAGCCCAGACCATCACGCAAACCAGCCTCCCATCCATTGACTCCATCTACACTTCACGCTGCCGCGGCAAGGCCACCAGCATAATCAAGGACTAGTCTCACACCAGTCCCTCCCTCTTCTCCCATCTCATCAGGCAAAAGGTACAAAAGTTTGAAAACCATACCTCCAGATTCAGGGACCGTTTCTTCCCAGCTGTTATTATTGGCAAATTAACTGTCCTCTCACTGGTTAGAGTGCAGTCCTGACTTCCCATCTACCTCCTTGGAGACGATTGGCCTATCTTTAATCGGCCCTTTTCACACTTTATCTTGCACTAAATGTTGTACCCTTTATCCTGTACACAACAGACTGCTTGATTGTAATCATGGAAGTCTTTTACAGTCAAAAGCTGTACCTAGGTACACGTGACGATAATAAACGTTCAGTCTTGGGTAGAGCAACTGTGTCCCCAATAGGTTGTTTCCTACGATACATATGTGGAAATTGGTAAGAGTCGCTGGAGACATGCCCAAATGTCCTTGGTCTTCTGTGGAAGTAAAGGCATTAGTATGCTTTCGTGGACATAGCATCAATGTGGTTGGATCAGGTGATATTTACACCAAGGAACTTGAAGCTCTCGACCATCTCTACTTCTGCACCATTGATGCAGACAGCGGTGTGTACTCGACCCCACCTCCTGGCGTTGATGACCAGCTCCTTCTTTTCTCTAACACTGAGCGAGCGGTTGTTGCCTTGACACCATGCTACTAGGCTTCTGATTTCCTCCCGCCTCATCATTATTCAACATTCAGCCCACCGCGGTGATATCATCTGAAAACTGTGCCGCCAATTCTGCCGTCCATTGGAGTCTGCTTTCTTGTATATTTTATTACCATTATCCATCATATACTATTTGTTCAATGGGCTTCATGCAAACAAGGAATTTCATTGCACTCTGGTGTAAATGCCAATAAACCAATCTGATTTGATCTGAAGTGACAGAATGCAAAATCAGGTTAGGGTACAGATTTCTGGATGCACACACCATGATAATTTTCCAAAGCAACGGTGAATGCAGTGATGATTTAACTTGCATTTATAGAAAACAATAAACAGAGTGCATTGGTGCCCATGTGTTTGGTCACTCACTCCAGTTTCTGCTAATCATCAGTCTCTCATGCATCACAAGAAATGTTACGGAAGCAAGCCACATGATCACACAAGCTGTAAGTGGAGATCTTACAAATCCCTAATTACAGCACGTGGGCTGTCTAGTAAGCATAATCCCCTCTACTCACTCACCCTGACTGCACAAAAGTAGTCACATTATTTCAAAATGCCACAACAAATATGCATACCAAGAAATATTAACTGAGCGGCACGGAGGCACAGCATCACATCGCCAGAGACCCGGGTTCAGTCCCGATTTGTACCTTCTCCCCATGACCTGCATGGGTTTTCTCCGGGAGCATTGGTTTCCTCCCACAATCCAAAGATGTACAGCTATGTAGGTTAATTGGCTTGGTAAAATTGCAAATTGGCCCTAGTGTGTGTTGGATAGTGTTAGTGTGCGGGGATCATTGGTTGGCATGGACTCAGTGGGCCGAAGGGCCTGTTTCCACAATGCATCTCTAAACTAAACTGAAATTGTTTTTCAAAGAAACATAGCAAATAGAGTCAAATATTACTAATTCCTCAAACATGAAGATGTCTTGAGTCGCTTCCAAAATGAATGGCACCCAATACTCACTGATCAAGATGTTCATGTTCATGCCAGTCAGAGACCACGGAAACAGGCCCTTTAATCCAACTCATTCAAGATGCCCCATCCAAGTTAGTCCCATTTCCCCGTGTTTGGCTCATACCCTCCTTAACCTTTTCTATACATGTACCAGTTCAAATGTCTTTAAAATGTTACCATTATATCAGCTTCAAATTCTGTCTGTGGCAGCTCGTTCCATAGACCCACCATTCTCTGAGTGGAAAAAAATGTCCCTCAGGTTCCTATTAAATCTTCCCCCTCTCACAAAACTATGTTCTCGAGTTCTTAATTCCCCTGCCTTGGGGAAATGAATCAGTGCATTCTCCCTATCTATCCCCCTCTATAAGATTACTCAGCCTCTTACACACAGAGGAAGAAGGTTCTAGCCAGCCCAGCCACTCCAAGTAACACTGCACACATCTGAGTTAAATTTAATTTGCCTTCCCCCGGCCCACTTGTCCGGCTGATCAAGATCCTGCTGTCATTCTGGATAATCAACGTCACTGTCTACGGCACAAGAACATGCATAACTTGAACTCTCAACATTACCCCCTTAAAAGAAATATAGAAACAGGAAATCGGTGCAGGAGTCGGCCATTCGGCCCTTCGAGCCAGCACCGCCATACGATCATGGCTAATCATCCAAAATCAGTACTCCATTCCTGCTTTTCCCCCCCATATCTCTTGATTCCTTTAGCATTAAGAGCTAAATCGAACTCTCCTGAAAACATCCAGGGAGTGGCCTCCACTGCCTTCTCCGGCAGAGAATCCCACAGACTCACAGCTCTCTGGGTGAAAAAGTTTTTCCTCATCTCAGTCCTAAATGGCCTACCCCTTATTCTTAAACTGTGACCCCTGGTTCTGGACTTCCCCAACATCGGGAACATTTTTCCTGCATCTAGCCTGTCAAATCCTTTAAGAATTTTATATGTTTCTTTACGATCCCCTCTCATCCTTCTGAATTCTAGTGAATACAAACCCAGTCGACCCATTCTTTCATCATAGGTCAGTCCCACCATCCCAGGAATAAACCTGGTGAACCTATGCTGCACTCCCTCAATAGCTTTCTCAAGTTAGGAGACCAAAACTGCACACAATACTCCAGGTGTTGTCTCACCAAGGCCCTGTACAACTGCAGTTAGACCTCCTTGCTCCTAAACTCAAATCCTCTCGCAATTAGCTTTCTTCACTGCCTGCATGCTTCCTTTCAGTATCCCACTTGATGGATGTCTCTTTGCCTGCGAACAACCTACTTCAATCAACTTTAGCAAGTTAGTGTCTAATACCATCAGAGTTTGCCTTGCCCCAATTTAAAGATTTAACTTCTGGACCAGCCCTGTCCTCATCCAGAATTATTTTAAAGCTAATAGCAGTGTGGTCACTGGGCCCAAAAGGCTCATCCACTCCCACCTCAGTCTCCTGCCCTGCCTAATTCCCACAGAGTAAGTCCAGCTCTGCCCTCTCACTTGAAGGGGCCCCTTGACCTATTGCCTGAGGAAATGTTCCTGAACATCTCTTCCTGAATGTCTTCTTGCTCCTTAAAAATTGTACTTAAGTTAACAATCACAGTTTCCTAAACAAGCAAGCAGCTAATAAAAAGCAGATCTTGTTGTTACATGCAGAAAGATCGCAAACCCTGCAGCTAATAGGCATCTCTGAAAAGCGATTTACTACAATTTAATACAGCACAGACGGGATGCAGGTTAGGTCTAGATTCTGCTACATCAAACTATTAAAGACCAAATATAAAAAGGGGAAGTGTGCAGGAAGGAACTGCAGATGCTGGTTTAAACTGAAGATAGACACAAAACGCTGGAGTAACTCAGCGGGACAGGTTACATTTAAAAAAAGGGTTACACATAGTAGGCTGCTTATTGCGTTTGGATGATAATAGGCTATATTACTATGTTCAAATCTACAGGTATAGTGAGTGGTCAGCATTTCAATAATATCGAACATAATAGTTATTAAAGAAAAAACTAAGAAGTGCTGCTGGAGACACGAGAGAAACATGTAAGTAGGGATCTCTTGAAAACTCAAATCGGTAAATTGTGGGATACAGGAAGAAGATATTTATTACAAAACAAGTTAAATTGTGATATCCCATTGATCATCAGCTTCATTTCCCTGCATTTTTCTTGTACTTACCCACTTAAGCACAGATCTTGACCTGACAACAGAAACCCTCCACTGACTTTAGAGTTGGGAACGTATCGCGCATTTGAAGAATGTCAACAGGAAATTGCATCAACTTCCAGAGCATCTAGTGTAATAGAAATGGCAGCATGCCAATTCGTGCCTACTTCCAGTCTGCTAAACTATTCCACCGGGAATGGATTGTGGAATGTTTGCTCCGGGTGTACTTAGAAGAAACAAAGAACAATGCACGTTCACAGGCAACCCCAGATCACGCAACTACTTTCCATTTTATTTAAATAAAGTACTGAATGCAACTTTTGGCATTTAAGAGTGAATGTCAGTTCTCTTGCGCTAGAAATTACCAAATGATTTATCAGTATTTGTAACTGCAATGTTAAATATTACACAAATTATAAACCCAATGAGGTTAGCAATACCTCACGGCAAGAGCACTACAGGCTGCAATATTATGCTGGAGAGAAGCTGAATTTGATCATGACTATCTGATGTTTCATAAAACAATATTGTGAAAATGATAAATACATAAATGTTTCTCAAGTCTGAATGATCCATTTTTAATTGATAAATTAATTAAGCATATGTATTCTTTAAAATCAACGCCATATTTGCTGAATAGACCAACAGAGTGATTAAAATTATGACTCCAATTATTGGACAGCGACCTGACCTCTCCAGTGACTTGCAAACTAAGGCTGCATTAAAGTGGGCGGGGGGAGGGGAAAAAAAGGGAGGGTTTGAATAAAGGGGAGAGGGGGGGAGTGGGGGGAAGAAAGGGGAGAAGAGGCAGAAAGGGTGGTGGGGAGAGGAAGATATGGGGAGAGGGAGGAGGGGGGGGGAGAGAGGGAGGTGAAAGAGAAAGTGGGAGAGAGGAAGGAGAGGATAGTTGGCAGGGAGAGGGGTAGAAAAGGAGGGAGGGTAGGAGAAAGCAAAGTAGTGAGAGGAGAGCGAGAAGGGAAGAGATGTGAGATGAGGCGAGACTGAGAAGAGAGATGGGGAGAGAGCAGAGAGAGGCGAGAGAGGGAAAAAAAGCGGATGGAGGAGAGAGAGCAAAGTAGAAAGAGGAGAGAGGGAAATGGAGATTAAAAGCAAAGAGAGTAATGAAATAGTGGAGAGGGAGATTTTAGATGGGATAGAAGAGGTAAGAGGATAAAGAGTAGGAGTAAACGGGCCCTTTTCAGAATGGCAGGCAGTGACTAGTGGGGTACCGCAAGGCTCAGTGCTGGGACCCCAGCTATTTACAATATATATTAATGATCTGGATGAGGGAATTGAATGCAACATCTCCAAGTTTGCGGATGACACGAAGCTGGGAGGCAGTGTTAGCTGTGAGGAGGATGCTAGGAGGCTGCAAGGTGACTTGGATAGGTTGGGTGAGTGGGCAAATGCATGGCAGATGCAGTATAATGTGGATAAATGTGAGGTTATCCACTTTGGCGGCAAAAACAGGAGGGTAGACTATTATCTGAATGGTGGCCGATTAGGAAAAGGGGAGATGCAACGAGACCTGGGTGTCATGGTACACCAGTCATTGAAAGTAGGCATGCAGGTGCAGCAGGCAGTGAAGAAAGCGAATGGTGTGTTGGCATTCATAGCAAAAGGATTTGAGCACAAGAGCAGGGAGGTTCTACTGCAGTTGTACAGGGTCTTGGTGAGGCCATACCTGGAGTATTGCGTACAGCTTTGAGTCTCTTAATCTGAGGAAAGACATTCTTGCCATAGAGGGAGTACAGAGAAGGTTCACCAGACTGATTCCTGGGAAGGCAGGACTTCCATATGAAGAAAGACTGGATAGATTTGGCTTGTACTCGCTAGAATTTAGGAGATTGAGGGGGGATCTTATAGAGACTTACAAAATTCTTAAGGGGTTGGACAGGCTAGATGCAGGAAGATTCCCGATTTTGGGGAACTCCAGAACAAGGGGTCACAGTTTAAAGATAAGGGGGAAGTCTTTTAGGACCGAGATGAGAAGATCATTTTTCACACAGAGAGTGGTGAATCTGTGGAATTCTCTGCCACAGAAGGTAGTTGAGGCCAGTTCATTGGCTATATTTAAGAGGGAGTTAGATGTGGCTCTTGTGGCTAAAGGGATCATGGGGTATGGAGAGAAGGCAGGTACAGGATACTGAGTTGGATGATCAGCCACGATCATATTGAATGGTGGTGCAGGCTCGAAGGGCCGAATGGCCTACTCCTGCACCTATTTTCAATGATTCTATGATTCTAAGAGGGATGGATGGGGTTATTGTTGGTGGGTCCCATAAGAGGGAAGGAATGAATGTACAGCACTGATGATGAGGATGAGAGAAAAGCATAAATCTGTGTGCTGAGAGTGTGCCTGTGTACAGCTAGTGTGTGTGTGTGTGTGTGTGTGTGTGTGTGTGTGTGTGTGTGTGTGTGTGTGTGTGTGTGTGTGTGTGTGTGTGTGTGTGTGTGTGTGTGTGTGTGTGTCCTACACACAGGTATGGGCACAGTTGTGTATTTGTACCCCACACACAGCTGTGCATGGTTAAGACCGTGCAGCTGAGATTTGCCATTGAACCATGTCCTTAGCCTGTCAAGTGCAACAGCCTTCTCAAATTAAAAAAAAAAAAAATGCATCTCCCACTCTGCTAATGTGGTGGAAGAAAGTCACCAACAGTCCCAAAGAACCGTCCGATAGAAAAAAAGGACAAGAAAAATCAAACAAAAGCAAATGCTGGAAATCTGAAATAAAAGTGTTTTTTTTTTAAATCGCAGCAGAGTTGGCGAATGTTTTGGATTGAATACATATCAATAATGAATTCAACTATTAAAAAGATTGAAAAATATTTAAAAACAGGGACATATTCAAAACCAATGAAAATAATCATTGTTATATATAATAATCAGGTTAATTGGCTTGGTCTAAGTGTAAATTGTCCCTAGTGTGTGTAGGTTAGTGTTAATGTGTGGACATCGCTGGTCGGTGCAGACTCGGTAGGCCGAAGGGCCTGTTTCCACGCTGTATCTCTAAAAAACTCTTTAAAAATGCTAAAATTTTAATGCCTCTCAGTTGTTCTCCTGCACTGAACGTTGACTTGGTACCTAGATCCACCAGTGTGACTGTGGGAACTGCTGCATATCTGAGGTTTGCTGCTGGACTCCATGCTTCCTGGGGCATTCCCTTTCCCCATTACCATGGGAGGGCAGTAAGCAGATACAGGGTGGGAGGGGGTTGGCTTTCTGCCCGCTAATAGTTCAATTATTATAGAACCAAATTGTAAACCAAAATTTTATAAAGGAACACGATGCTCATGGAAATTAGTCCTGGCCCTGCCCAGAACTATAGCAACGCAGCAAGGCACGTGCAGTAAAGCACATGCGCAGTGGAAGCAGTGAGATGTCAGAGCCAGCAGCAGGAGTGACGGGAGAGCAACCTCACTGGAACCATGCAATGGAGAAGCAACTCACCCGAATCTGCACGCAAACATGGTGGTCTTCATGGAAGATCAAAAAGCATGTTCTCACCCAAGACCAGCCACACACGGTGCCTTCAATCCGGCTGCAAGCCGCCCCATTCTTCAACCCACTTACACATGCATGATTTTATCATAGTTGATAAAGATGTCCACATCATCCACACCAGCGACAGTCGATCAAACAGATCCACCCCGTTAAATCCATCAATAGAGGCACAAAACACACCCATCCCCTACCTGTTGCCCCCACGGGAGGCAGAGAGGGAGCATGACAGGGGTAGAGTGGGAGGGGGATAGAGTTTGAAGGGAGGGGGGTGGCGCGTCATCACCAAAGCGATAATTTGAAAATGGTGAATTCACTTCAAAGGAGATCACAGAAGTCACCATAACAAAATGACAGAGCTATTCTGCACGGAAACAGGCCCTACAGCCCGCCATGTTCATGCCAACTATGTTTAGAAGACTATGGAGCAAATAGAATTAGTCCAACATGCCAACTAAGTTGCCCCATAGCCCTCTGCACCCTTTCCATCTCACATATCTAACCAAATGCCTTTTGAAAGACATAATGTCTCTGTGTCTAGAACTTCCTCTGGCAAATGACTCCAGATACGTTCAAAGGGCATGCAGATGATGTCAACGCACAAGACGCCAGTTCAACATCTAGATAAGAGCATACAAAGGAATTTCCACAAATACCACCCCAACCTTGAAGCAGCTCAAGAATGGAAGCTGTAGAAAGTGGTGGATCACGGATTCTGACCTCCCCAACATCAAAAGGAATCTGCAGGATGTGCTGCTGCAAGTTGCAGCTAAAGTCATCAACGACCCACACCATCGCATCCTCCCGACCCTATCCAGCCATAACCCTACAGAGCCATTGCTGTGGTTTCTCTATGTACTTGGGTCCTTTCACTATCGTGGTCTAGTTTACTTAGATCAACTGATAATTTATTGTATATTTATTTTAGTTTAGTTTATTGCCATGTGTACCAAGGTACAGTGAAAAACATTTGGTGCATGCTAACCAGTCAGTGGAAAGACATGATTACAATCGAGCCAGTCACAGAGTACCGATACGTGATAAGTGAATAACGCATAGTGCAAGGTAAAGCCAGTAAAGTCCGATCAAAGATAGTCCGAGGGTGCCCGGTGAGGTAGATAGTAGTTCAGGACTGCTTTCCGGTTGCGGTGGGATGGTTCAGTTGCCTGATAACAGCTGGGAAGAAACTGTGCCTGAATCTTAATTGCTGTTGATGCATTTCACATGCCTCTAAAGCTGTGGCAAATAAGAATTTCCTTGCTCCAGTTCATACCACACAAAAAACACTTGACTCTTTTACTTTTCATCTGCAATCCAGAACCTTCTCGCTTATTGTAAAATGAGCATACACGGTTGCCCCAACACACATTATGCAGCTAAAGTTACATATCTTGAAAAGTAAATTGATAAGTAATGGATTTAAGTAATTTGACCAGCCTGCTTTGTGAAAAATGCTACATGTGTCATAAATTAACAATTCTCTACGGTCGGCTTTAAAATCTGGATTGCCACATTTAATCTAAATCTGGACAACCTCGGGTAAGTAAATTTGAATTTTCATAGCGCAATCAGATACTTTCTCCCACAAAATGTGCCCTTTGCACCAAGGTAAATGAGATTCAATCATTGTATTGGACTTGTCGCTCATGCATCGAGACGTTTCTTACCGCTAATGGGCCGCTTTCACGCGATTCGTCGTTCAGAATTCCACTTTACTTATTTTTGCTGAGCAGGTGTTTTCTTAAATAAGAAACGCATACACTTCTTTCCGTTTTTTTTTTAGAAAAGCTAGCAGAAATCCCAGTAGTCTGTCTACAGGGTGGAAAGGTTAGATATTAACTTCCAAATCCGGAACTTTACACCGGCATAGTAAGAGATACAGCAGGAAGCTCGAGCTGGCTTGTTTTTGCACAAGAACCAGAGGGTGCATTTCGTGTTGCATAAGAACACACAAAAGTGCCGTGATAAATGACTGTGACAGAATTAATCCTTGCTTCAATCATGAACAGATCACCACAAAGAAGTACAAGTGCTCTGTAACGAACAATAACAGAGTCGGCAGGTTGCGGGTGGCCCGGAGGAACAGGGCCAACGATTGTGTATTTTCATCAGTCATTTAATATTTACCAGCTGACTGAATGAGTCACTTGAGAAAAATTATTTTTTATTCTGGCATCCTCAATTAATGTTCCACCCTCACCAATAGATGAAAACAACACACCATTTTGGTTCTTTGATAGCTAAGAATTATTGCAGTTTTCTCCCCCCACGTAGCATAAAAGTTGTGTGTTTGTGTGAAGCTATCCTTTCAGGTCTTCCAATTAATTGTGGTGCTGTGTATATCATATATAATTATACATTTAATAATGTATTTGGACAAGTTCACTATAAGTCAGCAGGTCCAACAGTATTTTGTTTATATAAAGGTTTCCCCCCTTGCCAAGTAACTGCACTTCAGAGGTACGTCAATAGTTTTAATGTGGTTTAAGATGGAGCGAGAGATGAGTCGTCATGCCCAGACCTCAGATCAACCGCTGAAACTCTCATGCATGTCATTGGTACCTCTAGACTTGATCATTCCTGGCACCATCTCCCTTGTTCTAATCTCCACAAACCAGTCATCCAAAATTGTTGCGCTTGGTCCTATCCTGCATCTAGTCCACATTGGGCATTGTATTAAGATTAGTGCATTTATAAGGTTTACCCATCATTTTAACATCATGTTTACCAACCTTCATGTCCTCAACTCACATTATTGAGCCGTGGGCAGCTTTACAAATTGGAAATATTAGCGAGACTCATCATTTAATGGAAAATATTAAATGTAGTATTTTCCACTTTAAAATTACTACATTTTGTTAAGATGGGTGGTTAATTGTTTATTCTAAATATAACCACAGAAAACTGTCAATTTTGATTCTTGCCAATATCTTTTCATCAAAAATAGACAGACTTATGGATAAAGTAAGTTTTAAAAAGGAGAGAAGAGTGGCAAAGAAGGAAAAAGGAAGGTTTGTGATCTGATGGAAGGCAGAATAAATTTGTCAGCAAAAGACTAAATGGTGTAAGGTTGCCTTAATTTGTATCCATTTCCTTCTTGTAAGGTTTCGTATAAATTACAGTACGTTTCAGAGTACAATAAGCATTCATCAATTATCAGTGACCCTACCCCCTACCCCCGGATGGAATCAAATTTAACACATTAAGTTCAATATTGTTATTTGAAGACAATGATTTACACATTTTAACACACACACAACATACACAGAGGAATAAATAACTGTTCAGATAAATTAACAATGTCTTATTAAATTCCATTTGTGTCCATAAAAAGTTAAAATTCTAAAAAACTATTCATATCTTTCCATCTTTATCACCCGTCATGATGCACAAAAAACAGATAACAGCCATTTATGAATTCTGCTTAAGTGGAATCAAATTATTCAGTGCAACCTTAAGTCAAAATCAACTTAATCACAGTCCTCATTCCTTCTCTCCAGAGATGCTGCCTGTCCCGCTGACTTACTCCAGCATTTTGTGTCTACCTTCGATTTAAGCCAGCATCTGCAATTCTTTCCTACACATTTTATTCACAGTCCTGCCAGATCCCATTCAAATCAAGTTTAGGGAAAAAAAAACACTTCTGGCCACATAAGCAGGTTCAGAAACACAGGTACTATAAACATCAGTGAATTTTTAAAATAAGAGGTTCAAAATGTTTCTGCCTTGGGCAGATGCACTTCCTGCTAAGTGCCGTTTTAGCCTCAGATTGAAAACTTGGCCATTACAGAACAGTTTACTAACGAAACACAAAAAGATGTAAGCAGCCAACAATTCCCTTTCAAATAATGCCCGTTTCTTAGATTGCAGTATATGGAGCAGAGCTTGTGCAAAATCTGACAGCTGTTTCTGTAAGACATTCTGTGTTTAATTTGTTTGGCTGCTCAGTTCACACATGCCCAAGCCATGGGACCGCTAATGCCCAGACCTGGAGTCGTACTTGTATAGTTTTCTGAGATCTCCGTTTATGATCATCTCTCATATCACGTTAGGTAAAATCACTTTCCATTTCTGTTTCCATTTCTGACTAAACATTTTTGGGGCTGCCAAAGATGAGGAGAATGCAACACTTGGGTCCATGTGGCAATTATCTTTAACTAAAAACGCCAATTCAATATATTAACTATATTTTATAAACAGCTTTACAGAAGAGAAAATTGTTTAGTTTAGAGATACAGAATGGAAACAGGCCCTTCGGCCCACCAAGTCCATCTGGCTAGCAATCACCCATCCACTAGTTCTATCCTACACACTAGGGACAATTTTTAATGGAACACAATTAACCTACAAACCTGCACATCTTTGGAATGTGGAAGGAAACCGAAGCACCCGGAGAAAACTCACGCAGTCACAGGGAGAACGTACAAACACTATACAGACAGCACCCGCAGTCAGGATCAAACCCAAGTCTCTTGCGCTGTGAGGCAGCAACTCTACCGCTATGCCACCGTGCCGCCCCAAAGTATCTAGACTTCAGGCCAAATCTTACTCAGAAAACCCACATTAGAATCTGCAGCATTAATAGCTGCAAGAGGAAAAACATAAGCATTGTTGAGACAAAGGCAGCATTTATAAAGATGATGGAATCGCAATAACCCTTTTTGTCTAGCACAATAAATTACTGATGAACATGGCGACTTATAGTGAACATGTCCAAATACTTACTCTTTAATTAATAATAAAGGGAAGCTAGCCAACATCTGGGTCTATACTGAATACTGCTTGCCAATGAAATGAATGGTCAACTAATGTATCAAGTAAAGGTCACTAATTATTAAAACAAGACATCAATGTCTCGGCCATTATTGACAGACAAAAACGATTCATTTGAAATGTGTCAGTAAATTAATAAAAAATGCCTCCACTAAATTCTACAATGACATTTTGTGGTTTTTAAAGACTGCATAATTCCATGGGATTTCTGGAGGGTTTTTTTGTGCCGAGGTGACCCATGCGTTATGGCCATTGGGATTATAGAATCCACCAGCACAACCATAATGCAGGGATCACCTCTATATTAGAATTGTTCCTCTGTCTAACAGATACAAATCAGAGCAATTCCTGTCAACATCTCCAACAGTTCAAATTATTTTCTTTTTTGGTCTCAATCCGTTGAATCTACTTATTTTTTCATCTTCATTCCCTTCATGAAGGCACTCAGTTTGACTTGAGAATGTTTTTTAGATTATCAGATGCTCTTTGATTATTCACAGAAGTCAATAAACAGGCTGGATACTGAACCACAATGGGGAACCATAACCATTTATAACGGTAAACACATTTTCTTGCGAGGATCCCAAACCACAAAGCGGGAAAAGGATCGCCACTTTTCACAGACTGAACCAAGTGTAGATTGGAACAAGTTGTTACACTCTTATTGGCGCATCAATTGAGATTATCATATCTCAAGCAGAGTGAAGGAGGAATCTCGCACTTATCACCAATGAAGACAGACACAAAATGCTGGAGTAACATAGCAGGTCAGGCAGCAGCTCTGGAGAAAAGGAATAGGTGACACTTCTTCAGGCTTATCACATATTATTGCAAAAAGTTGTAAACGTTGCCCAGGCCATCACCGGCTCTGACCTCCCCACCATCGAAGGGATCTATCGTAGACTCTGCCTCAAAAAGGCAGCCAACATCATCAAAGACCCACACCATCCTGGCCATACACTCATCTCTCCGTTGCCGTCGGGAAAAAGGTACAGGAGCCCGAGAACTGTAATGTCCAGGTTCAGGAACAGCTTCTTCCCTACAGCCATCAGGCTATTAAACACTACAACCTCGTAAGCTTTGAACTACAATAGACTATTATTATTATTGCACTGTTATTATTTGTTCTTTTTTTCCTGAGTTTTTGTTATATTATTTATTATGATTACATATTCTGTTGTGCTGCAGCAAGTAAGAATTTATTTTTTCTATCTGGGACATATGACAATAAAACACTCTTGACTCAGAACTAATGGAAAATTTGGTTAACAATAGCACACAAGATAATACTTTCCAAGAAACACTTGGCTGTATGAGGTTTACGTGCATGCATCAGATAATGGGTGTGACTTTGCAATACAGTTTTCTCGATAATACTACCTACATGTGCCAACTTTTGCATGCATAATAAACTGAACAAACTTTTCAACCTCACTCCTGGGTTTCTACATAAAGTAAATGAGATTTCAGTTGGGAAATACTTATTCAGCACTAACAGTATACTTCCCCCTTCTTAAAGGGTTCTTTAGCCCTCAAATAAGTGACTGTCACCGTTAGGTTCTGCAGCAGTGGCTGTGTGAGGCAAGGGACGGCAGGTTCACCTGTCAACATGTCCAGGCAGATAGACACTAAAAGCTGGAGTACTCAAGAAGCGTCTCGACCCATTGTTTCTCTCCAGAGATGCTGCCTGTCCCGCTGAGTTACTCCAGCTTTTTATGTCTATCCTCGGTTTAAACCAGCATCTACAGTTCCTTCCTACACACGACATGTCCAGGTAGATGCTTCGGTAAACTAGGCCGCAGGAGGCCCTGCAGCAGCCTGGGGTTCGACTGGATTGAGCATTGCTCCAAGTGCATGGATCAGACATGGCCTGCACCAGTGGAGAAGCATATGGAGGACATTGACAGCGTTGCCAGGCCTGCAACTCCAACCCAGTGCCACCACCAAGACAACGGGTCTTTAAGGCCAAGATAAGACTACATTTTTAACATCTTTGAAACCTGAAGGATGCAAAATGGTGCCAGAAATGTGGCAAATATTGGGCGCTGCCTCAGTGCATTCTGCTATTCTTACGCTCTTGTACATACAAGAGTGCTTATGCATACAGTTTTTTACTGAATTGTCTGCAAAAAATAAGTTTCATTGTACTTAGGTACTTGACAATAAAGTAACATTCAACCATTGGGATTCCCACCCCAACAGTATTAAGGGTCTTAAAGAAGGAACTGCAGATGCTGGAGAATCGAGGGTACACAAAAAGCTGGAGAAACTCAGTATTAAGGGTCTACTCATACTTCAAGGACTGCAGTGGTTCAAGAAGGCAACTCATCACAACCTTCTCAAGAGCAATTAGGAATGTCCAATGAAATGCGTTCATAGGCATGGCTCAGACTGCAAAGCTGACCATCCCTTAAATGAATTTTTAAAAAATATATAAATTGCACTGAATTCATTCAGTTTCAGTACCACAATCCCTTTAAAGGGAACCATCGCCATAAAAACTATACTTGGGATTAAATTTAAATTCAACCCAATCCTGAATCCACAGCAGCCCCCAGTGCTTTGCCATTTACTGTGCTTGGCCTGTCCTGGTTTAAAGTCCAAAATTGCATCGTTTCACACTTGTCTGAGATAAAATCCATCTACCATTCCCAGAAGTCTTCTGTATCTCAGACAATTGTCTGAGGTATATTCCATCTGCCCACTGTCCCAGTTGATTTGTATCCTGTTGCAACCTGAGACAACTTTCTTGGCTGTCCATTACACCACTAATTTTGTTGTCCTTTGCAAATTTATTATTCATGCATCTGTTTTCACCAAGAAAAAGTGTGGACAATACTAACATGCAAGGGCAGTTTGAGATTAAGAAGTGGGAGGTGTTGGGGCACTCAAAGAGCATTACGATGGATAAATCCCCAGACTCTGATGAGATCAATCCCAGATTATTAAGAGAGGCAAGAGAGGAGATTACGGGAACCTTGACAAAGATCTTTGTGTCTTCTCTAGCCACAGGCGAGATTCCGGAGGACTGGAGAGCAGCTAATGTTGGTCCTTTATTTAAGAAGTAGAGAGAATCCAGGGAATTATAGACTGGTAAGCCTCACGTCTGTGAAATTCTTGAAGAGTATTCTTCGAGGTAGGATTTGCACATTTTTGGAAGAGAATTAATTACTTTGGGACAGTCAGCATGGTTTTGTACAGTGCAGGTTGTGTCTTACTAACTTGATCAAGTTTTTGAGGAGGTGCTGAAGGTGATTGATGAGGGTAGGCTGGTGGATGTTGTCTACATAGATTTTCGCATGGCATTTGGGAGGCTACTCCAAAAGATTAAAATGCACGAGGTTAACAGTGATTTGGTTGTATGGATTCAGAAGAGAGACACAAAATGCTGGAGTAACTCAGCGGGACAGGCAGCATCTCTGGATAGAAGGAATGGTGACGTTTTGGGTCCAGACCCTTCTTCAGAGTGAGAACTTGTTTAGAAGGCAGGGGTTGTGATGGTAGTAGAACATTCAGGTTGGAATTCTGGGACCTGTGGAGTTCCCCACGGATCTCTGCTGTCTGTTATATAGAAATGAATGACTTGGATGTAAAAGTAGATGGGTTGCTTAGTAAGTTTGCAGATGACACGGAGATTGCTGTGGGCAAGGACTGTGAGGAAGGTTGACATGGTATACAGCAGGATAAAGATCAGCAATGGAATTGGGCAGAGAATTGGCAGATGGAGTTTAATCTAAGCAAGTGTGAGGTGTTGCACTTTGGAAGGTCAAATGTAAGGGGCACAAAATATACAATTAATGGCATGATCCTTAACAGCATTGAAATACAATGGATTTTGGGGTCCAAGTCTGTATCTCCCTGAAAGTGGCAACACATGTAGATAGAGTCGTAAAGAAGACATATGATATGCTTGCTTTCATAGGTTGTGGCTTTAAGTATAAGAGTCAGGAAGTCATGATACAGCTTTATAGGACTTTGGTTAGGCCACATTTGGAGTATTGCATGAGGCTCTGGTCACTCCATTACAGGAAGGTTGTGGAGGCTTTGGAAAAGGAGCAGAGAAGGTTTACTAGAATCATGCCTGGATTTGTAGGTGTTAGCAACAGCGAGAAGTCGGACAAATTGGGATTATTTTCTCTGGAACACCAGAGATTGCGAGGAGGCGTGATAGAAGTATATAAAATACCGAGAGGCAAGGATAGGGTAGACAGTCAGAACCTTTTTCCCAGGATGGAAAAATCAAATATTAAAGGGCCTAGCTTTAAGGTGAGAGGGTCAAAGTTTAAAGGTGATGTGCGGGGTAACTTTTTTTAGAGAGGCAAGTTCGCAGAATGTACTGGCGGGGGCGGGAAGATTGGGGTTGAGGCAGAGAAAGTAGTGGCATTTGGGAGATTTTGGGATTGGCATATGGATATGCAGGGAATGGAGGGATATGGATTATGTGCGCATAGATAAGAGATGATCTTGGCATCATGTTTGGAACAGACGCTGTGGGTCAAAGGGCATGTTCTGTACTGTTTTACCTTCTTTATTCTTTGCCACCTACATTCGTCCAAGTCAGATATATGACAAACAGCAGAGGACTCAGCACCAGCCTTTGCCACACACTAGGTCACAGCCCCCCAACTTGAAAAACAACCCTCCGCTCTCACCTTCTGCCTCTTACCACCAAGGGACTTGTGCAGCCAATTCTCCAGGTCACCCTGAATCTCAAGTGTCCCAAGCTGCCAGACCAACTGGTCTGAATGGCTGGTCTATGTGACCTGGTTTAGCTGAGTGTCGAGTTACTCCCTCAACATTGATGGTGCGATGCCATTGAATGTCAAGAGAAGGTGGTCAGACCCTCTCTTGCTGAACCCATCATTTGCCCTTTGTGGCACAAACGTTACTTGCCACTAATTGCTGTCTTGGCCCCGTTGCATTTAAGTGCGGACTTTCCGATGAGTCATGAATGAAATTGAATATAATCTAATCACCAGCAAAATGCCCTATTTCTGGCACCTTGCAAATAAGGTTATTATTGATCAAGCACCTGAAGATGACTGGGCCGAGAGGAGTGTCTTGGACAACTGCTGCAGCGAGAGGACAGTTGACCTCCCAACAACCAAAATCATCTTCCTTTCTTTATGACACACTAACCATTGGAATATTCCACGATGACCATTGCCCAGTTTTATCAGGACACCTTGCACAAGTGAACAGTTTTAAAACTAGATTATGTAATTGCCAGATGACCCGAGACCTTCCCTGCCATAGGAATTTGCACCCCAGGGTCCAAGTTAATGCGAGAGAGCCTCCGAAGGCAACAACCCCGACAATGCAGCGGTGCAACCCAGACTGGATTTTGTTGTTCAGATTCGGAACGAGAGGTGGTGGGAGGAGAACTACCAAGCGGGCTCCAGCCGTCCCAAAGAGACTGTCTCTGTTGTTCCCATCCCCGCCACCCCTCCCGCCCGGTCGCAGGCTCCGCCGGCTGCTGCTCCTGCCCAGCGCGGCGGCCCGGGCAGCACAGTGGAGCCGGGAGGCGCGGTGTGGTTGCGGGCTCGGTCCCCGTCCCCGAGTGTCCCATCGCGTCGCTTCAACCCCCGGCAGCAGACGGCCGGGCGAGCAGCTTCCCCTGGGTGAGGCCAGCCCGCCCGCCCAGTCTGCAGGTTAACCCCGGCTTTCAATAGGGGACGGGGACGGTCATAAAGAGAAGAAATATATAAATATTGTTTGAGATCTGGCGCCTAAACCACTGGGGGATGAGAGAGCTCCGGAGGAGGGATTGATTGGCCGGTGTGGATTTGCATTTGTCGGGTGTGTACACGCAATCCCGCCGAGATTAGTGTCAGTGGCACTCGGGTTTGGCCCGTGACATGAATGAGCTGGGGAAGCTGCCAGCCCCGACCCGCCTCAGCCCGGGCAACGTGACACACGGGTGCAAGAGGCGGCGAGGACTCGGTGTTCGCCCAACAGAGCGAGCTGCAAGGCGTTGTGCCTGCCTGCCTGCGGGAGGCCAGAGGCGACCGTGTCTATCCAGCACCTGGACTGGACCCGGGTCTAGTGCTGGGACCCGGGTCTAACGCTGGGACCCGGGTCTAACGCTGGGACCCGGGTCTAACGCTGGGACCCGGTCCAGCACATTCCTTCCCCTCCCATCCAGTCCCCCGCCCGGTGCCAGGCCTGAGAGTTGGGTTGGGTTGGGTCCCCACCCCTAGCGAGAGGTGACCATCATCACCACAGAGAGTCACACAGCACGGGAAACAGGCCCTTCGGCCCAACCCGTCCATGCCGACCAAGATGCCCCTTTCCAAGCCAGCCCCATTTGCCCGGGCGCTTGAAAGACACGCACACACACACTGTGGGAATGAGAGTCAGCGATAGTTACTCACCAGAAGGGAGAGGTCCGGGGAAGTCCAGTCATCCCGGGCAGCCCGGAGAGATAGAGGATTTTCCCCCCTCGCTGCAGCTGCCCCCGCACCGTGACTGTGGGCTGCGATATCTCAAATGTTAATGTTTAATCCGAGGATCCTGCATAAGATGCACCATTTCAACACATAAACCGGGGGCGCTTCCTTGCCTTTCCGTGCAAGCAAATATTCCGGGGCCGCTTGTTGTTGGTCAGCGATGCCAATCAGCGGCAGGAGCCAACCTCCGCGGCTGCTAATCTTCGCCTCCTCCTCTACAGCGAGCGCTGCCGCATCCTCGCTGCTGCTGCTGCTGTTGTTGCTTCCTCCGGCGCCACCACTGAGCCTCTCTATTTTCGTCGCCCACTCCTTCCCCTACTGCCTCAGGTGAGCTGGCGAAAGGGAAGCTTCGCCCGCCCCTCTCCCCGTATAGTATGCCAGCGTTAAGCGGCAGGCAACAGACTCTAGCTCCTGCAACAGACTCCTCAATGGCAGAGGGATTCCTCGCCTCATGTACACCAGGACTCCTCCTCCTCCTCCTCCTCCTCCTCCTCCTCCTCCTCTCGCCTGTGCTCCCCGGGTAGCCTAATGACAGAAAACACAGCAAAACCTCTGCAGTTTCTGGAGAGAGTGCACATTTAAAACAAAATGAAAATATAATTTAAAAAAAAACACTGCAGGTCAGACAGCTAACGTGGAAAGCGGAACAGTTAACGTGTCAAATTAAAGACCTCGTATGAAGTTCCGGGAGTTTTCGCTGTGAGCCACTACCTCTGGTTTCCTCCCCACAGAAGCTGCTTTCCCCGCTGAACGTTTCCACTATTTTCTGATTCACAAAACCGAAGCACAATGGGTGCTGGAAATCTTAAAGGTACGAAATGGCAGGACTACTCAACAAGTCAGGTGGTGCAAGAGGAGAGAGAGAAATGCAGTTAACATTTCAGGGTTGGGTGATCTTTAATTAAAATAGCTCCGTGTCAAATAAATTAATGACAGCGTTTCTGTTTTGTGGGTGCTAATTCAAAGATATTCACAGACTGCTGGAAAGGAAATTCCAAAGAATAAAGGGGATACAAAGAGCTGCGGGTCTGGACACTTGCAGGAGAAAGTGTGTTTGGTAGAAAACAGCAAAAAATATAACAAATATGTGCAGGAGTAGGCCTTTCGGCCCTTTAAGCCAGCACCACCATTCAATATGTAGCAATGTTACAAATTTTTTAGATTAAAAAAATCAAGTCTGCAATTTATCCCATCAGATAAAGCATAAAAATAAGTTTAATTTGACACCTAATTCACTTTCATATCTTCAGTATTAAAAAAGTTATAACCATTTTCATACTCGGAAATTAGCATCTTGCCTTTCCATTGACTTAACACAAAAGCTGTGATCCAGGACAGTCAAAAGCCCATAACTTTCTTAAAAATTAAGAGAACTCAATGACATTTTCAGTTATTATAGATTGAAGCATTCTGAAACAAATATGAAACAATATTACTTGGATGACCTGAAATTAAAGCATATAATTAGTTAGTTTCCTAATTGTAGTTAATTACAAAATTCAATTACTAGATCCAAACATCTATCCATTTCTTAAAAAATGATACACTTTTTTTAATTGCCTAAGTGTCCAAATAACATTCACATAATAACATGATTTTTAAATCTCATTGTCATGAATTTATAGGCCAAATGGAAGGAATATAGTGTTTAATTCCTGTAAATTAATGGCCATTTAAATCAACTTGCGAGTGGGTTTTAGTGGAATGTGGTGGAATACTGCCGGTTCATATATTTTTTTTGTCCCCATTTCGCAACGTGAAAATGTGATTAAAGGCTTCCTAAAAACCAAGTTTTATTGTAAACAAAAACTGTGCACTTTATTTTCTCCCCTACGTAAAATCCTTCCCGTTGCCGGCACTCACGGCTTTAGAAGATGGTTTTTAAATTAGCTAATAAATAATCTAGCGTAATTTAAAAATACCTTCATGAATGAAATGTCGGAGCGATTTTTCTTCAGCAACGAAATCCCCTAACATGGATCGATTTGCCCTGTCTGTGGACAAACGGCACTTTAAACACGCCCCCCTCTGAAAGGCGCCAAAGTCACGCACACGGGATGCGGCAGAACTGCAGCGCTGCTCAAGGTAAGTTTTGTAACATACCTACAATATGATCATGGCTGATCATCCAGAATATAGAAACATTGAAAATAGGTCATAGTTGTAAAGAAGGTACACGGACACCATTGAATCTTTACTACTTTAATAAACATTCATTATTGCCCTAGCTGTACGTGGTCTGTCACGATCACTAGAGAGAGAGAGCTAGGGGCGTGTGGGTTACAGTTATACTAACTGGTGGGGGAGTGGTTTGTATGGACATCGTCACTATCAATTAAAGGTGTATACACATATCATCTACATCCTTCCTCTACCAAAACAAACAGTGAGTGACAGGGCGACCACGTCTCATGCGCTAGGGTAAATGCAAACAGTAAGGCACGGGAATACAGGATCAGACGTAATCGCCGTAACGGACCGGCGGCCTGACCAGGTGACCAGACCGGGTCCGAACCTCGTCATCACCTCCTTCCCCGACGGGAACAAGCGGGGACGACGCCGGGGCATGGTGGGGGCTACGGACAGGAGAACCCCTGGGTGACGAAGGCAATGGGGGGGGGGGGGGGGGAAGCCGGAGAAAGCGGGGCCGCAGTGCTAAAGGATTGTTGGAACGTTGCTGCCTATCCCACTTCTGACACCATGTAAAGAAGGTACACGGACACCATTGGATCTTTACTACTTTAATAAACATTCATTACTGCCCTAGCTGTACGTGGTCTGTCACGATCACTAGAGAGAGAGCTAGGGGTGTGAAGGTTACAATTATACTAACTGGTGGGGGAGTGGTTAGCATGGACATCGTCACTATGAATTAAAGGTGTATACACATATCATCTACAATAGTGATAATATAACTATGTGAATATCATGTGATAGGAGCAGAATTAGCCATTCAGCCCATCAAGTCTACTATGCCATTCTGACCTCTGACAGCCATGCTAATCAAGAATCTATCAACTGCTGGATGGAAAGGGATGAGGGGAATTTAAGGAAACGGGCTCATCTTTGTACAATGACTTTGGTATCCTATTTGGGATATCCCAAACCACTTAACCGTGAATTAAATAGTTTCATAATTTGCCCACTATTATAATGCAGGAGAGGCAATAGTCAGTCTGTGCATATTTAGCTCATAGAAGCGTGATAATGACCACCTTGATGGATAAATACTTGATAGTGTTTCAAATTCTGCCACTTGATAATTTACATGCAATGGAGAGGGGGCAAACCACAATATTATGGAAAGACTTAGGCAGTATCTGTGGAAAGAGAAACAGTTAATGTTCCAGGTACCTAATCCTTCATCAATACTAAGAATACTTTATTGTCAAATGTGACAAGGCACAGTTAAATTCTTTCGTTCTATACCCAAGGTATGTGATTAGTCACCACATACACCACTGACAAAGTTACAAAGTTACCCCCGCTGTCTCCTCCATTGCTCCCCCCCCCCCCCCCGGCAGTACCCCCATGCCAGGTCCTCCATTGTCCATTGTTCATTCCCCTCCCCACAAACAAGTTAATCTAGGTAGCAGAGGGTGGGAGAGGGCAATGGGCGAAATCAGAAGGCATATCTCTGTAGTTAAAGGACACATAAAATTAAGCTTCTTTGTCCATGCCACTCTACCCACCATTGCAAGATCATACAAAAAATAAAATAAGGCGTCATGTCATTGCATGTTATGTCATTTTAGATCATTATGTTCTTGAACTCAGAACCTTCTGTCTCGGAAGAAAGTAACCCGTGTGAATATAACAGTGCACTGGGGAAATCCTCATTTGTCACAAGAAAAGATTTATAATAATGTGTGGAGAATTAAAATGAGATACTGCCCTTGTTTAGTATCAAGTACCTTAAGAAGATGTGTTGTGAGTAGTATTGTGACAAGGTGTGCAGTGCAGGTGAATTGTGCATCCAGCCTGAGGCAGTGTAAGATGCATGTCTACGCTCTTGGTTACAGCTCGGTGGTTTTGACAACGATCCCTTCTTGCACACACTACCTTCTTCCGAATTGGCCATTTTTCTATCAGGCAAAATATTCAGTTGCAAATTAAGTCAGATACCAAACAAACTTCCAATAGAATGCCTGAACTGGTTTATAGCCATTCCACATTATTATCTCCTATAAGTTCAACTTCTACCAAAGTGTAAATCTAAAGAAAGACACACTAAAAACACACAGCATGTGACCTTCCTGGTGTAGAATGGGAGGGGTTGAATAGTTTCTACTTAAGTCCAGAATTTCCAATTTCAAGGTTTGAGAGAATTTGGGTGAGGACAGAAAATTAAAGTTGGACGGCACATGAAGAGAGAAAGAAAAGGAGCCCATAACTGAAGCTCATCAACATTCATATGTGATAATTCTCACACACCCAAGCCTAGTTGTAAGTCAAAGTGCAGACAGTTAAATACCAGGTTGACAAGTAAATTATTGGTCACACAACATATGTCTACATCGATAAATGCAGTGCTTTTCTGAAGACTAAAATATGCTGGTACTCATAACATTCTTTGCTATTGGTGACTTTGGCAGATTGCCATCTTATAAGCTGCTTAAGCCTTAACAATTAAATTAATTAATTATTTTCATTTTTAAACTTTAGTAATCTTTTTGTAATATTAAAAATGTGAAAATCTAGATTTTAATGTTTTCTCGAGGTACTATCTCAAAAAAGCGCTGGATACATTATGAGATAAATTTGGAAAGTGTGAATTATCTTTTCAAGAATGAATGAAGAATTAGCTTGTGCCTCACAAGATCTTCTGCTGTTCTATCTCCAGAGCCTACATTCAAGCCTTCACAGTCTCAATGCATCACTCAAGGGACAGTTTGTCTGTTTTACATGGGATGCTAAACTAAAGTGCTGTTCAGGTATATGTAAAATATACTGTGGCAAAGGTCATCACCTCCATCACCAGTTTCATCTCCAGCTTTGTTTACTAAGTCTACCCTTATCTCTCCCACCTCATTCATCTGCCAATCAACCCTTCCTCACCTCGGTCCATCTATAATTTGGTAGTTCTTGCCCACCCAATCCCCTCACCGCTTTTAACCAACTATCTTCCCTCTGCTTCATCAGTCTGAAGAAGACTTCCAGCTTAAAATGTCATCTGTCCGTTTCCCACCTCTCTGCCCACTGAGTCCCTCCAGCAGTTTTTTTTTTTTTATGAATGATCCTGGTGGCTTGTTTAACATTTCTTCCTCATGTACCTCACTGCTACCAGTGGGACCCTGCTACATGACCCATGACTGCTACCATGTTGGTTCAACAAAGTGAGAGCACTTAAATAAAATGTAACCAGATTTTACAATTAGCAATGCTAACAAATTACCAGGTCATGTTTTTCATGTATTGGTTTTGAGTATCATATACTGGACACTGGGATAGATGCAGACTCCTCTCAATGTTTGCTTATAAGTATGTCAAATAAATATATAAATTGTAATTACATTGCATTTTCCCTTGATTACAATTTTTGTTTGTGATCCAAGTAGATGAATTATAAGAATTAAAAGGCATTAATAATTATCTTACTAATTTATCATATTTTGATTTTAAAAAAAGGTTCTGCTTGTTTATGATTCACTGGTTTAACTGTTGGTTACCTGAACAATGCAAAATATCTAGGGTCTGAAGAAGGGTCTCGACCCGAAACGTCACCCATTCCTTCTCTCCAGAGATGCTGCCTGTCCCGCTGAGTTACTCCAGCATTTTACGTCTATCTAATGCAAAATATCTGTTGGCTGCATGTATCCTGCTCCACTGCGGGAAGTGGAAAAGTACAGATTCAAGTAATAATGCAATGTTTTTAAGAATCACTTTTCGGAGAAACAGCCATATTCTATTTCATGAACACCATATGCTGTCTGTCCTGAGAAAAATAACTTTTTAACAGCTGTACCGAGGCAGAGCTTAAAAATTATTGAAAGCATCTGCTCCGTGGCACAACATTTTTAATCAAAAAAATGCTAGCAGATTATTTATTAATTTAATAGCAATCGTTAAAAATGTTGCTTCGCATTTAGCCGCAAGTTTGATTTGGATAAAGGACCTTATGGAGACACAAGGAACTGCAGATGTTGGAATCTCGAGCAGAAGAGTACTGGAGGAGCTCAGCAGCATCATTGGAGGAATTGGACAGGTGATGTTTCGAGACCCTTTTACGCAAAGATCCTATAGCACGGATCTTTGCTTTTACAGACTGATGGAAGTGGAGGGGGGGGAAGAAAGCTGGAAAAGAACGATGGGGGCAGGACAAAGCCTGGTAAGGGACAGGTGGCGAATACAAGTGGGAGGGCAGATTTGATCAGCAGATGGATGGAGAAAGTGATAAAGGCTGGAGGTAAAAAGGAGACAAAGGATGTCAGATAAGGAGAGAAGAAGAGGAGTGAAATGTGAATACAGAAGGAGGAATATATTGGCTGAAGGAGACAAGGGGGAGGGGAAAGAATAGGAATAAAAGGGAAATGAGGGATTTTGGGATGGGAGATGAATATACGAAGGTTAGAAAAGTAGCAGGGTGACTGTGACGATGGGAGATAGTGGGAGAAATGGGGGAGGTGCACGTGGGGGAGAGATTGGAGCTTTCAATATTTGGTTGTAAGCTACCCAAACAACTTATAAGGTGCTGTTCCTCCAGTTTGTGTGTAGTCTCACTTTAGTAATCGAGGAGACCAAGACAGAAAGGTTGGTACGAGAATGGGAAGGAGAGTTAAAGTTGTTAGCCATCAGGAGATCCAGCTGCCTATGTCAGACAGGGCACAAGAGTTTGGTGATATGGTCACCTAGTCTACGCCTGTTCTAGCTGAAATAAAGGAGGCCACACTTGCAGCACCGGATGCACTAGACGAGGTTTGAAGAGATTCACGTGAACCCCTGTCTCACCTGGAAGGGCTGCTGGGGTACCCGGATAGAGGTGAGGGAGGAGGTATAAGGACAGGTGTTACCTCTCCTGTGGTTGCAGGGGAAAGTACCTGGGGAGGGGGCAAGTAGGGTGGAAAGGGGCAAGTGAACCAAGGAGTTACTGAGGGAGGGTTGATGGTGGGATCATGTCAGAGGTTATGGAAATGTCTGAGAATGAATTGTTGGATGCGGAGGCTGGTGGGGTGAAATGCGAGGACCAGGGGAAGTCTATCCTTGTTCCGTCTGGTGGAGGAGGAGCAAGAGCAGAACTGCAGGACGCAGAGGAGACATGGGTGAGGGATCTATACAACAGCTGGATGGGGGGGTGGAGTGGGGGGGGGGGACCATATAAATAGGGCATTTTGAAAGTCACAGAGTGGAAATTGCAAATGCCCATGGCTACACCTTAGGCTTGAAAAAAAAAAGTGAGAGTCGGAAGAGAAATTGTTGAGGGTGAGGACAAGTTTTAACAGGCAAGGAGAATGTTAGTTGAGGGGAACTGATTGAGTCTCTAGACAAGGAAGTACTGGGGTGGACGTAGGCTTTGCTGGTGGGGAATGGAGGTGTGAAGGGTCTGGACATCCACGGTAAAGATGTGGAAATGTGAATCGAGGAATTGAAGGTTATTGAAAGCCTTATACTGGAGCAGATACAGCAGCGATGGAGCAATCGAGAGTAAGGGATGATGACCTTGCAAGAGGCAGGGTGGGAGGAGATGTAGTCAAGTTAACTTTGGGAGTCAATGAGTTTGCAGTAGATGTCAGTCAATAGTCAGTCCCTGCGATGGAGACAGAGAGAATGAGGGTGGAAGTTTGTAGTAAAGTTGATGAAATGAACGAGTTCTGCATGAGTGCAGGAGGCAGCTCCAATGCAGTCATCAATGTCGTGTGGGAAGAGTTGGGGGCTGGTGCCAGTATGTGTTTGGAACATCTGTTCAATGTAACCAACATATAGGCAAGAGTAACTGGGTCCATTGCGAGTGACCATAGCTGCACCTTTGACTTGAAAAAGTGAGAGTCGAAAGAGAAGTTGCGAATGGTGAGGACAGGTTCTGACAGGGGAGGAGAGTGTGAGTTGAGGGGAACTGCTTTGGTCTCTATTTAAAGAAGAACTGGAGGGCCCTGAGACTCGACTGGTGGGGAATGGAGGTGGAATGGGACTGGACGTCCATGGTAAAGATGAGGAAATGGGAGCCGATGAATTGAAGGTTATTGCCAGAGATGGTGCCGGAGGTAGAGGTGACGCAAAAAGAGCCCGACATCATGGCTGACTCAGAAATGACCTGATGTCTGCTTAACTAAGCAAGACTTGTATTTAAATTGAGCTTGGTAAACACAATTGCAATGCAGAATTGGGTTTGTATTCCACAATTGTAGGACTCAGCAGATTTTTATGTGAATCTATTAATTAATTCTTAACCGCAGCTCTGAACAGATCACGTTATAGCAATGGAAATCTGCCTGCTTGACAGGACATGCGCAGTGGAAAGCTTTGTGCAATGTGCTAACATTGTTATATTTGCAGCATTCCTTTAAATAGTGAGGTTGAAATCATGTTGCGCTTTCTACTCTTGCCTGCTTAGCCTAATTCATCAGGAAACTCAGAAGTAAAATGGTTAGAATGGCTGGATTAAAAAGCAACAGACATTCATAATGCAGAAACTCTCTGCATCTCTCCCTAATAGGCAATTGAAAATTAATGTTAAAACCCAGTGAAAATTAAGTATATAACCAATGTGGAGTATTATCAGCAAAAAGAAATGTAACAATAGTTTATAGTATATGTACATTATTTTAAGAGCCGTTACACCGGACCCGTAGTGTTTGTGGGATGAGGAGGAATTGACATAATTAATAAACTCCAGCCTTTAGATACTCCAGTCTTTAAATTCATCAGGAGATACTCAGGGTACAAAAAGGGGAAAACAAAAGTAAAGCAGGGGATTGAAAATAAAATAAGTGTTCAGGTCACTATTTTTGTTCCCTTCACAACCATGTTTCTAAAATGACCAGTGGAAGCACAAGAATAGTAGATGTCAGACAGCTGATCTGACTGTTCCAAGGCACACGTCAAAAATCTAGTTTCCAGTGAAGTTTGCATAATCAAATAAAATACCATGATGAATCCACTAAAGATCATAGCATCCTCTATTACCCATTGTTCAAGATAATCCTAGTGTATTATTTGATCATCTATTTATAATCTGACATCAATTGTTATATTTTTGTGCAAAATTAACCTCAAATGAAAACAATACATAATACTGTCAGATTTTTAGATCATGTAAACTTACTTCTGGGAAAATAGACCTTTAAGGAGTTTTAAACACCATTTACATAATACTTTGAACAGTCAGTATTAAACTGAGTAGTGCCAATGTTATGATTCGAACAGAGATTTTAATGATGGAGTTAAAACGGATTTAATTGATTGAAGTCTCTGCCACCAGCGACAGAGTAAAAGGAAAACATATAAATATTAGGCATGAATAGCGGACCGAGGACACAAAGCTGAAGGAATTTGCAGAAATGGGCTTGGCAGTAGATAAGTTTTCCTGATGTAGATTTTACTCAGTACTTTGAGGACAGGTAGACGTTTTGATGGAGCAATGAAAGAAAACAGAGGGATGGAAAGTATGAGGTAACTGAGAGAGAGCTGGGGGAATCGAAGCGGTAAGAACTTGGATAAGAGTTTCAGCAAGAGTAAGATAGAGATGTAGTCAGGATCCTTCTCAAACGTCACAAATTCCTTCTCTCCGGAGATGCTTCCTGTTCCGCTGAGTTGCTCCAGCTTTTTGTGTCTACCTGTAGTTAGGATGGAATTAAATGGTCATTTTGATGGACAGGATATGTTGCATGATCTTCAAATTTAGATCCATTCCTAGTGTCATATAATTTAATTTATAATGGGAGGTTTAGTGTGTACATTACTGCTGAGGTATTTAACAGATCAATAGTTTAGAGATACAGCGTGGAAACAGGCCCTTCAGCCCACTGAGTGCGCACCAACCAGCGATCCCCACACATTAACTCTACCCGACACACACTAGGGACAATTTACAATTACACCAAGCCAATTAACCTACAAACTTGTACGTTTTTGGACTGTGGGAGGAAACTGAAGATCTCGGAGAAAACCCACACAGTCACGGGGAGAACGTACAAACTCCGTACAGACAGCACACGTAGTCGGGATCGAAACCGGGTCTCTGCTGCTGTGAGCCCTGTAAGGCAGCAATTCTACCACTTCGCCACCCACTTGCATTAATTGAGAATCTTATCATATCTTCAGAGCCTCGCAGAACACTTTGCAATATGGAGAAGGGCAAAAACAGCATGGAATCACTGAGTTTGCATGTATAGAACACTAACCAGGCAAAGGAGATTCTCAACATGGACATGTGCAGAACTGGATCACAGGCTGTGGACAAATGTTGGCCAGAACAGACAATTTGCAACCCAAATATCAAAACTAAATTGTTATGAAACTCATAACATTAGATTATGTGCAGGGGTCTGTCGATTTGAAAGGTCAATTGATTCTCTACATCAGCACAAGAAATAAACAATACATTTCACTTAAGGGTCAAATTTATCAATTTGAAATCACTTACTATTAAGAAAATAATTTTGAGTTATTGCCCCTACGGGTATAAGCAACATGTCATTTGTCTATATCAGATTATGGATTATGAATAAATAAACATCAATTTCCTATGAAGTCTCAGAGTTAAAACCAAAACTTGAGGTGAAGCAAAACCAGCCTACTGCACATGCACGTGCGCAGGTTTCTTAGCGGGATTTTCAAGGGTGGAGAGTGATTACCTGAAGAGTTTCACGAAGCAACCTTATGGATATTTTTGCTACAGAATGGATTTTGTGCACAAATAATATGGTAGGTAATTTTTTTTCAGCTATATGTTTTTAAATACTTTATTAAGAGATAGGACCTATTGAAAACAAATTACATGATAAAAGTTGAGAGAACAATCTGCGCATGCGCGGTTTCCACGATGTAAAAATAGCCGAATGACAGTTCACCGGGGAGGGAACAATGTGCGCATGCGCAGTTTCAAGATTAAAAAAAACCGACTGACAGCTCACCGGGGAGATAATAATCTGCGCATGCGCTGTTTTCAAGATTTTTAAAAGCCACTGCCTACCCTGGCTGCTGTGCACGATGTAAACACATGAGACTGTATTCATACAGTATCTAGTACACCCCCCAAAATGGCTCTGTTGAAATCATTGGAGCACAATCTGAAATTGTAGATGCTCCCTTCAGTTGGCATCCTTGTCTCTTTGCATGAGGCACTCACAAAAAAATGCAGTTGCAATTATTCTAGTTGTAAATAGATGCTTGCATTACATCTTCAGATTACTTGAGCCTTATTTCCACCAGATGTGAGAATTCCTGAGTGCCCCTATCCAGATGTTTTACTAAAACTCTTGGAAAAAGAGGCACAAGAAACTGCAGATGCCGAAATCTGGAGCAAAACACCCACTGTTGAAGGAACCATTTGACGAGAGCAAACTGCTGGAGGAACTCAGCGGGTCAGGCACCATCTGTGGAGGAGAATGGAGAAGTGACAGAAAGACGAAGGGTCAGAACACTTCTGAGGAAATCCAAAGAAGTATCTCACCCAAACATCGTCTGTCCATTTCCATCCCCAGATGCTGCCTGACTTGCAGAGTTCCTCCAGCAGTTGAGTTTAGGTCTTGCACCAGAACTGCATACCATTGTAGTAGATTTTGGTCATTGGAAAATGCTCATCGACAATTAATTATCGGTGGCCTGACATCTGGCAATGACACATGTTCCACATCCATTTTGTTTGATAAAAGTCTTGCCTTTGTTTCCTGTTTCTATTTCAACCACAAGTTGAATTAAACATATATTGATTGAATATATTTCTTAGTAGCTTGCCTCATTACTAACTCAGCAAAACGTACCAAAAGCGTCCTGCTCTGAAAAGATCAAGTTGTTGATAAGCTACAGAAACATCTGAAACAGCTAAAAGTTCTTGTGAAATTGCTAATTATTTGTGGTTGAAAAAGTGATCAAACTTACTATTTAAAGAAAAATAACACAGATCCAGATGTTAAAATAATGCAATGTTGCCTTTCCTATTGATAGTAGCATCATATTGAATACATTTCCCTAAACATTCAGCCCACTTGGTGCTAGATATTCATAATGTGAATTACATTTTCACTTTGGACATTATCAAGCAAATACTGAGAAAAGCAAAGGGAAGGAGTGAGAAAGAATAAAACCAACTAGCACTTAAGAAATGGTGCAAGCCTATCAAACTTTCTTTCCATTGTATGGACAAGTACACAGTAATAAAATATGAAATGATCAGAAGAAAATTAAACACATTTAAAAATATTAACTTGTAAAGGGTGCACAAACAAGAATTTTACGAGTCAGGAAATAGCAGCATATATGGTAGTTGAGATAGCATTCAGTCCAGTTTTTATTAATGAAATGAAACAATAGACAATGGTTAGCAGCAGGCTGCTTGAACTGACTGAATGTTTTTTTTTAAATTTTCACCATAAAGAAATTGTGAATTAATAATTAATTAGTACATAGCAAAAATTTCAGTGTGTTTTTGCTTTGAAAACCACAGACCAAATAATAAGTGTTTTTTTCCAACATTCTTTTTGTGAACACAGGACTTCACTGAGCTAAACAAGTCAGTGGTGATCTTATTGAAAGACTCAGCAGGCTCAAAGGCCGAGTGGTCCACCTTCACTCCAGATTCACATGATCGGATGTCCTTCACAATTTCAATGCACAATTCTCAGTCTGTGCTAAGTCTGGTCATCGTCATCGACAACAATTTGAAAATACGCACCTCCAGATTCAGGGACAGTTTCTTCCCAGCTGTTATCAGGCAACTGAACCATCCTACCACAACTAGAGAGCAGTCCTGAATGACTATCTACCTCATTGTTGACGCTCGGACTTTCCTTGTTCGGACTTTAATGGCTATACCTTGCACTAAACGTTATTCCCTTATCATGTGTCAATACACTAAATGGCTCGATTGTAATCATATATTGTCTTTCCTCTGACTGTGTAGCATGCAACACAAGCTATTCACTGTACCTCAGTACACGTGAGAATAAACTAAATTGAACTGAACTGATAGCTAATCCACTTCACCCAAGAGACATTTCAAGCTATGGGTACAGTGAAATCAAATCACAGCCCATTTCAATTGACGTTGAAATTTAAATTCCACCTATAGCGAGGAAATTTAAAGCCAACTCTGTTAGAAATTAAGTTGGGAAATACTGCTGTATGCAATTGCGATATGAATTCTTCCTCCAAAAATGTGTAAGAACTGTTAGTTTTAAATATTATATTGATAGATTTTATTAACCAATTGCATGCAGGAATCAGGAATGTGCAGAGAAGATATATATATATTTATATTGTGTTTATTGTCATGTGTACCAAGGTAGAGTGAAACGTTTTTGTTCCTGCTATCCAGTCAGTGAAAAGACAATTCATGATTACAATTGAGCCTTTTACAGTGTTCAGATACATGATCAGGGAATAATGTTTTGGTATATATATATTTATGGAGTTAGGACATAAGTTAGACGGACATAACCTACCATATCAACACACTAAATTATACAACCAGAACCAGGGGCCACAGTTTAAGAATTCCAGAACCAGGGGCCACAGTTTAAGAATAAGGAGTAAGCCATTTAGAAAGGAGACGAGGAAACGCTTTTTCTCACAGAGAGTTGTGAGTCTGTGGAATTCTCTGCCTCAGAGGGCGGAGGAAGCAGGTTCTCTGGATGCTTTCAAGAGAGAGCTGGATTGGATTCTTAATGATAGCGGAGTCGGGGGATATGGGGAGAAGGCAGGAACGGGGTACTGATTGTGGATGATCAGCCGTGATCACATTGAATGGCTCGAAGGGCCGAATGGCACCTATTGTCTATTGTCTACAAATAAAGACTGTCAATTCAAATCACAGCAGTCAAGCAGCATAAGGAAATAGTTAATGCTTTACCAACCAAAGAGAGATACCCACACCTTGAAAAGGAATTTTATCCATTGTGAAAAACGTAAGTTGTCAGGCATATTAAACACATCGCAGTCGGGATATGCATAAGTAACAAATTATCAGCAGCTGAAATTGAATCACGCCCTTAATCAATAACATAATCAATCTAATCATTCAGCAAAGGTTTGGTATGATGAAGAAAACTAAGAATAAAGGTGTACAGTATATTATTTGTGTACGCAGTGATATTTGAAAACAAAAATTACTTTAAGTGCTTTTGGTGATATTTAAAAATTATAAATTAAAATAAAACTTTAAATATTTTAATTATTTGTCAATAGCTTTTGAATGCTTCTTGCTGCTGAAACTCAAGGCAAATCTACAAAGCTTTGACAAATGCATATCCGTGGATGTGGTTTCTAAGCCAGTTCAAGAGCAGGTCATGTTTTGGCCCATTATGTGACCCAATAAAGCCACATAGGGCGCTGGGACCATGCCCATTTGATCAAGGACACTATTGACATCTGAAGAAGTTAAGGATGGGACAATGTGACTGAGTACTAGAGGCAGGTCCCTTTCAGAAAACTGCACACCATTAAATTTCAGCCCTTGCGTGTCAATACTATTCTGTTATTTTTTTCTTCATTGTTACTCTTTGGAATACTTTGTATCTACATATTTTGTAAACTTTTCAAATACGACACATGTATCCACCAAAAACACACGCCATTAAGGTTTTATTCCAACAATGGTGAAATATAGTGAACTGTAAAATCCCCACTGCATCGAAACAGAACAGGTTTAATCTGTCCACGTGTTGAGCATTTTAAACAGATTTTAAAATACCATTCTGCCTGCAATAAGACAAATATTTAAGACAAGGAAATTTTCTTGCAAAAATGTGTGGTGCTGATAAGATGGAGATAAATTTCAAATGTAACTGCTAGGCATGAACTGGCTGGTCACCACTCATAATAAAATCGTATTTATTTTCGAGTACTTTCTGTGCGGAGTTTGTGCGTTCTTCCTGTGAGCACATGGGTTCCCTAGAAAAATATCTTATACAAAATGTAATTTTTGATAGAAGAATTGAGGTGCACTCACAAATGTAAGAAGTCTCAAATAATTTGACCAAAGAAATGGGAATTAATGAAAAGATAAGGTGGACAAAAAAAGCTGGAGAAACTCAGTGGGTGAGGCAGCATCTATGGATTACTAGACTAAGAGGGACCCATTGGGTCCCATGTTCACACGGGAGGGCAGGTCCCCCAACGCAATATTCCACCTCTCCACCAATTCCAATATTGGTGGCCAGTGGGGGGGGTGGGGGGGGGGGGGAAATGGGACTGGTTTCCAGAGGGCTAGTAGCTGGCAGCTCAGTCACTCAGGGCTGGTGGGCTGGCAGCACAGTCACTCAGGCCTGGTGGGCTGGCAGTTCACTCACGGCTATTCCTTGAAATTCCTTTTAAAGCAGAGTACAGGGCGCCACATTCAATTTCACAGCATTTCAAGCAGAGTGCAGGCCACCACCTTCAATTTCACAGCATTTCAAGCAGAGTGCAGGCCACCACCTTCAATTTCAAAGCATTTCTAGCAGAGTGCAGGCCACCAAATTCAATTTCATAGCTTTACAAGCAGAGTGCGGGCCACCAAATTGCCAAGCAACTCATTGCATTGTCATTAAGGGTTAACAAATCATTTATTGCAAGTACATTGCAGACTCACAATTCAGTTGATACACAGCTTAGAATCACAGTTGTGGGCTCTCCCTCGCGATCTTCTAGAGTGACGACTCATGTCCAGGCATCCGGGGTTTTATAGTCCTGCCCCCTCGGAAGGGGCGTTACCTTCATCGTGGTGATTGACAGGTGAGAGGACCAATCAGCTGATCTCAAGATTTTTTAAACACACATAACTTTATTATTTTTCATCGATCAGAAAAATCCTCGGGGCTGCCTCATTGGAGGAGGACTGTGAGTAAAATGGCCAAAAATCATAGCAATATAATAATAATAAAAATAATAATAATAATGCATGTTATTTATGGGCGCCTTTCAGAACACTCAGGAACACCTTACAGTTAAAACAAACAAATTACAAATATATAAATAAAATGAAACAAAAGCAATATATATAGCAATAATACATAATTCGGAGAGAGAGTAGCGGCAGCTAGTCACGCCAGAGTTCACTCTCACTTCCGGCCGCCATCTTTTCTCAGCCATTTGCAGCACACCAATAAAAATAAAACACAACATTAAAGAATTTAACATTAAACATAAAAACATCCCACCACAACGGTTTCCACTGTGAGGGAAGGCAACAAATCCAGTCCTCTTCCTCTTGTTCACCCATGGTCGGGGCCTATTGAGGCCTCCGCAGTCGCCGCGACGGAGGCCCGATGTTTTCAGGCCCTCTCGCCGGATGATGGAGCTCCTACGTCGGGAGAACACTCTCAGCGGCTTGGAGTGTCTGGAACGGCCGCTTCCTCCCACGAGACTGTGGCTCCCGAAGTCCACAGGCCGAGCTGGTCAGAGCTCCAACACTGGTGATCTCGTGGAAAGATCCCAGGCTCCGCGGTGTTTAAAGTCAGCGCCGCCCGCGGCTGACGCTCCGCAACCGCTCCGTGATGGTGCTTCAGTACTGTGTCGCCGCCAAAGCTGAGGTTCTGGCCGGTCCCGGCAGGAAATGCCGCTCCAGTCCCATTGGTAGGCCGCGAGGAAGGGGCGAAGATGCAGCTTGGAGGAAAGCCGCATCTCCGACCAGGTAGGGACTGAGAAATAGTTTCCCACCCACATAAAAAGACTAGACCTCCAAAACAGGACAAACAGCAGCCATACTCAATGGCGCCCCCTCCCTATGGGTAGCGTTTCTTCTAAAATCAATATACAGCGCAGACAGGAAGTGGTCAAGATGAGACTTTTAGTTATATAGATGATGGTCCTTGATAGAGTGAAAATGAAGAACAGATTTGTCTTAGTAGAGTGATCAAAAACACGAGATTAAGATTGAAATCATATGGTAGAAGGATCAAAGGGGAGACAATTTAAAACCAGGTTTTATCCAGAGGGTGGTTGATGTCTGGAACTCAATGCCTCTTAAGATGGCAGGTGCATATGCATTCAATACATTTGAAAAAGTCCCTGGACTTGAAATGTTGTGACCTACAGGGCTGTGTATTTAATACTGAAAAGTGGGAAGTAGCTCTTTTACACCTGTACTGACATGTTGGGCAGAAACTTGTATGAATCTATGAAGAATTTAACTTCATCTTGTTTATTATTTTGTGACAACACTTTATAAATAAGACGTGCTTGTATGATACAGTGGAAATAACCCTTTTCTGAAGTTGTTCAAGTTTCCAGGAACATTTTTTCCCATATGGGAATTATAGATAGTTTGGCAAAATTTCTGTTCAATGATTACAGGAAATTTAAAATGCAGTGAAAAGGTCATTTTAATATTTTGTAAGCCAGATGTTTCACATCAGCAATGATTATAGCCAGAGGCAAGCTGAATTTCATACAATACCTATTGCATTTCATATATGAATTTGAATGATGTAAACATTAAATGAAGAATTCATGGGGAAAATAAATTTGAAATTACACTAGAAAGAGCAATATTGTGAAGAAACTTAGGTGATTTGAAGGCAGAAGGTAGCTATTTAAAACAAAAACTGCAAGAGGAACTCACATGTCCCACATCAGAACCCTTCTTCAGACTGATGGAGTAGAGGGCAGATAGGCAGCATAGTGAGGTGAAGTAGAAGCAGTGGGGGCAAGAACGAGAAAATGATAAGTGGATGTTGGTGAGGTGGGTTTGAATGGCAAATGCGTCAGGTGGGGAGAGATGAATGGAGATAATAACCAAGTCTGATCATTTCAAATTGGTCATTCACAGTAGTCTGAGTACATTTGTCCATTTGTCTCATTTCATTACTTAGAAAAGGGTGGGAGATTGCAACCTTCACGTCGTCCGCCCTGTTTCGCCGAATGCAATCAACCTGGGGTGCACAATCAAATAAGATCAAATAGAACAAGTTGTCCTACAACTTTAGGCTGTGCATACCATATGCAAGAAGAAGAACTTAGAAAAATAGTACTCAACTGTGCTCTAAACTGGGTAGCCTGCTTTTTCTTTTGCCCACTAATCTTTTGAAGTCAGAAACAAATTATTAACTTGCTTTATTTTAACAGCTTAAAAGGGAGAATGCGGTAGAATCATCATTTTTCATCCCCTTGGAAAATAGGAAATAGGTTGTGGGTCCTGTTTTTGTGGGCCAACAACGGTTGTTTGCATACCTTTCTTTTCAAACTGTACCTAACTCTGAATTGTACTTTCAATTTTAGCACTGAGCCTCAAGGATACACCTTTGTACTTAAATAAAACTTCCTGTTTCTTCTTCAATATTCCTACATGGAGGTCTGTGATATTGGGTCCTTCCTGACAACAATATAACAATGTTAATAAACAGAAACTATACTCCAATTTCATCGTCATACCTTACAGCCAACTGTTAAGTCAATGATTCATTATTCTTAATTCATTTGCAGAATGTGAATACATGAGACTCCTAGTATAAATTAAATTATATATTTGGTTTCCCAATACACAAAAATGTTCACAACTTTTTAAAATCAACATATTTCAACACACTCTAAAGGGAAGGGAAAAAAACATTGTGTTTAATTGTAATAATTCCAACCTAAAGTCACAAACTTGTTGAGTCAATAACTTAGTTCCACATTACCTAAAATATGTTTTTAATTTAAAATGTTGGCTCTTGCTTCCATTTATTTGGTACACATTTTTTATAGCCCTAAATGTAGGAGTCCAAAGGCAGCTTTTACATCATATTGTAACTAAAACAAGAACGTTGTAAGTTGCAGTTGTATTTCATCAGATTGTAAAGCAATGTAAGAGTTGTTTATTAATGATGTGCATTCGGATCTGGTTGCAGTTAAGGTTTTGCTTACATTTAAACATGCAAAATAATACTTTTTCCCCATTAAGTGTTTCCTTTATCACCACATCATTCTAGGTCAGATGCCTAAAGTATAACAATATTTTGAATTCTTGAAATAAAAATAAATGCAATTTGTGAAGACAGTCATCTTAATAAACTGCTCCTGACATTTCCGGTTTGGGTTCCATGAACAAAAAATGGAATTGAATACATTTTATTAGCCAAGTATGTATACATACAAAGAATTTGCTTTGGTGCTTTGCTCGCAAGTAACAACACGATACAGTAGACCAGGGGTCGGCAACCTACGACCCACGGGCCGGATCCGGCCTGCAACCTGAAATCATCTGACCCACAGGCGTTTTTTTTCAATTCGTTTTCGCAACCTGGGCGCTACAGCCAGTCCCGGAGCACGCAGGCGACCTGGGAACTACAGCTAGTCCCGGGGCACACAGGCGACCTGGGCGCAACAGCCAGTCCCAGGGCTCGCAAGCAACTCGCGAACTGCAGCTCGTCCCGGGGCACGCAGGCGACCTGGGCGCTAAAGTCAGTCCCGGGGCACGCAGGCGACCTGGGAACTCGAGGGATCTGGGAACTGCAGCCAGCCAGCCGGGGAATGCAGGCGATCTGAAAACTGCAGAAAACTAATTGAAAAACACGTGAAAACTACGTATTATTAGTATGTATTATTACTAATTTATGTATTATTAGTATGTATTATTACTAATTTAGTTAGTATGTATTATTGTTACCTCCATTTATTAACTATGGCGATAGATAAGGCTCACCATTTGCTCACAAACATGGGTCCCGGCCCCTATGCAAAAAAGGTTGCCTACCTCTGCAGTAGACAATTAAAAATAAAACATTATAAATTAAACATGGTAAGAATGAAATAAAATACCAGAGCAAAAGGAGGCTACAGACTTTTGGCTGTTGAGTAGAGCTACTGCTCGTGGAAAAAAACTGTTTTTATGTCTGGCTGTGATTACTTTGACAGCCCGGAGATGCCTTCCAGAGGGAAGTGCTTCAAAGAGTTCGTGGCCAGGATGAGAGGGGTCAGAGATGATCTTACCTGTTCGCTTCCTGGTCCTTGCAGTGTACAGTTCATCAATGGGGGGGGAAGGTTGCAGCCAATAACCTTCTGAGCTGATTGGACGATTCGCTGCAGCCTCCGGTGTCGTGCTTAGTGGCTGAGCCAAACCAGACCATGATGGAGAAGGTGAGAGCAGACTCTATGGTGGCAGTATAAAACTGCACCATCAGTGCCTGTGGCAGATTGTGTTTTCTCAGCTGCTGCAGGAAGTACATCCTCTGTTGGGCCTTTTTGACTGTGGAGTCGATGGTGGCCTCCCATCTAAGGTCCCTGGAGATGATGGTTCCAAGGAACTTAAATGACTCCACATATGTGACTGTGGTGTTGTTGATGGTGAGTGGGGGGAGGGGAGGGGGAGCTCTCCTAAAGTCTACAATTGAACCTAGAATTAATGTTGAATCACATTATTATAGTTGGAGTGAGGGAGAGTATTCTCAGTTGTTGAAGTTCAGTAAAATAGTTGATGTTCAGTGTGTTTCATGTACCCTGCAATATCTATTTCAAAAATTATATTTCCTAATTCTGTGAATTCTAAAAGTGGTGGATTGTCATTTTATAGAAACATAGAAAATAGGTGCAGGAGTAGGCCATTCAGCCTTCGAGCCAGCACCACCATTCAATGTGATCATGGCTGATCATCCAAAATCAGTAGCCCGTTCCTGCTTTCTCCACATATCCCTTGATTCTGTTAGCCCCAAGAGCAATATCTAACTCTCTCTTGAATACACCATATAACCAACCCTTCCACAATATTGACAGCAGAGTGGTGCAGCTGGTGGAGCTGCTGCCTGACAACTCCAGCAATGCAAATATGATCCCAACCTCTGGTGCTCCTCATGTGAAGTCTGCATGCTCTCCCTGTGACCTCCTGGATTTCCTCTGTTGGCCTTGGTTTCCTTCCAAATCCCAAAGTCATACAGGTGTGTGGGTTAATTGGCCACGATAAATTGCCGCGAGTGTGCAGACGAGTGGCAGAATCTTGGAGGAAGTTGATGGTAATTGTGAGAAGAATATACGGTATTTTAGTTAAGGTAGGGTTAATGTGAATGGGTGCATAATGACGGGCTCTAATTCAATGGGCCAATGGACCTGCTTTTATGCTATATCTATGACTCAAATCACTCTCATATTGAATTAAGAATTTCATGGTGTTTTGTGATTTTATATCTCGTGAAGTATCTCTCTAATTAGTGATATGAACACAAACTAAGCAGCCAACAAACCTGTGCTGCAGAGCAATAGGTGATATTGCATCTACCAGTGCCTTTAAGTTCTTCAAGTAAATTATCAACTATGGATGGAACGGCAAAAAAAAGGCAAGAGGTAAATAAAACTATTCCTGTGTACCTTTCAGTTCAAATTGTTACAATTCAGCTTTCGCTCAATATGATTTATGTTAAAGATGATACTTACAACTTGCATTATTTCAGCACAATGAAAGGTAATACAACATGATTTACTCGAGTGGAAAACATCAGAACTATCAACAGAAAATATATGCAGTATGCATGTATTATCACAGTTCTACGTTGGAATTTTTACCAATTTAGGATGATATATCTTCTCCGTCTATGGTAAAACAAAACAGTAACCCCTAATTTTTCAGGAATGGTTTTATGGTACAAATGCTAATAAAATAACAAGAGCTGAAATCAATAAAATTACATACATAAATGGTAAAGGTTAACCATTTTACTTTAAACAACAATTTATATTCCAACAGTCACAGTCTTTATATAACACAATAAGTAAAAATAAGTTTTCGTGCCATATCAACATTCCCACTGTTCTGATAAATTAATGATAGGTTGTAAGCAATGTCTCGTCTGAGATCCACTTGGTCATCTTCTATTCCCTGCAATAAAAAGATAATCTTTAAATCAAATGAAATCTCCTTAAAATTCCTTTGGCCATTTTGCAGCAAACTACGAAACATAATGTTAGAATATTACATAAAGTTGCCAAAATGGTTGAAATACTGTTGGGAAAATGTTTCATAATTGCATACTACAGTGGCTCAAACGTGCAATGGCTTGGTTAAGGACAGAATTCAATATGTCCTCCGTTGCTACTCTATCATTCCACCCAGTGGTTGATTTAACAATGTTAAGCTGGCGTGGCTATATCTATAATCTAAATGCAGATTTAATGGGGGGGGGGTTTTCTTTTTATGATGATCAATCGTATTTGACAGTATTATCCCTTTTCTTTATTTGCTTTCCTTAATGATTGCTGGCACCGCTTTATGGTTTAATCGACAATAAAATAACATTCAAACCGTAGCAATGAATCAACTGATGAAATGACCAAGATTTGGTCTGAACTCTGATAAATGGGGTAAAATCTATCATTCAAATACTTCAGTTGAATGCTGCTGCCGCTTCTGGGTAATTTTGCCTTTGATTGGTGTAATTTAAGATGACATCAAGTCATTGCTGTTAAGATTCCAATTATTACTTTTTTTGATAATCTATTTATATTAACGGATGTATGTAGAATACATGCCCCAATCAGCATCAATGGTTCCAAAGTGGAAATGATTGAGAGCTTCAAGTTCCTTGGCGTACATATTACCAACAATCTGTCCTGGGGCAACCACTGGAAGCAACAGGCAGGAAGGCACACCAACGCCTCTACTTGCTCAGGAGAGTGGAATTTGGTATGTCTCCAATTACTCTTACAAGCTTCTACAGATGCATCATAGAAATCATACTGTATAAGCATGTTGCATCACAGTTTGGTTTGGGAACCGCTCTGCCCGAGACCACAAGAAATTGCAGAGTTGTGAATGTAGCCCAGACCATCAAATAGACTTGACTCCCTACCACTGACACTCTCCACACTTCACTTGGAAACCAGCAAACATAATCAAAGACTTGTCCCACCTCAGTCATTCCTTCTTCTCTTCGCTCCCTCAGGCAGAAAATACAGGAACTTGAATGTGCACACCACCAGACTCAGGAACAACTCTTAACAAATTTCTGAACGGTCCTTCCATTGCAAACATTAGACTTTGTCCGTGGAACTGGTGCTGAGAACTATATTCCGCACTCTGTATCTTCCCTTTTGCTCTAACAATTGTACTTGAGTTTTGCTATATTGTATTTATGTACAGTATTATCTGATTTGATAGCATGTAAAACAAACCTTTTCACTCTATAACAATAAACGAGACAATAATAAACCTAAACCTAAAATTCTGACCTGCCGTGGCTATATTCTCTGCCTCAGCAGCACCAATGTTTCCTGTTGCTTCTATTCAGGGCCAATAGAAAGATATTTGGACTAAAAGGGAATCCAGGCTTGTTGGGTTGGGCATGAAGGGTCAAGGATCAAATCTGGATTGGACTTACTAAATGGAGGAGCATGTTTAAGGGAATAACGGTTGGTACGGTGGAGCAGTGGTAGAGTTGCTGCCTTACAGCGCTTGCAGTGCCAGACCCTGGTTCAATCCCGACCATGGGTACTGTCTGTACGGAGTTTGTACGTTCTCCTTGTGATAGCGTGGGATTTCTCCGAGATCTTCGGTTTCATCCCACACTGCAAAAGCGTACTGATTTGTAAGTTAATTGACTTGGTATAAGTGTAAATTGTCCCTAGTGTGTGTAGGATAGTGTTAATGTGTGGGGATCGCTGGTCGGTGCGGACTCGGTGGGCCGAAGGGCCTGATCTCACTCTGTATCTGTAAACTAAACTAAATAGTGGGAATATCATTGAGAACATCATCTGAGAAATGCAACTTGAGAATAAGGTTGAGGTGATGTTGGTACTATAAAGGAGGTGCACTAGGTTGAAGAATTCCCAGCAGGTCTGTTTATGTCATCCATTCCATTGGGAAGCTGGTTGGAGATGAGATGCAGCACTTTAGCAAGAATCCTTGAGAAAAGATTTGGAGTGATGGCCGACTTTCTTGATACCAGTCCAAAATTGGTCAAAATCAGAGTTTGGCACTTACTTTTGCAAGTGGATGCAAGATAGAGACCAATTTCTGAGGGTAGCCAAGTTTGAGAAGGGTACACCACAATTCCTCTTAATTGATGGTCAGTGAATTATGAGGTCAAAATGGGCATGCAATGGTTAATGTTGCTCTGACCACTGAGCAAGGAGGTTCATTGCACCCTGGTGTATATGACAATAAACTAATCTAATTGCCTAACCCGGCGTTCTCTTTGAATGAACTGATGCATGGTGGAGAACACGTCCGTTTTAGGTGGAAGGAATTCACACTGTGATTGAAGAACCAACTATTAAGCCACTGGGAGAAGGTAGTTGAGGTGGATCCTGACACTAGTTTTCCTTTATTAAAAGTAGTTTATGTTTGTATACTTTAAGTACGGAAACTTTAAATATAGATATTTAAGGTTTAATATATTGCAAAAATTTATTTTAAATAAATGATATAATGAAAAAGTAGTTTAAAAATAAAATGTGGCTCCTCGCTGGAGAACAACAAATATTACTCAAGTAATGATTCCACAAGTATCAACTCTCAGTATTTTCCAGAGACCAGCCTTTAATTGTAAGTCAAATGATTATAGTGCCAAGCCCAATTCTATGCTTATCAAATTTATGTACACTTGCCTTCCATCGACCAGTCATTAGATACCTATTAGGATATTGCAGGATTATGTCAGTAGGTGTCGTAGCCAAGGCTGTGAAGATGACTCTGCTGCCCAGCTGAGGTTGGCTAACTTGGCTCACACCAGATCATGCCTGTTCCTATGCTAAAGCTGGTACACATTGTCTTCATCTTCTGGGCTATGCGGGAACTCCAAAACCTTTCTATAAAAATACCAACTGACTGCTGAAATGAAAGCTACAAACACTGGAATAAATTAAGAACGAAAAAAGAAAAGCATTAAATTTGACACAACCCATAACTGCACTAGACAGCATGCGACACTATAAGTCAATAACTTGCAAACCTTATTCCTAAAATCAAGATGAACCAATTACCTTCTTTGTCTGTCATTTAGATTTTCCCCCTGAGGATATTGCTGTGCGATGAGGAAAAAAAATCAACAGATTAAAATTTAATTGTACATACGTTTAACTTAAGAGGAGGGAGTTTCAATGCCTTTTCATAATAATGAATTGCAAAATGCACGAGTCCCAGTTGATGTAATGCACGTCCTATGTTGTAGTAGACTTCTTGACAAGGTCCTCGAAGTTCCAAGTATCGCGTTAGAAAGGAGAATCCCTAGAAAAGACATACAGATTCAATTAAAAACACCAATCGTGGCACCTACAAAGGAGCTTACAACCGTGAGCTTGTAAAACTATCCTGCTTCAAGGGTTCTTTCATATTTGGTAACCAACACCACAAATTAAAGTCTTGTCTTCAATCATTCATGGCCCATCCAATTCTAAACCTAGCCTTACATTCTCCATTATTTTGTAATCCTTAATTCTGGTCTTCTGTGTACCCTGCCTCATTCACGTTGTCAATCCACAGAGAGAATTGTTTTCCCCTCCTTCAACCATGCTTTCTGGGAACCACTTCCCATGTTGGCAGCTTTAGCACAATTAAAATCTGTTGCATATAAATCAAACATTAGGCTGTTGGCTATCTGTGAACTCCCCCCCCCCCCCCCCAAAAAAAAGGTCCAGTCTCTCCCAAGCCCTCCTCTTTTAGCAGGCTCAATGTCCTGTGAACATATTGCTTGCTTTCTCTTTTTGAATTTTATAAGAGTATTGAAAACATTGCTGTTGCTACAATGAATAATTTTAAATGCAACTCAAACCCATGTGAAATTACTAAAATGTTTGATGCCATAGCCCAAATGTTCCTGGTAATTGGCAGCAACTAACAGAACATTCGACCCACTTAAAATCTGAGATGTCCTCTTATGTCTTGTCAAATATTTTGGTTTGGATTTCCCATTACACTGAAGACTGCGATGCTTCCCACGGGCAAAGCAGTGCTTCCGATTCTGGACCTAATGTAAGCGTGTGTGTCTGTGACAAGTTCACAGCCAGCAATTCCAGGCATTGGGATCACGTCAGAAAGATTCGACCCATAATCGCACAAAAGTATGATACAAGTGCCTTTGGCACATCTTTTTCTCCATGCTGAAATGGATCACCACACCTTGTAGTTTATTACTCAAAAAGGAAAAACTGCATAATCAAATCTGCCGCCAAATCCCACAAGTTTCCCCATTTAAATATTGCTTCATCCTACTGATCCAAGAGAAAATGTATTTATTTTGAAGGATTCTTCATTTGAGTGCAGACACTACTCAAATCCAAATTTAAAATACAGTCATTCATAAAGCACTGTCTGAAAATCAGCTTGGCATTGATATATATTGCTCATATGAAACATATTGCTCTGCAAAATATTATCAAAAATGACCTTTTCACATTTTAAATCTCCTGCAGTCCTTGAACAGTTTTTTTACCAAACATTATCCAATTTGGATAAAAGTGTTCTCAGAAGCTACAACAACAAGATTGATTTTCATTGCCTTATACATCCTATTTATAACATGCTGTATCAATATAGTTCAATAGACAGATATTCACCCCAGAAAAACCCTAACTTGAAACTTGCATTTAATAAATTTGACAAACCTGCACCAAAAGAGGATGTCGCTTCAAAACAAACTTCTGAGATGCCATGTGGATAAATGTAAGTCCCACACAGAGAGTGTAGAGAGGTTCATTGGGGTGATTCCTAAATGCTTGAACATATTGACCTGCAATTTAAAATTAAGAAACAAGCTTTAGTTAAATAATTCAGACAATCATGCAATTTCTGTGACACAGAAGACCTTTCAACTCATTGTCTCATGGTGGTGGAAAAAGCTACCCAATCTGATCTCACCTTCCAGTCCTAGATTCACACACTTGCAATTTGGAGTCTTTCAAGTAGACCTTCAAGTATATTTTCAAAACGTGATGAAGCTCTATTCTTCAACACTCTTTTGGGCAGCGTGTTTCAGATAACATCCTCGGATCTCCTGTCTGCTCCATCCAACAATTTAAAAAATCTATGCCTCCTGATTTTGATACCTTTGCCAAATGAAAATTGTCCAATAATCTGCTACCCTCAAACCATGATGCTACCAAATTAGCCACTGTTCCAGATTATTTGCTGTTATCCCTATTAATACTTCAAAAATGCTTTTAATTCACAATCTTTTTGATGTTACACTGATAACTAATAACAGCAGCACAGTGGTAGAGCTGTTGCCCAATATGCCAGAGACCCGGATAGATCCTGACATCAGGTGCTGCTTGCGTGTAGTTTGCACATTCTCCCTGCAACTGCAGGGGTTTCCTCTGGGTGCTCCGGCTTCCTTCCATATCCCAAAGATGTGCGGGTTTGTAGGTTAATTGACCTCTGTAAAATGCCCTAGTGAGTGGATGAGAAAGGGGAATAACATAGAACTAATGCCAGTGGATGATCGATGGTCAGCCTGGACTTAGTCTGACCATCCGAAGGGAATACGAATAGGGAATGTGTGAAAATGCCCTGACAAATTAAAAAGGAACATAAGAAACAGAATCTGGTCAGTTTAAAGACAACATGGGAACATGGGAGACACGTGTATAAACATAATCAGTCATCACTGGAGACTCGTATACGTTGATCGACCATGTTACACAAGCCCATCTTCCCTGAACGCCATTTAAATTTATCAGTGCCTCTTTTCCAACTATACTCACTGGGATATTGCTTCCCATGCTTTCTTTCAACAATGGAGCCCTGTTCCCATGCTGTCTTTACTCTGTTTTTTTTTTTTAAACTCTGAAGCACTTTAGTTTTCAGTTTAGTCATTAGACCAAATGCTAGCAGGTGGGACGGGTAAAGACCTTAATGTATGAAACCAAAGTGTTAAATTCCTATCCCTCGCAATGTTTGCATGGTCAGAAACAGGAAACGGAAATGTTGGAAAAACAGGCAAAGCAGTATCTGTGGAAAATAAACAGTTTATGTTTCAGGTAAAAGATTATTCATCAAAACTGGGAAAGAGAGCAGTTTATTTTGTTACCGACAAATAACACGGGTATAACATGTTATAGAATGATCCCTCATCTTTACCTAAAGCATGCTTGAAGCTTCCAGCCACAAAAGCATTATGTCCATTGAGCACACAGAGAGCATGATTTTCTGGGTGTTTCAGCATCAACCGCAGACAAAACCGATGGTGCCTCAGGTCTTGCGAGTGCATGGTAACTTGGTTAAAGATATTCCACAGCTGAGGTCTATTCACATTTTCCATCACCATGACCCTGAAAGTTTATGGACAAAAAAAATCATGCAATTCTTCCGTAAAGTCCAACCAATAATATTTTCTTTGTAAAGAAAATATTTTCTGAAGTTTACATTTTTTCAAACGGTCCAATGCTTTAATTTATTGGGCAGCACGGTGGTGCAGCGGTAGAGTTGCTGCCTTACAGCGCTTAAAGCGCCAGAGACCCAGGTTCGATCCCAGCTACAGGTGCTTGTCTGCACAGAGTTTTACGTTCCCCCCGTGACCTGCGTGGGTTTTCTCCGAGATCTTCGGTTTCTTCCCACACTCCAAAGACGTACAGATTTGTAGGTTAATTGGCTTGGTATAAATGTAAAAATTGTCCCTAGTGTGTGTTAATGGTCGGTGCGGACTCGGTGGGCCGAAGGGCCTGTTTCCGCGCTCTGTATCTCTAAACTAAACTGAACTAAAACATCAATTTTGCTGCAAAGAGAGCTGGAAACACGAAACATTAATGAAGGCAAAGTGCACACTCAAACAGAATGATACTAATGGAGACTTACAAATATTTCAAATTTCGATTTCAATAGATTCCGACTATCTGCCTCATCCAGACCGCTTGTAATTTTATACCCCCCTGTCAGGTCACCCCTCAACCTCCGGTGCTCTGTGAAAAACAAGCCTCGCCTATCCAAAATCACCCCTTAACCAAAGCCCTCCAAATTTCAAGTTTAGTTCTTTATAAAGTCATCAAATATTCATCATTGTTTACGAACAGCACTATCAGAAGAGTTAATGTTTCTTACAAGCTGTTCCACTGCTGCCTTTAAAAGTCAGCATGCTCTAAAGGAAAAAAAACAATCAGAATTTGGCCAAATGTCAACAGGCACTTGAGTTTGTTAAACATTTTAACAATAGTATGAATTCACTAAGGGCATTGTGTAGGTTAGAGACCACTCCTGGCTTTCACTATGTTACATTCCAGTTTAGACCAAAGTCAAATTGAAAACCACACTTTAAACAAAATAACCAACAATCATCAAGCTTGTACCAGTTGAAACAATGATCATTTCAGATTATTGTGTTAAAGAAGGAACTGCAGATGCTGGAAAATCGAGGGTACACAAAATGCTGGAGAAACTCAGCGGGTGCAGCAGCATCTATGGAGAGAAGGGGATAGGCAACGTTCTGGGTCTGAAGAAGGGTTTCGGCCCGAAACGTTGCCTATCTCCTTCGCTCCATAGATGCTGCTGCACCCGCTGAGTTTCTCCAGCATTTTGTGTACCCATTATTTCAGATTATTCTCTTTGTCACAGAATCGTTCAGCGCAGAATCAAATCTTCAGCCCAGCTTGTCCACGCTGACCAAGGTGCCCCTCTACACCAGTCCCAGCAGCCCACATTTGCCCCATATCCCTCTAAACCATTCCTATCCATGTATCTGTCCAAATGTCTTTTAAATTATGTTATAGTTTCTGCCTCAACTACTTCCTCTGACAGCTCGTTCCATACTATTACTACCCTCTGTGTGAAAATGTTGCCCCTCACATTCCAATTAAATCTTTCACATCTCACCTTAAACCCAAGTCCTAATGTTCTTTATTACTCTACTCTCAGTAAAAGACTGCATCTGCGCTACTTATCCCCCTCATGATCCTCGTCCACCTCTACAAGATCACCTTGCATCCCCCAACACTCCAATGAATACAGTCGTAGCCTGCCCAACCTCTCCCTATAGCTCAAGGCCTCAAGTCCTAGCAACACCCATGGTGGAACCAGCGCAAGTGTTTGTTAGGGTATTTTACAACACAACGATATACAGTAAACACTGAATTCTCCAATTTTAGGTAACTTAAGCCCCCCCTCCCTCTCCTCATTTACCCACACCATCCCCGTTTAACCTAATTTCCTTGATTGTTATTTCTAGAACTATCATCACCACTGAGATTAAACTGAGTTGTCTGAAGTTAGTGGGTTTAATTACACTGCGCCAATTTTTGAACGTGGGTGTAACATATTTTTCCTGTCCTCAGCATGTTTAAAAGACTGTAGCCTGGGGTCTCTGCAACTTGGGTTTATGTCTCAGCTGAACAAAGTGATTGATTCACTTTATGTGCAGCTACCCTGCAGGTATCCAGATGATAACAGATAAGCTAGTTTCAAATAACATGTCAGAACTTGTAAAAATCACAATCACAAGGGACATGGTATTACAAACACTTATGGGACCAAAGGCAAGCATGTCACCAGGACCCAATTGTAGACCAAGCAGTATTGCTGATTTGATCCGTGTCTGGTTTTGATGCTGACCTGATCCGTAATCCGTGTCAGGTTTCGACACTACCACCTGGTGGCATGCGGGCATGTTAGTTAGTTCAATTTACGACTCCGAGCCTACAGTACTCATTTCGATGGTCTCTGTATGTATTCTAATTAAAGTACTTGTTATGATATATAATGACTCTGTATCAATGGTACTTTGCACACCAATGGCCAGTGACCAAGGGTTTTAAAGGCAGTGATATCAGAGGCGAGTACTGTATTCATTGGGCCATTGGTTCAAATGTTTCAAATCTCTGAATTCTGGGAGAGTACCAGTTGCTCTCGAAAACAGCAAATGTTCTCCCTTCTTCAAGAAGGGAGGAAGACAAAAGGCGAAATTCACAGACCAGTTGATTTAAAATGTACTGTTGGCAAAATGGAGGAGTCAATAATCTAAGAAGAAATAGATAATCATTTAGCAACGGGTGTCTGGGGTAATGGGAGAATGGAGTTCGGAAAGGAAAGATAGATCAGCCATGATTAAATGGCGGAGTAGACTTGATGGGCCGAATGGCCTAATTCTGTTCCCATCACTTGTGACTTATGAACACAGGCTAACATGGTTTCATGAACATTAAATCATATTTTGCAAATGTATTTAGAGTCATACAACATGGAAACAGATCCTTCGGCCCCGCTTGCCCCTGCCGGCCAAGCGGCCTCATCTACACGAACTAGTCCCACCTGCCCGTGTTTGCCCCAATGTCTTTTAAATGTTGTTGACCCTCTAAACCATTCCTATCCACATACTTGGCCCAATGTCTTTTAAATGTTGTTATGGCTTCTGCCTCAACTACCTCCTCTGGCAGATCGTTCCATATACACCCCACCCTCTGTGTGAAAAAGTTGCTCCTCAAATTCCTATTAAATATTTTCCCTCTCACGTTAAACCTATACTGGACTTTATCTTGGGCTAAACTTTATATGTATCTGTGCACTGTGGAGAGCTTGATTGTAATCATGTGTGGTCTTCGCTGCCTGAATCGCGCACAACAAAAGCATTTCACCATGTTGCTCTAATCTTGGTAGATGCTGTACTGCCCACGGACTTCCACATCAAAACTCAAAACTGAATATTGGTTAGAAATCAAGATGCCCTCAGAGTTCTCTTAAATACCTTGGTTTTTGTCTGCCAATCTTCCGAAACGCACTCTCCCCAAAACTCAAAGAAAGCAGTTAGTTCACCCTCCTCCTCCAGAATTTTTTGCAGTCACTCGGTGACATCTTTAATACTTCCACCAGGGAGACAATATTTGACTAATATACATCCCTTAATGTCCAATAAGAATGAATTAAGACATTATTTCATTAAAGTTTGCAGGGCTGTGCGAGTGAAAATTAGTTTGCTATATTTCCTTCACAACAAAGCAACTGCAGTTCAAAAATAATTCTTTGGCTACTCAGCATTTTGAAACACCCTGACCATGACAAATTGTATTTAAATAATAGTCTAGGTTTTCTTTTTATCTGACAGTTACAATATTTCCTTGCACCACTGCCTCCAAAATACGATAATTATTTAGATGTTTAAGAAAGAACTGCAGATGCTGGAAAAATCGAACGTAGACAAAAATGCTGGTGAAACTCAGCGGGTGAGGCAGCATCTATGGAGCGAAGGAATAGGTGACGTTTCACAATGATAAATGATTCTCAATGTAAATAGTATGCTTCTCACTACATTAAAATTAATCAGTTTTTGTCATCGAAACTGGGTGAATATGCAGTACCTGATATAATTGTATGCTTTCCTGAAGTTGTTGTCCAGAACAGCAGCTGACAGGCCAAAGTATTCCAACTCTTTCCGTTTCTGCCTGTCGTCGTAAAATGAGTAATATTCCAAGGAAGAATCAACCAAGAGTTCAGCTTCCTTGAAACGTATGAGATCACACAAGGTGTAAATTGCCTTTAACAATAAATTCCACCAGTCATCTTTATTCAGAACACTAGTTTTCCCTGTTTTGAAAAAGATTAAAAAAAAGTGTGTAAGTCGCCATTTTTAGAATGAGAAAAAGATGGCTTACAGGTCACAATACACAAAATTAAATGATGGAGTCACAAAAGCAAAGTACACAATACCCATTGCACTTCAGGGTGAAAGAAACTGGATGATTACTGTGGATAGCAAGTATTCTATTTGGTGCAAAATAAAAGGATACCCCAATGACAGTGGGATTTCCCCTTTCGTCCAGGCCAATAACATTTCTTCGAGCAAGACAACTGAAAACAACAGGCCAAGCTGTGTGAAAACAATAAAAGGGTTGCAAAAGCAAATTTTGTTACTACCACGGAAACCTTAAGACATCTTCTTTCCTTGCACTGGTAGTACTGGAGGCAGCTTCAGGCAGAGATTCTTACACAGGTCAATGACACACTGACGCCATCAGATTGCTCACGTTTTCCCAACTCCCTCAGTCATCTAAATATCTGACATCTTCACTTTCTTCTGAGCTTCCACAGATCATAAAGTTCAACGCCTGAAATGGAGCGCATTCTCTTTCATTGCAGGAACACACTTTGCTTATGAGATCCTGGAGGGCATCACTTGACAAGAACAGTTTTTTATTTTATTTTAGATAGCTTAATGTGCATGGATTGATTGACAATCTTTCTGTTGATTATTTATTTTGTTGGCTTGCAAGTGATTTGGCTTCAATGGGAAGAATGTGGGATTCTAATGAGGGGTGCATCACTCCAAAGCTATCAAGAAACCAAATTGGCTCGATCTTTTATATAGGTAGAATACAAGAGGATAGCCATTATTTCACAATATACCAATCTCTGGTTCAATATCAGGTTTCACCAGTTCTAGGTGTACTTCTAGGAGCGATATCAGACTTGAAGGGAGTCCAGTGCATAAATCAGAATTATGCCTACACTCCAACTAGAATAGTATTACCTAAACTTTAGAAAGTTAGATAGGTGATTAGATTAAAACATTTAAAACATTTTGGGAAGCTGACAGAACATCAATAAAGAATTCATTCTGCTCATTAGAACATAGTGCAATGGGAATGAAGTTGAGAAACACTTCCATGCAACAATCTCCACAAAATAGGTACTGAACTCTCTGCAAACATGGTTATTAAGTCTAAACCTGAAAATTATAGACTTGATAACTAGAGATATCACAGGATACAGAGCAAAGGGAGTACATGGGATCACAGTTCAGCCATGATCTCATTCTATCTTCAGTGCTAAGCTCTTACATTACCAGTGGCCATTGCAATTTTCATGGCATTGAAAAAAATATCAAGAATGCTTTTGGTATAAAGTGCCATCTGAACAAAGTTAATGTATTGAATAATATCTTTGAAATACCTTTAAAGCTTTTTAAAAATTTCAACCATGAAAAACCTGTGCTGAGCAATGTTAGATGAATAACATGAATGAGGACTGACTTCAAATGATCAATTCTGTGATTATGGAGCAGGACAACGGCAGCCATAAACAATGAAATAGTTATTTGTGCTGCATAGTTTTTTGCATGTGCCTGTATATCAGGGACATGCCATGAGTAATTACTCAGTGTAGGCAGTCAGCCGGCTTTAAAAAAAATCTTAAACCGCGCATGCGCAGATTGTTCTCTTCGTAAAAAATAAAAAATAAGTAACAATTCAATTTTCCCAAGGCTTCTCAATCTCCTTCATTTGATAATTACTGAATGGGTGGGGGATGGAGGATGAAGGCAGGTGGAGAGATGGTGGGAAAAGCGGGAGCACACCGGGACGTTGAACCAGTTGTCATCTTATTGAATGACAATACTAATTCAAGGGTCCAATTGGAGGGAGATTTCCTTTCACAGCGTGTGGAGAGTCTGCGCCAGGGGTTGAAGATGCGAGAAGGCAGAAGTGTTGAGAAGGAGAGGGTCGAAGATCATATCAGTAACTCACTCACCGCTGCCGCAGCGCTCCGGGCACGGACAGCAGAACTGGCCGCCACTTCCGGGGATAGAAGCAGCTTGGGTCGACACCAGAAGCGGCTGCCCTTCAGCGCGTTCTGATCACCTCTGGCAGTGCTCTTCGTCTGAACATCTCTCACCTGGCGCTCGCCGGCTTCGCTCATGTCAACCGCGTCCCGCAAATCCTTAAACTCCCACAGCCAAGTAACCTCAACTGGTCCCGTGAACACGCTGTCGGAATTTAAAGATTTGCGGGAAGCCGGCCAGCGAGCGGCAGGTGAGAGATGTTCAGACGGAGAGCACTGCCAGAGGTGAGTGGGGACCAGCAGAAGGGGCTGAAGTGGCTGGGTCCCGGCGGCCACTCGCAGTCAACCGAGCTGCTTCCTTCCTCGGAAGCGGCAGCCAGTTCTGCTGTCCGTGCCCGGAGCGCTGCGGCTGCCACCCAAGCTAATTCACTCCATGGCCACAATAAAACCTTACAGCAATTACAGCACGGAAACAGGCCATCTCGGCCCTTTTACTCCGTGCCGAACACTTACTGTCACCTAGTCCCATCTACCTGCACTCAGACCGGAGCGTGGCAAGTGGGTTACTGACCCCAATCCCCTCCTTCACAACGCCAGACTCCCCAAACACTGTGAACAGAGCTCTCCCCCCACCCCGAGAAATACAGCATTTAAAAACATAAAGCACCAAGAAATGCACTTACCACGTTATTGGAACATTAAGTCCATTATTCACTCTTTGTTTCCTGAGATACTATTAAAATAATGGCAACCCATATTTGAAAATCCCGCCAAGAAACTCGCGCTGCGCATGCGCATCAGGCTGCTGCACATGCGCAGTACTGCAAAGGCAGAATTTCTGCTGTCTTCAGCTCCCCTTGAAACTGACGCTCAGGCAGCGCTGACGGCACGTGGGCTGCGCAGAGCTCTGCGTGTTACAAGCGCTGCGGATGAAAGGCACATTATGCCTACATAAGAGATCGATCTCTTAGACAGGCATAATTCTCCCATGCCTTTACTATTTATATTTAATAATTGCCATTTCATAATTTTAGTCAGGGTAGGCAGTGCCTACCTTGCCTACCCTGACGGCACATGCCTGCTGTATATGTAGGATTTTGCAACAGCATCCAATTTACAACTTTTAAATAAGTCAAGTTGAGATGCTATTGAAGTCTATAGAATATAGATAATGAAATTTCTATCCATCAACTCAGGTGACATAATCATATGAAACTCTGAATGTTAGATTAAAAGTTATAGAAATTTCATATAGAGTATTGCAGAAGATTTAAATTCTGCCTTGCTCATTTTGTAAGAATGACCAAGCAATGCATACAACTAATGATGTCAGCTTAATGCTCAAACCTATTGTAGATTGACACCAGACTCATTTATGGCAATGAGTAGGTTTTTAGTTGAAACCTCATGATTACAAGTGTGTTCCTTACCTTTCACATCCAAATACGCAGCTTCCTGATCATCAATGTCACTGACTTTATCTCTTGAGTCTTTGACAAGATACAGATGTTTTCCCCCATTTTTGGACCTTGAAACCAATGAAACTTGAGCCCTGCTCATTGCAACCTAGAAAAATATTCAATATTTTTTGTACTTTACAAAAAAAAAGATCACATATTGTTCAGTAAATATTTTTGTCCCCCAAAGGAAAATCAAATAACAGCTAAATCTCCAAGGGAACATGGTTTAACTACAACCCAACAAAACTTCCTGCAAGAGGGAGACTTGCTGCCAACATCTTAAAATAAACATGACATCAATTGGCAGCATTAATTCTGTAATTTTTGGGTGTTTTCTATCACAATGAAACATGAAGTACTAACGACAGAGGAAAAACATTGAGAGGCATTGTATATGTTGCAATTTCCAGAAGCCAAATAGAACAGTCATTGTAGGCTGGTTCTTTGAATTCTGCAAGTTAATTTTATCCCTTTATTTTGTCAGACAACATTATCAATGTTTAGTGCTTGTGATGACTTACTACGTTATGACATTACTAATCTAGCACGTTGAGGTATTATTGGGAATAATAACCAATAAACCACATAAACTGCAGTCGGGAACCACCAAAATCCCAAAAATACTGGATTAGTAAAATTTCACAATGTACTCTGAGCAAAATACCATTGTGAATATGTTTCATGAAAATTCAAACTTACAATTTACAATTGCAATTTATAAACTAGTTTGTGATTGAATGCAATGTGAAAATAACTTAAACCAGTAAGTCAAATCAGGCAATTCTAAGCCTTTGCAGCAGCAAACTTGAAGCAAGAGGGAGATCTCCAAATCCTCTCTATTTTTTAAAAATATAACATTGATACTGTCTTGAAGGGAACAACGCTGGAACCTGTTTCTACTTTGCCAAAATGTTTCGGTTAATTTTCCTTCTGAAGACCTTGATGCCTTGAATGGACACTGTTCTGCTGGTTCCCTGCAAGTTCTCAGCCAGCAATCCCATTCATGTATATAGTGTTCATCGCAAGTGCGATTAGGGGGAGGACTATAGTAAAACTTTCGACAAATACTATACAAGCATTTATCCAGTATCATTATTGACTTGCAATTGGGTACAGGATTCCTGCCTTAACTTTCTCGGGCTCCAGGTTCTGAAGCCAACTGTCTTCACAGCCTGAAGGTAGACACAAAATGCTGGAGTAACTCAGTGGGACAGGCAACATCTCTGGACAGAAGGAATGGGTGACGTTTTGGGCCGAGACCCTTCTTCAGACTGTCTCAACAGCCTCCAAACTTATCGTTTCCCAGCACCACACAGCCCGGTTTTACCTTCTCCCCAAAACCTATTATTTTTCCTCCAGAGATGCTGCCTGACCCGCTGAGTTACTCCAGCTTTTTGTGGATATATTTGGTTTAAACCGGCATCCGTAGTACCTCTACTGCTGCCCAAGTTACTTAACCAACAACAAATAATCTACTCCATTAATTTAATCACACAATTCTTCACCAGACAAACATAAAGTACTAAAATTAAGCTAAGGTGAGGGAAAAGAGCTTACGAGCTTATACATGGAACACAAATGCATGTACTTCAACCAGTTGTCGTTTACAATATAGACACAAAATGCTGGAGTAACTCAGCGGGACAGACAGCATCTCTGGAGAGAAGGAATGGGTGACGTTTCAGGTCGAGATCCTTCTTCAGACTGAAGAAGGGTCTCAACCCGAAACGTCACCCAATCCTTCTCTCCAGAGAGGCTGCCTGTCCCGTTGAGCTACTCCAGCATTTTTTGTCCATCTTCGATTGAAACCAGCATCTACAGTTCTTTCCTACGCATGTCGTTTACAATATCATGTGTGTTAAACTGGCACACACGTTGCTTCTTTTCTATTCCCTTTTAAAAATCATGTCTTTACAACATGTTCCAATATTCCTTTGCTAACCACTACAGATATAAAGTGAATTCAGTGAGTTTGAACAAATGCAATTTTAAATGGCCTCAAGTAAAAGAGACAATTTTACTTTGGTATCAGAATTGTATATCAAATCTATGTTAATTAGCAATTATTTGTTGACTGGGAAAATGTGAAACAAAATCTAAATTACAACTCACCTTTAAGAGCATTGCGAGCATGGCAAGTAAAGCATCCACATAATCAGGTAACTTTTTTTGGGAAAATAGCAAGGTTGAACGGTGAAGTAACAACTTCAATTCCTGAGTATCATAAAGTGATAGAGTGTTAGGAAACCTGATGATTAAATTCATTAAAACAAAGTTTAAGAAAGACAAGCAATTAACATTTTCCTTTAGAAAACTGTCAACCACTTCCAGTTGTTCTTATGTTAGATTTCTTGCTCTGTTCATTCATCCCTGACCATCCCACAGGAAATCTGGCATTTTCTTTGAATTTCATCGATGTCATTTTAATCAACCCACGAGACTAAGAAGCAGCTTAAACAAATTGGGATATGTTTGACACTCCTAAGCCCATTTTAAACTTTCCAATGTGACACCGTGTATTAACATTGTTTATGTAATGGAACAACATTTAAAAGATAGATAAAGCTACACCAGTTATTAACCAAACATATTACATGATGTATGGATAAGGATGATATAAGCATCTCTCTAAAGTTGTTATCTGCCTCACTCCTCTTTAGTTCTCTCTACCTGCTATGTATTTCCTTTTTCTCTTTATCCAACCCTTGATATTTTCAATGTCCAGAACCTTCCCAATCTCCTCTGAGCATTTTACACTAAAGCAATCCCAGTTAACATTTGGAAAATTGAAATCACTGAGTCCCATAACTCTTCATCACATCTCTCTACCATTGCTTACATATCTGTTCCTGTATCTTCTGTTGACTGTCTCACAAAGTGGTAACACCCTTTTCGTACCTAATTTCTACCAGCATGGCCTCATTTGAGGAGCCTTCAAGGATAATCTTCCTCAATGCAACTTAATGAATAAGCAAAAAAAACCTGTGTGTCGCGTGGTTTGTTGCACTCACAAACAAATCTCCTGAATTAGCTGAAATCAACTTTGAAAGTATATCTAAACTGACTGCACAGATCTTACTCAAGAGTCAGCATTTTCATAAGGCAGTGACATTTTTGCTCCTTCCCTGACTTCTAGACATGGGTCATATTCAACCAGTCAGCCCTGCCAAAGAAGCCTCACCGGTTAATTACACATATTATCTTGCTGACTGGATGTGATTCTTTTGGCCATGAATCATTCATTTAGCAGCTTGAATAGCAGTATACTTTTTGGATAGTTTTTTTAAGGATGTAAATATTGCCTGCAAGACCAGAATTTAGTGTTAATGAAAGAGAGGTGGTGGTTCCGTCATCCTTGAAGAAGTTAATCAACCACTCCAAAGCATTACAGCAAATATTTACCTATTGCCTTAGAAATTTAGTTGGTGATGGAATAGGAAGGATTTCAAAACTGTTTTGTACACACATACCTGCATGTACATTACAAAATGAAATGTACCATAGTAAATGGGCCTTATGATGGACTGATGAAAAGAATGTAAGAAAGTAGGTAAATTTTATTTATATAGCACGTTTAAATCAATTTGCATTGAAACCAGTGCTTTACATTGAAGAAATAATTACGTTTCCGTACACCATAGAGAAAAAAAAAAGACACAACACATTATAGAATTCAATATGAACGTCCCCCCACAACGCACATTTTCTTTCAAGCTTGGCCCATTTACTGTGGAAAATTTAATTTCAAATCTCTGCATGCGGGTACGTGAGTAAAAGCCAGACACAAAATCCGTCCTACTCCACCACTAAGCAAATTTCGATTGCAGTAAGTAAATATTAATAGAATATTGACTGGCCTTGAGGGGGATACGACATATATTGCCTGAAGTAGATTCATATTGCCCGAGTCGAGACGAGGGCAATATGGATCTAGTGAGGGCAATATATGTCGTATCTCCCGAAAGAGGACAGTCAATATTGTTATTATTACCCATTATCAGACATCTAGAGGAAAATCTCAACATCTCAGCTCGGCGGACTTCCACGTAAAATTTAACCAAAATGTTTGACAAGTTTGTGAGACCAGGGGAATATAAGACTATATTCCCCGCTGTTTTAACAGGTAAAGTCCATAGGCGTTCGCAAGAAAGGGGAATACAAGAAAATATTCCCCTGTTACCCCTGCTGGCAGTAAAAACGAAGGGAATACAATTTTGTAAAAGCATACCTCAGATGTGTGATATGGGTAATAATTACTGTTATTTCAACGCATCCAATATGTTGCCAGTAAATCATTATTTGGCCATGTGCATATGCTTCTCCAGATGCAGGGAAACACAAGGTCTGTAACTAGAATTGACTGGTAGCTACATTTCATACCTGCTGAGCTGCGCTCGCATCATGTGTTAACGTTTCAGCATCATGCATCGATTCCAGTGCCTCGAGAGCTTTCTCTGGCCTCCCCAATTGTTGTTGTAAGGTTGAGAGAGAAATGCGTGCGTCCAAGTGTAAAGGTGCCATTGCCACTACTTTAGCGTAGCTCTCCGATGCTTGCTCCATATGGCCCAGGGCTTTCAAACACTCTAACATCAAAACAAAAATTAGAATTGAGCATAAACTACCTTTTCCAAAAGGTGCATTCTATTCTCTTCCCTGTCATCAACGTCACCCCATAATTAATACAGTGATACACATACTCCAGAAAGATGAGAAGTATTTGGTGCTGGCATTACATTGGAGGCGCTGTAACCAGTGGGGAGTGATTTGTTGAAAATGGAGGCTGGTTGGTCAAAAGGTGAGGGAGGACAAGAGGAAAGGCAAGGGGAGAGAATGGAATGTGGAAAACAAAAGGACGTGGATGATGGCTCTATCAGCTCCAGTGAAGATGAAACTAAGATGCTGCAGTTTGTATGGAAGGAATCAACAGATGCATACGCTTGGATTGAGTGGATGTGGAGAGGATGTTTCCACTAGTGGGAGAGTCTAGGACTCAGAATTAAAGGACATTCTTTTAGGAAGGAGATGAGGAGGAATTTCTTTAATCAGAGGAATTATTTGCCACAGAAGGCTGTGGAGGCCAAGTCAGTGGATATATTTAAGGTGGAGATAGATTCTTGATTAGAATGGGTGTCAGAGGTTATGGGGAGAAGGCAGATGAATGGGTTAGGAGGCAGCGATAGATCAGCCATGACTGAATGGCGGAGTAGACTTGATGGGCTGAATGGCCTAATTCTGCTCCTACCACTTATGATCTCATGATAGGTAGAATCTGGGATGAGCGGAAGTGCAGTGAAAGTAACTGTTGGGAGTCAGTGGGAAAATGGAAGATACAAGTCGATACCGGATCTCTTCAAATGGAGATAAGTTGAGGAATGGACGTTAATTCATAGATGGAGTATGTGGTTAAAACAAAATTTGGAAATTAGGAAGTTAACTGATTAAGTTATCCAGATTTGAGGGAGAGCATACAGGGAAAGAAAAAATGTTGGGTGGTGAGGATCCTTCCGCGAGTCAGACTGAGAAGTACAGAGGGATTGTTTTATCTGTAGCTAAGTGCCCTTATTATGCATGATGTTTGCTCTGTATCATTCATAGCCCAAGGATGCAAAGAGGACCTTATTTGGTAGAGTAAAATACACTAATTTTCTTCATGTGATGATACAAATTCCAATGGTACTGTACTTCTAGTATGAACGAGTTAAAACATTTATACTTAAATTCCATTATCATCTTGACAAATATTGGAAAGTTTAGATCTAAAAAGATATAACATTTTACTTCAGAGTCACGTGAGTGACTACGTGAAGAGCCCGCCTGGCGCTGGCAAACGGCATTACGTCGACGCTGACGGCGGAAGCAGGAGCTGCAGTAAGGCGCAGCTCCTCGCAGCGGTCGGAACGGACCCGCAGGTAAGTGAAGCAAAGTCGGGACGTTCTTTAGCGTAGGCTGGGTGGGTCCAGCAGTAAAAGTAAAAGTAAAAATCAGAGTCACGTTAACGTGCTGATTTAGCACAGATTAAATGAAAGAAAATAGAGAAATCGGCAAAGAAAAATTTGCGGGTAAAAAGATCTTCCCGGGGTGAAAATAAAAATACGGGACAAGAAGCTAGTGCGGATCCGGTGGCCGCTGATTTACCCGTTAGCGAGTTTCTAGATTCTCCAGAAGTTATAACCACGGAGGGAAATGCTCCTAAAAAATGTAAAAAGAAATCTGAGAGGCCCGTGGTTTCTGATGACTCTGATACTGAAAGTCCTCCAGATAATAAAACTATGTGGCTAAAAATGGAGCATATGGAGAAAGTTCTCCAAAAAAATCATGAGACAAGGGTCACAGTACCCAGAAGGTTCCCAAAAAAAGCCCTGAGGGGTTTGATTATTCTGAATATGGCTGTGGGCCAAATTGGGAGTTTGAAACTCCGGACCCAGGATTTGGGCCGGAGGAAGTCTCATGGGATGAAATTCCAATTGATTTAGGGCTGCAGAAGGCAGACCCTGCTGGTGGTGATTTGGATTTTGAATGCACACCACAAAGTAAAAAGAAAAGGCCAAATGTGCCTGGGATAGCAAAAGAATTTGCTATACCTGAAGGAAGTGGTGAGGCTATGGAAGAAAACCTAGCTGCCAACATTAATTATATGGTATCTCACCAGCTTCATGACTCTGTGATGATTGAAACATCAGAATTATATAAAACGCCAGGAAATTGTGCCTCTTTGGAAGTGCCTACGGTTAATCCGTTGATATGGCATCCATGACTCCAAGTATGAGAGCTCAAGAAGTGAGATTTCAAAAAATCCTCAAATTAATTTCTGCTGCCATTACGGCTTATGGAAGACAAATGGAGAGGTTGGAGATGGATAAGATTCAAAAAGATACTTTGGGCTTATTGTGCAATTCTTTCTATGAAATTAATTGTATGAGGAAAATGGCTATTCGGCCCATATTTCACCCAAGGTTTGCAAGCCTGTGTCGAGCAAGTGGTGTTCAAGCTCCTGGTTATCTGTTTGGAGAAAATCTGCCTAAACAATTAAAAGATTTGGATGAAGAAGCTAAATTTTTTAGCTGCATGAAACCTTTCGTCTTTGGACAAAAAAGGTTTTTTCCGTCCAGAAGGGGATTGGATTTTGGAAATAGAGGCAGAAATATGTCAAGGAAATATTATCGTCCTGCACAGCCCAATGCTTACCCGTATTCGGGGAGAAGGAGGCCACCACGCTCATATGGAGAGGTATTAAAGACTTGTTCTATCCTTAAAGAAACTGCGGATAAATCTCCAGTTGGAGGGAGATTACAAAAGTTTTATAAAGACTGGCTTACTATTACTTCTGATCGGTTTATTTTACAAGCAGTTTCAGGAGCCACTATTACATTTAAAGAAGGGGTTAATCCTCCAGTACAGAATAAACCTGCCTATGCTTTCGTGTTTACTGCAATTGAAAAAGAAGAGATTAATGTGGAAATTGATAAATTATCTGAAAAAGGGGTAATTGAAAAAACTTATGAACACGAGCATCAATTTGTGTCTAATATATTTCGAAGAAATAAAAAAGATGGTGGTTGCAGAATTATTCTGGACCTTACAGATCTAAATAAGTTTGTAGAATACAAACATTTTAAAATGGAAACATTTAATACTGCAAGATATTTAATATCAGCAGGTTGTTATATGGCTAAGATTGATTTGAAAGACGCCTATTATTCTGTACCAATACATCAGTTCTTCCGGAGGTACTTAAAATTTAATTGGCTGGGACAATTATGACAGTTTAAAGCTTTGCCAAATGGATTGAGTTCAGCTCCCAGGCTCTTTATGAAACTGTTGAAACCAGTTTTAGCCCAATTAAGAGCACAAAAAACACATCGTTATGGCTTATCTCGATGACATTCTAATCATTAATGATAATCAAGAGTCAGCTGAGAATTCAGTTTCAGTTACAAAAGCTTTGTTGAAAAGCTAGGGTTCTTGATTCATCCAATTAAATCCCAGCTGCAGCCAGCACAATCAATTAACTATTTGGGGTTTGTAATTAACTCAGAGACTATGTTAATAACTTTACCAACAGATAAAGTTGATGATATTTTGGTGACTTGTAATAATCTCATTCACAAACCTTATCCTTCCATCCGAGAAGTAGCGAAAACTATTGGTAAACTAGTAGCAGCATTTCCTGCAGTAGAATTTGGTCCATTACATTATCAAAATCTTCAAAGGGACAAAATAAGAGCTCTCAAAGAGAGGGCAGGCCACTTTGATAGGCCTATGCAATTAACAAAGAAGCTTTGTTGGAATTACAATGGTGGGTTAAAAATGTCCCACAAGCTGCTAAAAAAAAACATTCTGATTAAACAGCCTGAAATGGTTTTACAAACAGATGCTAGTGCTCTCGGATGGGGGGGCAACAGATTCATCCTCCAGTTGTGGAGGTAGATGGAAAGTCCAAGAAGAAACGTTTCTTCAAACTTATGGTATTAACTATTTAGAGTTATTGGGTGCTTTCTATGGTCTAAAAGCATATTGCTGTTCAAAAAAGGGTCTACATGTATTAATACAGTTAGACAATAAAACGGCTGTAGCATATGTTAATCACATGGGGGGAGTCAGATCAGTATCATGTGATTGTCTGGTCAATGAAATATGGCAATGGTGTATTGATCGCCAAATTTGGATTTCAGCAAACTACATTCCAGGTAAAGACAATGTGGTGGCAGATAAAAGATCAAGGATATTTAAAGATAACACAGAATGGATGCTTAATCCAGCAATATTTAAGAATATTGTAACTAAATTTGGTTTACCAGAAATTGATTTGTTTGCATCAAGGCTTAATCATCAATTGCCTAAATATGTGTCTTGGGAACACGATCCAGATGCAGTAGCAGTAGATGCTTTTTCATTGAACTGGGGGAATATGTTCTTTTATGCTTTTCCACCTTTTGCTTTGGTTCAGCAATGTCTGAAGAAAATAGAACAAGATTCTGCCACAGGATTGTTGGTAGTTCCAAATTGGCCAACGCAACCTTGGTTCCCATTAATGCTGAATATGATTAAAGAACCATATATGTCAATTCCTAACTGTAGTGATATTTTGGTTAATCCAGTAACCAAAGAAATTTATCCATTATATGCATATATGAATTTGTTAATCTGTAGGTTTTGACCAGACCACTACAGGAGCTGGGATTGTCGGACAAAACTATGGAAGTTATAGTCGCATCATGGCGAGATAACACACAAAAACAATATATGACACATATTAAGAAATGGGAAGAATTTTGCACACAGTCAAATATTTCTTATGATACTGTGAATATTGCAAATGTATTGGAGTTCCTTGCTAAATTGCATTTTGAGCAACATTTAAGTTACAGTGCCATTAACACTGCACGCAGTGCCTTATCATCTTATTTAGGACTTACGTCTGACCAGAAATCAATTGGATCACATCCACTAATATCTAGATTCATGAAAGGAATCTTTAACATTAATCCACCCAAACCAAGATACACAGAGATTTGGGATGTGAGCATTGTACTTACTTTACTTAGACAATGGACTCCAATTGAAGGATTGTCATTGGAAAGATTAACATTCAAATTAATAATGTTAATGTCATTGGTTTCAGCTCAAAGAGTGCAAACTTTACAAATGTTGCGTTTAGACTGTATGCATGTGACTGCAGATAATATTGTGTTCTATGTTTACGATCTGATCAAACAAAGCAGACCAGGAAGAACTGGAGCAAAGGTAACCTTTCAAGCTTATCCTATTGATCCTACTTTGTGTGTGGTTAGACATTTGAACCAATATATTAAAGTTACCAAAACTCTTCGAGGAAATGAAAAAAACGTTAATGATTACGCATAAAAAACCACACACTAAAGCTTCAGTTCAAACTATCTCAAAGTGGTTGAAACAGGTGTTACTGTTAGCAGGAGTAGACACTGATGTGTTCAAATCTCACTCCACCAGGGCTGCAGCTACGTCCGCGGCGAAGGTGCGGGACGTACCGCTCGAGCATATTTTAAAAATCGCAGGGTGGAGTAAAGAAGAAACTTTTTCAAAGTTCTACAATAAACCTGTTCACACTATGACAAGCTTTGGCCACGCGGTGTTGGGATCACTATAGTCACCTGCTTTGTTTACTATTGATTGCTATAATCAGTTATGTAGTCACTTATATCTTTTATCACTTGTAATGATCCCTCAGATATAAGGATGGTTATTATGATGTTCTTTAAACCATTAAAAATTAATTATGGAAAGAACTAAAATTAGTCTGGTTTCTCATGTATGTATTTACTTAGCTGGACTGTCGTACTGATTAATTCTACGACATAAAAACACAGAAAGCTTTAAAATCTTCACGTAGTCACTCACGTGACTCCGAAGTAAAATAGTAAGATTAAACGAGAACTTACCAGTTCGAAGTTTGATCGTTATTTTATGAGGAGTTACGATGAGGGATTACGTGCCCTCCACTCCCCCACCCTCATAAAATAAATGATCATCTGGTAGTTCTAAGTCTATTATGAGCCTTACTATGTTACTTCGGCTATTTTGTGTTCTGTGTTTTTCATGCCGCTGCTTTGAAGTATGCCGTTTGCCAGCGCCAGGCGGGCTCTTCACGTAATCCCTCATCGTAACTCCTCATAAAATAACGATCAAACTTCGAACTGGTAAGTTCTCGTTTAATCTTAACATTATATGTCTAATGTTTCCTGGCTATTTCCCAACAGTTACATAAGAAGTCTCTCTGGTCTTCGCCAATATTGTTACAAGTTGAGAGAGAAATGCCTGCATGATGGTACAAAGCTACCACTGCCATCACAGATCTCTGCCACCATTTCCATGTATCCTAGGGCATTTGATATGAAAATAACATAAAGAACAAACCCTACAATTACACCAAACTAGAAATATGAAATATTCTTGTGCATAAGCAGTATTGCTGGATATTCCAATCCACTACTACCTCATTGATAGGTCATGACTGACCAACTCTCATCTATACCGAGTCAAAATGAACAAAAACAAAAGCCCTTTTCAAAACGGGCCCACAGTTTCAACTGGCTCTTCAAGATCTGTTCCCTTTTGAGCTTAATTTAGTTGGAGAAGAATAATTTCTTGATACACCATATTGACGTTGCCATTTACACACATTAAACATTACGTTGGAGAAAAATCAAGATAATCAAACCAATTTATTTTTTCAGGACCAAAAATGTTCCAAAAATTAATAACATTATGTGATACTTTAATAGACTGTTTATCAGAAGCAATCTTCAATGAATTAGACAAATAGATCCATGAAATATTAATGATCAATTGGTATTATATTTAATTCCCTCCAATGGCCAAAATCATGTTGTTCTATCTACTTCCCATATTTGTTCTCTATTCTTTCTCTTCCAACACCTATCTTTTTAACATTTCTCATAATGTACACATCTCTAGAATGTGTATTAGTTACTACTGCAGGGAACTGACAATAGTGCACGGTGGTGGTGCAGTGTTTAAATTATTGGACAGTGTGCCAAATGCTTGGGCTAAACATGAAGAAACCAAAGTTCCAAATCCCACCCTGCCAGCTATGTAATTTTAATTCAGTTAATACTTTAGAACTATTTAAAACCGAAACAGTTCCTGGTGATGGTGAAACAATGAGGCAGTGAGTTCTAGACCCCGGCCACTCTCTGGGAGGACAGAATTGCTTCCTTCTCCTCCTTATACCAATTACTGTAAATCATTGCCCCCTAGTGTTTGATTCCTCACCTGAAGGAATTCAATTTACTCTAGTTAAACCCATCACAATGTTATATATCCCCTCTGCTCCAAAGAAAATCCCTCTAATTTATCTAATCTTTATTCATAACTACAATCATATTTTCTTAAACAAACTGTGCCCGGGCCAAGTATGTAAATCCTCATAAATAATTCCTTTTAAATTAAAGCTGGATGGATCTTTTTGTGTCACCTGCAGCAAGCCTTCATTCCTTGCAAGTGCAAATGCTTGTTCCACCAGTTTTTGATTTTTTCCAATAACTGCCATCGTACTGTAAAAAGATTTAATTTGAGTAACGAGACTTGCAGTCTCTAAATGTAATTACCTGCATGACGGAGCCAGACAACTGCAAGGTTGTATCGTTCTGAACACACAAGAGCACTCAAAAGGGGCAATGCAGAGTTATACTCGCCAATCTCCAGGAAAGCTTCAGCTACATCTAAATAAAGGTCCCCCATGTCTTCAGGGTTCTGTTCCATTAAGTGAGTCATTAAAACCTGCAGATAAAAATAATCTGACAAAGTAATTAACAGTAGCTAAACTCCACGGCTTTCAATATTCTTCAATATAAAGCTCATTGAAATTCTGTCTTCGTTGAAAATTGAAAATAGACTCCATTATCACAGAATTGAAATGCATGTTTGCAAAATTACATTTGGTCTTTCAAGGGATTTATAATTATTTCTCGTATAATCTGCTTGTTTTCGCAGACTACATTAATTAAGATTAATTAATACTAAAAATAACGTGTAGTCTGCGAAAACAAGCAGATTATACGAGAAATAATTATCAGATTAGGCAATACCATGGAGAAAGAAACAGCCTTTATTTACTTGTGTTGATGACCTTTTAGGTCCGTTTAGTTTATTGTCACGTATTGGCCTGATACTTACATCAAGGGGTTGAAGGATATGAAGATGGATCAAGCATACCATCAGCTTGACTCGAATATCTATCGGAACAGCATCTGGAATCTGACAATTGTAAGTAACATCTGGAATCAGATAAAGCATAGAGAACAGTTTAGATTATATCAGTGGATTGAAGAATATTAGATAGGGCCATTCTTTGGAAATTGAACCAAAATGTCACACACGTGACCAGACGTCATCACATAAAGTAATACATTAAAAAATTCTTGTAAGATTAATCTTATTCATTGCTATTTTCCTACTTACAGAACTATATATAGATATATTTTTTAATTCACAGAGTTTGTAAGATAAAGCTGAGTTATGAAAGAAAAGCTTCCATGTGAGGTCACGCACGTGACCAGTCATATTTGACCTCTGACCCTAAACAAACATTGTCAGCATAACATAAAAATGTCACTTGATAAACTTCGAAAAAAATATGAATCATATATACAGTACAAAGCAATCTACCTGTAATGCTTTCAGAATTAGAAGAGAGGTATTCCACAGATGTTCATATTTTTTGGTCACACACGTGACTAAGAATGGCCCGATAACTCTCTACACCTAGAATTCTTCCTCTTTTTTCTCAATCCTAAATCATGAACATCATTTGTGTCTATTCTTGATTATGTTGCTGGGAGAAGGTTAGAAAATGAACTACTCCTGGTTATTTTAAAGAATCAAGTGGATATTCAAGATCCAATGTTACCATCAATTCTCATGTTATCAAGCTGCCAATCAATTCTCATGTTATTGATAACATTGGATCTACAACATCCACTTGTGTAGGAAAGAACTGCAGATTCTGGATTAAATCTAAGGTAGACACAAAATGCTGGAGTAACTCAGCGAGACAGGTAGCATCTCTGGAGAGAAGGAATGGGTGACGTTTCGGGTCAAGACCCTTCTTCAGACTGATCCACTTGATTCTTTAAAATAATCAGAAGTAATTCGTTTTCTAGCCTTTTCCCAGCAACATAATCAAGAATAGACACAAAATAAATGCTGGAGTAACTCAGCGGGACGGCAGCATCACTGGAGAGAAGGAATGGTTGACCTTTCAGATCGAGACCTTTCTTCAGACTGAGAGTCCAGGAGAGGGAGACATGGAGATAAGGAACGGTAAGATGTGAAAACGAGATATCAAAAGAGATATAGTTAAAGGAAAATGTAGAATAGATCATTGTTAGCTAGGAGAAGTTGACAACGAAGCATACAGTGATAACATTTAATCAGAGGAATAGTCAGACTAGTCAGAGAACTAGGAAGGGGGAATGATGGGGGAGTGATGGAAAGAGAGGGAAACATAATCAAGAATGTGTATTTACTCGATGGGGATATTAAGGCACGTCAGCAGCTGATCAGTAGGCCAATATATTACAATATGATTTTCTTAAATGCTGGTGTCTCTTCCTTTATTTCATTCTTTATTCCACTAAAGAGAGCACTTTAATACCACTCCAGAAGACACAGTACTAATAGAAATTACGGCTTAACTAAACAATTTTGCTTCTCCCAAAGATATGTCCGACGTTATTTTAGAAGCATTTGGATTTCTAGGAGTAATATCTCTGATTTTAGAATATGGAACTGGCCAGTCCGTATGTTTAGAATAACTTCTGTACAAGAACAGAACGACTGTGGTGTCAGCAAAAAAAGTAACAGATTATCTATATGTGGATAGATGGAACTGCAGATGCTGGTTTACCTGAAAAGACACAAAGTGCTGGAGTGACTTGCCCTCAAAAACCCCAATCAGTTCCCCTCTACTACCATTCTTCTCCACCTGGCGAAGCTTGTCAACAGAAAATCTTCCCTGTGCCCACCTGGATCAAACCCATTTCTCCACTTCCCCTACCCTCTCTCCCCCAGTCCACTTCCACCTATATTCCTTCCTCTGGTTTAATGTTTCATGCCTCTTCTATCCTTGCCTCACACTTTTTTTCCTTTCATCTCTGGCCTCTGTCCACATTTCTGCCAATCAAATACCTTCCTCCCCAAACACATCTATCACTTGCCAGGCTTTGTTCGGCCTCCACCTCTCCCAGCTTTCTACCCCCACTACAATCAGACTAAAGAAGGGTCCCGACCTGAAACATCGCCTATCCCATGTTCTCCAGAAATGCTGCCTGATCCACTGAGTTACGCTGGCACTTTGTATGGTTTTTTTTAACATAAGGAAGAGTTATCTGAAAACAGTGCCATATTTTCCAGAACATTCCGAGGGTTATAGGGCAAATGGGCACCATAAGCGATATGCTGAACCGTAATGTTAACACTCTCAGGATATTACGATGTAATTGAGAAAAAAATATTCTTCAAATATAAACAATATTTTAATTGTGAGCAAATGGGGGAATTATCCCACTTCAAAATGTCAGCATTAATCATGGTCAGATCAGGTAGAGAGTAAATACTCATCTCCTTTACCCAACCATATTCATCAGTCCCAATGCCAGAGGACCATTTCTTATTACTATAGGGTGACAGCTGTTCCAACACACCACAAATTCCATGATCTCTCAGAGGGGCACAGCGGTAGAGTTGCTGCCTTACAGCGCGCACAGTGCCAGAGTCCTGGGTTCGAACCAGACTACGGGTGCTGTCTGTACGGAGTTTGTACGTTCTCCCCATGGCCGTGTGAGCTTTCTCCGAGATCTTCGGTTTCCTGCCACACTCCAGACATACAGGTTTGTAGGTCAGGCTTGGTATGAATGTAAAAACTGTTCCCAGTGTAGGATAGCATTAATGTGCGGGGATCGCTGGTCGGCGCAGACTCGGTGGGCCGAAGGGCCTGTTTCCATGCTGTATCTCTAAACTCAACTAAATTGATACTCATTAGAGAACGTTGTATGTGGTTGGCTCATGTCCATTAGAAATTATATTCAAAGGTCCAGAAGTTCATTTGAATTAATTTCACGGAGGAACCTTATTTGAGCAGAAGAAACCTTCATCCCATCAACTCCGAACTGGGTTTAATGTGCTAATTTCTCACTTTAAAACACCAAGATTATGCCCCATAATCTTCATAAATCTCAAAAGTAGTTTGTAACCGAAAGTACTCTTTACCTTCCTCTGCATCATCTATTTTTGAGGAACTCTTTTCAACCACAACTTCAGTAAAGGTCGTTATAATCTACAAAATGCAAAGAAAAAAAATCAATACTTTGAAAAAATAACATGCAAGTCTGAAACTACTTCTTTTTATATCAAACATGAACTTGCTGGTGGAGGAAATATGAACAGATAAAAAGGAATTTATTTTTTTTAAATAGTTGCGGGAGCAAGCTGTTGGGTTTTGGAGAGCTTGTCCATATAATTAAACAAAGTTTGCATGCTGGGACATAACATGACCAGAGAAGATTAAAATCAACAAGGCCCCAGAGGATTTGAAAATAGGATGAAAGATCTTGAAATGAATTAGTTGCGGTATTGGGAACCATTCTGGAATACAAAGGTGACAGAAGCAGCCTTGGAGTACTGTAATGGAATCGTTGGACTATTAGGGAATCAACAATTATGAGAAACAAGAATCTTATGACATGGTTCTACTTAATAATCATGCTTCTGCTCTGTGTTCTTTGTTCTTGATAGACAAGAGCACATGAACTTCAGTTCTGGAGCAGTTGTGATTCGTGAAGAATATATCTGAGAAATTTGATAAGGAGGGCATCAGACAAATTAATCTTCAACATTTGATGCTGTTCAAATGATGAAATTATGTCGTTTCAATGCTTAAATGCAGGCAGAATGCCAAAATTATTCCTCAACAGAGTAGTTTTAAGGTGGTGAATAAAGAAGCAAATCACCCTTTTACTTGCAAGGTTTGAAGTTTATAACTTTGGTTTAACATTATTGTTCAGCAATAATGTGGTCTCATTGAACAAAAATGGAATATAAAACTAATCAAAAAATAGCTACAGTTTTAAATTTAGTAGAAGATAGAACTATGGAATATTTAAGTCATCCAAGACTGATGTTAGGCAACCCTGAATGAAAAGCCAGTGGCAGTGGCAATTCAAAAACAAGCATCCATTTAAAATCAAAATAATATATTTTATAATGAGCACATTTAACATTAGGTAATATCTAAAGAGTACTATTTCCAATACATGGACAGAAGGTCACATGATAGAGCTGTAGACTGTGATCTTGTTCTTCAAGATGATTTTGATAAACTATTTGTAGTTTAAGGTAGCTTCTCAACCCATTTGTCAGCAACACATCACATTGAAGGTAACTTAAAGACATGAGAACTTTTAGTTGCTCAACTGAACTGACAAGTTAAAATTGCAAAGGCAAGAAATGAAAGAGCTGATGCAAAAATAATAATCTGGTCAATTATTACAAGATTTCTTTTAATCTTGGATTTAACATTGTTGAGGTAACAACTGTGTTCATCTTTAAGCAGTGACTACATATGATTTTTTGTGACACAATCTCGTAGCACCCCCACCAAAGAATAATTTGATTGGGTTGACAAGTGAGCAAAACCTGCCGGTCTGGGATACAATATCTGGTGTATTATAAAAGAAAAGCATCACTTCATCCATCTTTACTATTGCTCACACATACCTACCTCCAATGTCTTATCATATTGTTTGTTTGAGAGGTACAATTCAGCCGCCATATTAACATCCTCAGCAGAAACTAGACTCTGATGTTTGCCAAGGGCCTCTTCCATCACACCAATAGCTGAGCTAATATCATTAGTTTCATAATAGCTTCTGAAAAAAAATTATTTTATTGTATTAGAGATTGAAAGTCTATTCCTCTAGGGTTGCGTGTATAATGAGTAAAATGTAGTTAAACATTCCCTTCATCTATTGTTTTCAGTTCAAGTAAGATGTGCTAATCACAGCCTCATTCATAATCCAACATTTTAAACTGGTTCCTGGCAAGCTGGGAAATGTTTATTAAAACATAAATAAATTATGCTATAAATTCTCATTTTAATTTTATATTGTTGCTTTCTAACTTAATATTGGGAAGTTAAGTGGAGTTTAATAGTATACACGGAGAGCCAGGATGGGCCTCACAATGAAGAAAAAGACAGAGGCCAGAGCCAAGCTCAAATGGGGCACATCCAGTTTGTGAAGCCCAGATGTATTCTCAGGAGAAAATTGGGAGGGAAGAAGCAGGTAACAGAAAAAAAACATGTAAATGGTCAGTGCCAAATGTGCCTAAACTTGCATATGGATCAAACAAAGATATCTAGGGAAAAGGAATAATTTGACAGCAGGAAAAATGTCCAATAAGCAAGAAAACCACTACAAAGGGTAAGGTTGCGGAGAGGAACAGCACCTCATGGAATGTGTGGCCCAACACCATGAGATGCTGTGTGGGCAAAAGTTGCTTTACAATGATTGAAACACAAAAAGGAGAAGCAGGTGATGCTAAATACTCTGAGAAGGATGAACAGTTAATCCTGAGGAAAGCACAGTAAAGACAGAACAGGACAAATAAGATGATTGTGATATTTCTCATTAAGTTTCATGATAATTCATTCCTAACATCTTTGCCAAAGTAGCAGAAGCATTGTGGCAATTACAAGCTGTATAGAAATACTAGTGATAGCAAGACCATGCAATCTTACTTTCAACAGAAAACATATTTTGTATAAAAATATACCCTCTCCCTACCTAAAGCAATGTGCCAATAACCCTATATTTATTGTGTGGGAAAGAACTGCAGATGCTGGTTCAAATCGAAGGTAGACACAAAATGGTGGAGTAACTCAGCGGGACAAGCAACATCTCTGGAGAGAAGAAATGGGTGACGTTTCGGGTCGAGACCCGTCTCAAGAAGAGGTCTCGACATGAAAAGTCAACCATTCAATCTCTCCTGAGATACTGCTTGTCTTGCCGAGGTACTCCAGCATTTTGTGTCTACACCCTATATATATTGATTCGTTAAAAAAGGCTAAATGACAATTCATTTTCTGTTGCAGAGTTCAATTTAAATCACAGCCTAGTAGATTTCATGCACAAGTTGCACCAATTGTTGGGACAAAAGGAAGGTATTTCACTATCAGGAATAATATGCCCAATTTATGTGCACAAATCTACGAGCAACATAAATATTTGAAATATTTAATAACAAAGTATATTCGGTATTATTCCATATGGATAAAAAACTGTACCTAAACAGCAGATCACCAATGCTCTTTTTGTAACAGCCTCCAAATCAGTGCCAGGATAAGCGATCAATGTCAGCATCCTCTCCCAAGGCTACATCACGGGCAACATGACCAGAGATGCCAACCCTAAATTTAGTTCACAGTAACATTCAACCCATTTGTCCGTAACAAATGGGGGTAAATGCATTTCTCTCCGTAACATACTCACTTGGGGTTGTTGCCGGCGGCTATGCGCCTGCGCACTGGTGCAGATCAGCGGGCTGCCGGCGGGCGGGTGCGGCACATGCGCACTTGGCAAGGTTGCCGGCGGGTCTGCGCCTGCGCACTGGGTGGGGGTGAGGCCCGGTGATGGGGCTGCCGCGAGCGGCCGGCTGGCGGCAAGAAAGTGCCGCTGATCGCGCGGGCCGGCGCCGCCCGGGCTCTGGGCCGGGCGTGGCGTGGCTCGAAATGGCGCCAGGCCCGGCAACCCTCCCCCACTGCGCACGCGCGGCCACTGGGGCCCGGCAACCCTCCCCAACTGCGCAGGCGCGGACACTAGGGCCCGGCAAAGTGCCGCTGATCGCGCGGGCCGGCGCCGCCCGGGCTCTGGGCCGGACGTGGCTGCGAGCTGCCGGGCTGGCAAACCGGGGACACATGGCGCCGGCATTCACCACGGGAGGAACACCGGCGCGGCGGTGTTCCGTAACAGCATGTTTGGCTGCCGGAACACCGTAAAAAGGTTATTTCGCCGGGACAAAATACGGCGAATCCGGGACACTTGGCATCTCTGCATGACTAATGCACTCTGCCTTATCTTATGGACAGGTTATGTCATTCACCTACCTGACATCCAAATCAAAATGAAGAAGGCACATTTGTAATGCCACTACGAATCTTGACCCCCTTCACTCAGGGCCCCATCAATAATGAGGAGGAATACAGGGACTTGACCAGTGCTTTCTGTGTCTGGAGTAAAAAAAAACTGTCTAATCCTGAATACAACCAAGACCAAAGAGATGGTTGTTAACTTTGGCAGGTCCAAGCTCCCTCTTCAGCCAGTTAACACTGCAGGGGTGGAAATTGAGGTGGTGCAGACATCTAAATATCTGGGAGTGCACCGTGATAACAAACTGGACTGGTCAGTCAACACCGATGCCCTCTACAAAAAAAAGGACAGAGCAGACTCTTTTTCCTCAGAAAGCTCAGATCCTTCAATGTGCGCAAAGACATGCTGTACCTGTTTTACTATACTGTGGTTGCAAATGTCATTTTTCTACGCTGTTGTCTGCTGGGGCAACAACATTAGTGCTAAAAACCGCAAGAAGTTGGTCAAGCTGGTAAAACGAGCTAGCTCGGTGCTGGGGGTGGGGGAGAGTGGACTCGGTGGTGGATGTACTTGAGAGGCATATGTGCAGCAAGTTGCAGGTCATCCTCGACAACTCCGGGCACTCTCTCCATGAAATTCTGGAGGGTCAAAAGAGCACAGGAACAACAACCGGCTCCTCTCCCCGCACTGTAGAACGGAGCGATTCAGATCTTTCACCCCTGCAGCCATTAGATTTTATAAGGCTGCATGGGGATGCTTTGCACTTTTAATAATTAATTATTGGGTCTTTTTAAGTATTTATTTATTGCTTTCAGGTATTGTCCATATTGTATTTTATGTATGTTTTGTCTGCATTCGCTCTGAATGTGTGGGTTTATTGGTTGTTGGCTTCTGGACATCTGAATTTCCCTGAGGGGATCAATAAAGTATTTATTATTATTATTATTAATGGAAGAAGGAAGTCACTTCCCAGGCTACTCACCCACCTACCCACCCACTCTCCCCAACAAACACTTCTCACTGAAAATCCCACAATGGTCCATCAATTACCCCAGAGCACACGTAACTGGAGTGGAAACAAATCATCTTCGATCCTACGAGACGGCCTAAAAAATACACAAATCTTCTCTTTGCAGTAAAGGCAGATAAACACATTATATTTTGGCCTTGGGCATGATATTCACCAGATGTCATTCATTCGTCTCAGTTTAAATGAATAGCTGATCCTAATCAATGCCATCATTCTATGGAAAAGAATAAAGTCATCTTCCTGACGAGGCAGCACTAACACCCAGAGGAGACAAAGTGTTAAAGAAGGAACTGCAGATGCTGGAGAATCGAGGTACACAAAAAGCTGGAGAAAAACCCGAAACGTCGCCTATCTCCTTCGCTCCTTAGATGCTCCTAGAGTTTCTCCAGCTTTTTGTGTACCCAGAGGAGACATGCTGCATTACAGCTCCTTCAGCCACAGCTTAAAGTCTGTCTATACGACAGGACTAAAAGCTCAAACCTAAAAAAAAATTTAACATTGTCACGTTTTAATTATGTTCCTCAGTTAAATATCCAAATCAGTTGGTACAATTTCTAAAACTTACCCCAAGCAGAAATGTCACACTACTGACAACAAATTCAGAGGTAGATCAAGCTTTTTAATAAATGGATCACTTACTGAGATAACTTACTTTGCCATATCTCTGGCCAGCTGCATGAAGTGCTCTCCATCAGTAGGTGGCAGGATGTTAAGGATGCGCCTGTATCCATCCATAGCCATCTTGTGTTCACTCAGTTGTTCATAAAGGCTGCTACGCTCCCAAATGTACCGGACATTTGTTGTGTCATACTTTATGGCTATGTATTACAAACAAATCAGTTATGTGTATGATGCTTTGTACATAACATTGTGCATTCCAAACTACATTCATTAAGTCACAACTACAAATTAATTTGGTTTTAGTTTAAAGCTACAGCCTGGAAACAGGCCCTTCGGCCCTCTGAGTCCACGCTGACCAATAATCCCATACACCAGTTCAATCCTACACATTAGGGACCATTTAGAGAAGCAAATGAACCTACAAATCTGCACATCTTTGGAATGTGAGAGGAAGCCAGAGCACCCGGAGAAAACCCACACGACCACAGGGAGAAAGGACAACAGCCACGGTCAAGATTGAACCTGGGGCTCTGGCGCTGTAAGGCAGCAACTCTACCGCTGCGCATATGTGTCACCACAAATAGGAAGTTTGTGTAAGAAATGGATACAGTTAGAAAGTGACCAGCAAGGCATTGCTTCAATTGTCCTCCATGCAACTGCCAAAGAATGCATGACCTGGTGTGATGGAATTACACAGGAACAAATTAAGCAGATTTACAAAACATCATGACGAACATTTGACAAATACATCACAGATACTTGTGATGAAAACTTGCAAAAATTACTTCAGTTTATTTATAAATAACAATTTTATTGATGACTATTATTGACACTATTAATGACATGCAGACTCTCATGTAATTTTATTTTCACAAGGACAAGTTTGCAGGATTAGAAAAAGGTCACATTGGACAGGCACCACAGTGACAATCCTAGAAGAGTCACTGTCTCACAGTGCCATGGACTTATGTTCAATCCTGACCTTGAGTGCCGTCTGTGTGGAAGTGACATGTTGGGCTTCCTCGGAGTGTTCCAGTTTACTACCACATCCTCAAAATGTGCAGGTAGGTAGACTAATTAATGACTGCAAAATTGCCCCTATTGAGTAGGATAGTGAGAGAATGTGCGGGGAATTTATGAGAAGGTATGGAGAATATATATATTAAAAACAAATTGGGACAATGTGGGATTAGTGTAAATGGGAGGTTGATATTCAGCATGAACCTGGTGGACCATAGGGCCTGTTTATCCGCTGCATCTCCCGATGACATCTTGTGCAGTAATAACCCCGTTATGCCTTGGTCAGGATTTTCCACATTTAATAAAGCCAAGTGCCTCAATAGAACTGGGATTGGAAGTTTGATTGCTATTGACCTTGGAGCTCAACAGTAAAGCTTCCAATTGAAATCAGGTGTCAGAAAAATGATTGAAGGCTGTGCACAAAGGATTTAGAAGTACGTAGATGAAAAAAGTTTGAGCTTACGGCAGTATAGTCTAAAGATAATAGTCAAGACAAATGCAAAAGCCTCTGCACAAACATAAAGAAGGATTTAAGCAATTCGGATAATAAATATCCCATGGCCAAACAATTATCCTCATCATTCAGAGAATTACAACAGGCAAAAGTGTCTAACACTGGAAATCTTATAAAACTGCATAGATGCATCTTTAAATAAAATGTGAAATTCGTAAGCATTTTTAAAAAGCAGCGAAAGATACCGCGTGTTTATACTAGTATCTCATTTGGCGAGGGTACAAAAGGAGGTTGAGTAAAATCAATTCCTTGACACGTCCAGCAAAAGTAAACGCAAACATTTCAGTGTCATCTCCTGCACTTGGTGATTTCAATGCAGCCTCATTCTCCAATTATTGTCTAATTCTTTGTTTTCATTCCCTAATGTTTGTGGTATAACAGCTGATCGGTTCTCTGACTTAAAGATGATACCATAATATCCATTGACTGTGGCAAGGCTTGCATGCTATAATGGGCTACAAAGTGAAGTTTGGCAGAATTGCAGGCATTAAGGGGCAGTCCCACTTGGGCGACCTAATTGGCACGTTTAGAAGAGTTTAGGAGAGTTTAAAAAAATGTTATGTGAAGACCTCGACTATATAGCCCTCCTTCGACTATGTTGAATAGCTTCAACTAGCTACGACTAACTTCGGGGGAATCGGACACCGAATAGTGGCGAGTGAAGACGACCTCCTTCAACTATGATGAAGACTATCTATATCTACCTTCGACTACCCTCGATTACCTACGGTAACATGCCAACCTACTACGGTTAAACCTACAGGTAAAAAAAGTATAGATTTTTTTCCATGGCGACCTTTTTTTACTCGCGGGCATTTTTCAACATGTTGAAAAATACGCCATCACCTAGCTGAGGCATCAAGTCCGCGGGGACTACTCTCGAGCATGAAGGAGAGTTACAAAAACCTCCTAGGACCACGTGTCGGCCATGCTTCGAGCAAGAGTCGAGGGCAAACTCGCCAGAACTTGTGGATTAGGTCGCCCAAATAGGACAGCCCCTTAAGTGCATCACGGCATTTTGTGCCTATTTTGAGCAGAGGGTCAATGGAATATGGGTATAAGTGCACCTTGGGTGCACCTATACTCATATGACCATTGCAGACATCAAATCAGCCTCAAAAAACAGCTGGCCCAGTGGGAATCCCTGGCTGTGTCTTTAGGACCTGCACAGATCAGCTGGCAGGAGTATTAACAGACATCTTTAACCTCTCCCTACTCCATTCTCAGATTCCCTGCTTTAAGAAGTCCATGACCATCCTCGTGCCAGAGAAAAGCAAGGTAACATATGTTATTGACTACCATCCAATGGCTCTAACATTTATTTTTAGTGTTTGTGTTAATGTTCTCTGGCTTGTTTTACGTGGGGGTGGGAGAGGGGGAAACGTTTTTTTCAATCTCTTACCATGCCGGAACTCTCTTCAGGAACTCAAAGAGTTTATTGCTGTCCACACATTGGCATCCTACAACTATGACAGAGTATACCCAGGATTGATGACAGAAGAATCTTGGATGTTGGTTTAATTCTGTGAGATGCTCATTTAACCTTTGGGCAATATCCAGAGATCAGCCACAATATTAGCGAGCAAAGTTTAAAAAGCTCATCTTGGCTTCATGTGAAAAATATGACAGATTCATTGTCAGTACTGTAGATATTAGATAATAGACAATAGACAATAGGTGCAGGAGTAGGCCATTTGGCCCGAGCCAGCACCGCTATTCAATGTGATCATGGCTGATCATCCCCAATCAGTACCCCGTTCCTGCCTTCCCCCCATATCCCCTGACTCCACTATTTTTAAGAGCCCTATCTAGCTCTCTTTTGAAAGCATCCAGAGAACCTGCCTCCACCGTCCTCTGGGGCAGAGAATTCCACAGAAATTGTTTACTGTTGGATAGTTACTTGGTCACTTCAGAGGTCATTAAAAAGTCAACCACATTGTCTACAAATTAGAGGTGGACCAGTTGGGTACGGCCAACAAACCTTCCTGAAGAGCATTAGTCGACCAGCTGGGCTTGTATAACAATCATTTAACCTTTGTGGAACTTCGGGGGGGGGGAAACGGTTCTAATGCTACCCCATAAATTTCTAAACATATACAATTTCACAGCCTGCCAGGGTAGGGATTTAATCGTCACCGCATTGTCGTTCCAAGTCCAAAACTTATACTGATTCATCCATCCTTGTTTTAATTTCCATTTAAGAGATAAACGTAACTGTACCTTTTGAATAACAGAAAATAGCCTGTTTGATATTGTCTTGCTCAAGGGACATTTCGGCCAACTTCACCCACTCCTCTGGGTCACTGGGATTCAGATGAGCTGCAATTAGTCCAAATTGCAATGATTTCTCCATGTCTCCTTGATCCTCATAAATCATTGCAAGAGTGGAGAAGGGTTCATAGGCAAGAGGAGCTAGAAGAAAACAAATTCATGAAACACACAACAAAATTGAGAATTTTTTAATGAGTTAATTAATGAGCAGTTATTTTATACACAAAACCATATTCTAACTGTTGACAAAACTGAAATAACTCCAAATAATATGGCAGACGTTAATAAAATGAACAGAATATGTTAAGGGCTATATAGAGAGCTATTTTTCAGAAGCTGGGAACATAGTTATAAGATTGCCAATGACACACTGCTACTGACTTACACGTCTTTCAGTTACTTTACTAGTGAAGTGAAATAATTTAATTATATTGAGGTATCAAAAAGGGTGCCAGCACCATCAAGGACCCACACCATCCTGGCCACACACTCATCTCTCCGCTCCGCTCTCAGGCAGGACGTACAGGAGCCTGAAATCTGACATATCCACGTTCAGGAACAGCTTCTTCCCCACAGCCATCAGACTATTATACACAACTTCAAACAAACTCTGAAACATAACAGCCTAGTGCACTTTATCTGTTTATTTATGTGTGTAAATATATATTCTATGGTATATGGACACACTGATCTGTTCTGTATTTATGCCTACGATATTCTATTGTGCTGCAGCAAGCAAGAATTCCATTGTTCTATCTGGGACACATGACAATAAACACTCTTGACTTGAAGTACATTTTGACTTTGTAATTTTCTTCTTTGACTAATTTTTTTTAAATTATCTGGCATTATTAATGTCCACTAGATAAAAATAAACTCCCAATAGAAACAAAAGGACAAAATCATTGACTGTTAATTGATACTTCTTAGAAGTGGTGAAGGCAGGGGGAATGGGAGGAGCAGGCACGTATAAGTTGGGACATGTGGCAGGGTGCAAAGAATGATAGCTGAGCAATTAATCAGTTCATCCTCTCAACGGTTAGCAAGACCCAACAAATTTGTTTCTTTCATTTTGAATTTGCTACTTTACATGTGTAAGAAGGAGCTGTAGATGCTGGTTTAAACCGTAGACACAAAAAGCTGGAGTAACGCAGCGAGACAGGCAGCATCTCTGCAGAGATGGAATGGGTGACGTTCCGGGTGTCTGAAGAAGGGTCTCGACCTGAAACATCACCCATTCCTTCTCTCCGGAGATGCTGCCTGCCCCGCTGAGTTACTCCAGCATTTTGTGTCTTGCTACTTGACTCCTAAATACAGTTTTAATATGGAGTATAACTTTAAAGCAAAATGTTTAAGATCCATGTTGTCAAATGACAGATGAGCTTCCTCATCTTTATTTTCAAATCTATATGATTTTGGTTGGGCCTCGTTTGGACTATTGCATGCATGTCTGGTCGCCCCATTATAGCAAAGATGTGGAAGCTTTGGAGAGGGTGCAAAGGAGGTCTACTACCTTCTTTACCTTCGAGTGCTGCCCGGATTAGAGGGTTTCAGCTACAGGGAGAGGTTGGACAGACTTGGATTGACAGTGTGAAAAGCCCATTGACAGTGAGAAATTCCAGTTTCCTCAGTCTACCTCGAAGGTATAGACCTTTAACTCTAGAAATCAGACATGCACTGCACTGCCTCTAGGACTCCATTGCCAGCACTTAGTACAGGATGCAATTCTGCTTAACCAGTGCTGGTTGTCAGATGAGCAGAATAAATCTGTTTAGAATTCACTGGCATTACAAACACATATGCATGGCTATATTACTGAATGGCATACTCTTAGCAGTTAAGAATTAATTTTTATATCACTGATTATAGAACAAAAAATGCTGGTTGTCGGAAAAGTAGACAATAAAATCAAACAGATTCCACAGAATTAAAATCCCCAAAATTGTTTGGAAACCGATCAATTTAATTATTAATTTAAATTAATTCCAACATTCAGAACATTTTGTCGGATATACTTTTTGCTCCACTTTCAAAGAGTTTGGAGACACACAACGATGCAGACAAAGGTTTTACCTTCAAGCAGGTGATAGACCAAGTACTATATACCTTGTCTAATGATTTCCATGCACATCATCACAGCCTCTTCGCGGTCTCCTCGTGCAAACCTGATATTAGCTTCTCCCATAAGACCTCTCAAAGCTTTCGGGAGTTTACTTCGAGGCCGCCTCTCCTAACATGTTGGGGTTGGGCAGTGGAAGAATGGTGAGGGAGAAAAACAACAAGATTAATATTAAATTCTCTCCGTTTCATGTGTCTATCATGGGCCTGTCCCACTTACGCAACATTTTCGGCGACAACCGGCACCTGTCATAGGTCGTTGCAGGTCGACGAAAATTTTCAACATGTTTAAAATCCAGTGGCGACCAGAAAGACGCCACGACTCTTTATGCGACTGAGGAGACTACTCACGACCATACAGGCGACACCCTGGCGACCATGTCGCAGGGTGAAGCCTGTATGGTCGTGAGTAGTTGCCCAAAGAGTCGTTCCTTGTTCTGGTCGCCGCTGGATTTTCAACGTGTTGAAAATTTTCGGCGACCTGCAACGACCTATGACGCAGTCGCCGAAAAAATCGCGTAAGTGGGACAGGCCCATCAGGTCCACATTAGATTTACAACTGAAGCATGCCCATTTGATGCATCATGGACATTTCATATTATTCAATGTCAAGGACTTTAGGCATTGATACTCTTCTACCAGCAGTCACCTCCCTAAACCGAGTTTCTTCACCTACTTCCCGGAGAGGTAAAAAAGCAAACAAATGAAGTTAGTAAAGGGCTCAAGTCTCTTTCACAAGTGATGCAAATTCATCTCCCATTCCATTATTTAAACTGTCCTCAAGCCAAAGGTCTTCCCTACTACAACATTTCCTCCATGTTATTCGTCCATGAATGATCCTTTTCATCTTAAACTTTTTTCAAGCATATTTATATATTTTGTTATTTCTAAGTTGTATTATCTTTTTTGTACATTCTATTCCTGGACAAAAGAATACAACAACAAGAAAAGACGCTTAAGAGAATTAAAAAAACATCTACTGAAATATTCCTCATAATTTAAATGATCTGGAATCAACCCTCTCACTCCAAAATCTTTGTAATGCATCTAAGTCCTCTGTGAGATGCAGCAATCAAAACTATACTGTATCATCCTGTTCGAAAATTCACTATATTAATTCATTACAAACAATATGGCACATATTATGTTACCTTAAGTGGAGCAGTTTCTAATTTCATCGAAATCAATTCTTTACAACATAATAGTAATTATGTCCAGGAAATTCAAAGGCAGAATTTCAATGAACATTGTGAAATAATGTTGAAGATTTATTAATTCTAAAATGTAATACAATTGTCAAATCATTCCACTCAATTGTTTAATGATGTAAAACATAAAGCATATGGGTGGCATGTTTGTAGTCTAACATTTATTGTAGAAACTGGCTGTTAGTTTGAACTTTAGCACTTAATGGAGTTACTAGCAACTGATGTGTTTCATGTTTCAGTTAATTTTAAATCTGAAAAAATGGGCATCATGGTGGTGCAGCAATAGAGTTGCTGCCGGACGGCGCTTGCAGCACCAGACTACGACCACGGGTGCTGTCCGTACAGTGTTTGTACGTTCTCCCCATGACCGCGTGGGGTTTCTCCAAGATCTTCAGTTTCCTCCCACACTCCAAAGACATACAGGTATGTTGGTTAATTGGAGTAAGTGTAAATTGTCCCTAGCGTGAGTAGGATAGTGTTAATGTGCGGGGATCGCTGGTCGGTGCGGACCCGTGTGGACCGAAGGGCCTGTTTCCGCGCTGTATCTCTAAACTAAACTAATATGTAATATCAATGTTCTTGTGACATACAATTAGCAAAACCACGTGCTAACACTTGTCAAATCACTTTAACTGCTCTATTAACTTACTTCAGGATGGTATGCCACTGAAGAGTCATTCAAGCTTTAGACTTTGCATTATTTTATCACAAATCATCATGCAAGCTGAAGGTAAAGTGCCAGAAAAATATGTGGTGTATTTCTAGCTCATGTGTAAAGTCCCACAACTTTGCTATCCTGTCCATGACAGTCACGAGCAGGTCAGGCTTGGGCAACATGCACCGAGTGACCCGCTTTCTGAAACCTCCAAGCCATTCTCCCATCAACAGAACAAAGTGAGGAGTGTTAGAATATATTTTCCACTTGCCTGGATGAAAGCAGTTTCAGCAAATCTGTAACATAAGCTGGCAGATATTCTGAACCCCGGCCTCACGCATTGTCAACTCCTCTACTCACTGCAGGGCCGATCTCCCCACGACTCCAGCCTAACAAAATCCAGACCAATGAAGATCCAGAATGTCTCATCCATGCTCCTGCTTATCTCTGTGCCTATGCTCATCTACATTACTCAGTCACAAGCACTAGTTGAAGCAGAGCCAATAATTAAGACCAACACGGTTCAGAACAAATACAATCTGGTATCCAAGGTACAAAACAAATAGACTAAGCATATTCCAGTTCCGTGGCGCGCAATTTACACTGGTTGGAGGTGAGAATTATAGAACATTTAGGAAAATTACATTTTCAATACTATATTTTAAAATATACCAATAAAAACGGTGTTCCAATTGGCCTTTATATTTACAAGATTCCATATCAGCGGTTTGGATCATTTTTTATTTGTTTTTTTTAAATAAAATCTATAATAAACATTCATGATTAACTTGATCAGTACGAGCAAGATCCTGATAACATCTGATTTGTAAGAGACAATTGATCCCACTGAACTGCTGCATTCAAAAGCCATAGTTTCGACCAACCCAACCCACTTTCTCCCTTGTACACCCATCCACTTTGATTGGGGTTACTCATAATGGGCTTTTGCTCCCAACACCGGGGATGGAGCCCTTGCGACATCTTGATCAGGTCTGACACATGCATCTGGTTATAGTATCAGCAGATTATCCATCTAGTTATGGAAGACATCACAATTAAATCAGATCTTGGATTTGTGTACCGTAAGAGACACCTGGAAGGCAATTAGGAATGAAAACCGTGGATGGTCAACCTTTGTGCCAAATTTAGATAGCTCTACAGATCAAAGATCAAATAACAAAATGCCATTTCAGTTTTTGTTTAATGATGCTGCCTTTATTGATCTTCATCATTCTGTAGTTGAGAGCAGGTCGATCTGGAAAAAGCATCTGGTATTAAAGTTTTATTTTTGTTGACTCTGCTGATTAAACCACTGAATGATTACACAAACATACACTCCTGGTGGCTCTGTTGCCTTTCAGGCCAACAGAAAGCATTGTATAAGGATGCATCACAGCTCGGTTTGGGAACAGCTCCATCCAAGACTGCAAGAAATTGCAGCAAATTGTGGACGCAGCCCAGACCATCACACGAACCAACCTCCCTTATATTGACTCGATTTATATCTCACGCTGCCTCGGAAGGCCAGCAGCATAATCAAGGATGAGTCGCACCCTGGCCACTCCCTCTTCTGTCCTCTCCCATCAGGCAAAAGGTATAGAAGTGTGAAAACGCATACCACCAGATTCGGGGACAGTTCCTTCCCAGCTGTTATCAAGCAACTGAATCATGTTACCAGACCCAGAGAGCAGTGCTGGGCTACTATCTACCTCTTTGACGACCCTCGGACTATCCTTAATTAGATTTTGCTGGCTTTACCTTGCACCAAACGTTATTCCCTCATCATGTATCTATACAATGTGAATGGATCGATTATAATCATGTTTTGTCTTTCTGCCGACTGGTTAGCGCGCAACAAAAGCTTTTCACTGTACCTCGGTACACCTGACAATAAACTAAACTGAAATAGAATCTTGAACTCTGGCACAATAGTCTTGTCACCTCAGTGATCCGAAGGTGGGACCCCCAAACTCTGGCCATATATACCATCACCCTGTAATCTAATAGTTATGGATACCCACCCCTCGGACTTATCAGGAAGAACTCCTGACCATTCAGCTGCGTTCTGCAAAACAACAACAAGTTTGACCCAATCTTTCCAATGTTCTCCACTGGAAGTATTTCCGAGCCAACCCACACCTCTCTCATACTTCATCACATCTCCCTCCCCTTCCTTTTTATACTCCTCTACATATCACCGCTCAAACCCTTCCCTGTCCCACTCACTCTTTTTCCCCCGATCTGAATTATATGAGCAAAAAACTGTAACATTACGATATTTTGGATATGATCTTGTGTATTGGGCAGGGGCAGCATGGTGGCCACCGCACAGTGCCAGAGACCCGGGTTCGATCCTGCCTGTGTGGAGTTTGTACGTTGTCTGGGTTGTGGCTGCCTGGGTTTTCTTTGGGAACTCTCGTTTGCTCCCACATTCCAAGAGCATATAGGTTAGTAGGTCAATTGGCTTCAGTAAAAATTGTAAATTGTTCCCTAGTGCGTAGGAGAGTGCTATGGTACGGGGATCGCTGGTCGGCGTGGACCTGGTGGGCCGGAGGGCCTGTTTCCATGCTGCGTCTCTAAACTAAACTAATCTATTATAATTATTAACCTCTGCTATGAAATGAAACTCAGATATCTTTATGTCACTGCCCAGTCCATCACAAGTACTGACTCCCTCCCCCCCCCCCCCCCCCCCCCCCATCATTAAAGGGATCTCCAGGAATCGTTGCCTCAAAAAGGATCCCTGGCCCACACCACACTCTCATTTCACTCCTGCTTTCAGGAAGAAGGTATGGAAGCTTGAAAGCTGTAATGTCCAGGTTCAGGAGCACCTTCTCCTCTACAATCATCAGGCCATTAAACACTATTTGTCGTTTATTATTTTTGTTTATTTTTACACTATTTTTTTATACATCATCTTCTACTCAATTGCACACGCAAATAATCTAATGCAAAAAAATGGAAAACAATTTAACAAATCTTACTGAATAGAAAAATAGTATTGAAGGGCTGGACTGAAGTGAATGACTCATTCAACCAATCCAAAAGCAGTATGTTCCGTGCCCAAAACATCATGATGTTACTCACTCTTTGCATTTTCTTGTGTTCTCGTTGCAGCTCCATTTCCAAGGCAAAAACATCTCCAGCAGTGAACTGCTCACTTTGGTCATTCTCCTCCTCATCGTCCTCACTAACATGATCACCAAACATTGAAGCAAAGACTCGATGAACAGACTTGCTCACGCCATCAGACGTTTCTTCTGCAAACCAAACAATGGGTGATGTTGTTTTTTGCATTTTAAGAGGTGAATATTGTACTTTTCTTTAAATAAAAGATCGACAGTTAATAATTAATTCCTTGGTGCAGCTTGTAATATATTTTTGTAAGAGACTATAGAAAATTTGTCACTAAATTGTATTCCTAATGCATCAGTTAGAGTCATAGAGTTATGGAGTGATACAGTGTGGAAACAGCCCTTTCAGCCCAACTTGCCCACACCGGCCAACATGGCCCAGCTACACAAGTCGCACTTGCATATATTTGGTCCACATCCCTCCAAACCTGTCCTATCCATGTACCTGTCTAACGGTTTCTGAAATGTTGGGATAGTCCCTGCCTCAACTACCTCCTCTGGCAGCTTGTTCCATACATCCACCATCCTTTGTGTGAAAAAGTTATCCCTCAGATTCCTATTAAATCTTTTTCCTTTCACCTTAAACCTATGCCCTCTGATCCTCGACTCACCCACCCAAGAGACTATGCGATCTATTCCTCTCAGGACCTTATACACCTTTATAAGATCACCCCTCAGCCTCCTGCGCTCCAAGGAATAGTCCCAGCTTACTCAACCTCTGCCTGTAGCTCAGACGCTCTAGTCCTGGCAACTTCCTCATAAATCTTCACGGTACCTTTCCAACTTCACTGTACTCTTTCCTATAACATGGTGCCAAAAACTGAACACAATCCTAAATGTGGCCTCGCCAACGTCTTATACAACTGCAACACAACCTCCCAACTTCTTAACTCAGTACTCTGGCTGATGAAGGCCAATGTGCCAAAAGCCTTTTTGACCACCCGATCTACCAGCGACTCCACCTTCAGGCAACTATTCACCTGCACTCCTAGATCCCTCTGCCCTACAACGCGACCCAGATCGCTACCATTCACTGTGTTGGTCCTGCCCATGTTAGACTTCCCAAAATGCAACACCTCACATTTTTCTGCATTAAGTTCCATGAACCATTCCTCAACCCGCTTGGCCAATTGATGAAGATCCTGCTGCAATTTTTCACAATCATCTTCACTATCTGCAAAGTCTTCCATCACTTCTCCTGTATTTAAAGATGACTCAGATTTCAACCAGGGCTCCTGCAATTTCCTTTCTGGTTTCCCACAATGCAGAGCTGCCAAGTTTTATCAGAGCATATCAGTATTCTAGTTCCTGAAATTCCGTATTTTGCTGAGGTATTTTTACGCTGTGCCATTTTGCTGAAGAAATTGTGTTTTTTATGTGCAGTCATACATGTGTAAGAGTACAAGCATGCATAACTTTGCGACCATTTGACATGTCTTCTACGCACCTTATTTGACAGTGCATTCATTGCCAGCTCTTTGTACACTTCTGTTTGAACGGCTGGTCCCTGCTTTTAGCACCAGATGATGATGTAGAAGCCATTTTGGAAGTCTCACTCTCCCTCCCTCGCTCTCTCTCCCTTCTTCCTCTCTTTCTCCTGCTCTCCCTTCCTCCCTCTCGCTCCCTCCCTCTCTCCTTTTTCTCTCCCTCCCTCTCTTTTTCTCCTCCTTCCCAAACAGTCTGTGTGTGACCCATAGTGCTGTGGCCTTAGCACTATGCGCTATAATTAGACCCCATAGCGCTATAATTAGAGCCCATGGCGCTGTTCGTTTAAATTCCCATGCGCTAAACTGACAGCGCTGTTTAAACCTGTAGTGGGACAGGCAGATCAAAGCGTACAAAAATATTCATCCAGATCTTGAAATTTATAATTTTTAGAGGTGCAGTATGACTTTTTATATCCTTGCATTTTCTAAGCAGCAAGATGAAACAGGAAGTCGGGCTGATTTTTTAAAAATCCGTATTTAAAAAGCAAATCCGTACATCCGCATTCTTATCGCATTTCCGCACAAAATACGGAAAATCCGTACTACTTGGCAGCTCTGCACAATGTCCTTGGAATTATAATATCAGGCCCTGGAGATTTGTGTGCCTTCATACACAATAGTACCTTCAGCATCTCTTCGACCGTACCCTGACTCTCGACCCGAAACGTCACCCACTCCTTCTCCCCCGAGATGCTGCCTGTCCCTCAGCATTGTGTGTCCACACAGAGTTGACCCCTTTGATTCCGGAATGATCTGATATCTTAGAAATCCCTGCTATTTCAAGGTCCTAATGCTATTGTAATTTACATTTTTTTGTTGTTGTCTTCCTTGCATCCAGTCCAAATCTGAGGAACAAAAGAAATTGGCCCAGGACAAGCTTTTTCACCAGCCTGACACCAAACAGTGACAGCATCTACATGTCAAAATAGCTCATGTCCAAAATTCTTTTGGATCTCTTGGGGATATGAAAGATCTGTACAGATTAAACTTCTCTCCTGATTACAATGCACAATTTTACTCATGAGCTCAAACATTTTAAAGTTTTTATGCAGTTCATCTACCTCAACAGCACAACCTGTGTCTGTCTTGCAAACAGAAAAACCTTTTCTACATCAGATGAATAGTGTACCTGAATCATCTGCCTCTTGTTTGGCCCGACTGTGGGAGGCTCTGGATGAACAATCCACATCTTCTGCTGCTGTTGTTTCTCCTTCATCTTCAGTCACTCCATCACCTGTAGCTTCCTAAAATAAGCAACACAGTTGCACATTATGTCCCAGCGACAGTCTAAAAAATACAATAGGATATTTTTTTTAAGATTGTACGTTGCAGTTTCAATTTATGGCACAGAAGGATGCCATTTGATCCATTCCAGCCAAAAGAAAAATTCAGAATGTAGAAACAGATAACTGCAGATGCTGGTTTATACCAAAGATAGGCACAAAGACTGAGGAAAAATGGCACATATTCCTTTTCTCCAGAGATGCTGTCTGACCCACTGAGTTACTCCAGCTTTTTGTGTCTGTCTAATGAAAATCACTCACTCCAAGTCATCAAGTCATCATCAGCAAAATGTCAGTCTCAAGTTACTTTTCCTTTAGTTACATTTCTGATTAAATACAAATTATCAAAAAAAAAACGAATACTCCTGAAGGAACTGCAGATGCTGGTTTAAACCAAAGATAGACACAAAATACTGGAGTAACTCAGCGGGACAGACAGCATCTCTGGAGAGAAGGACTGAATGACTTTTTGGGTCGAGACCCTTCTTCAGATTAAAGAAGTCACCCAAACGTCACCCATTCCTTCTTTCAGAGATGCTGCCTGTCTCACTGAATTACTCCGGGGTGTGTGTGTGTGTGTGTGTGTGTGTGTGTGTGTGTGTGTGTTTTTTTTAACTTATCACTTCTTTTCCCTTCAGAAACTAGGTTATTTTTCAACTTATGAAAAGTTACCTTTAATACGTGACGGAGGGAATGACTTTCATAAGTTGAAGCGTTGCATATGCACTGATCAGTCTCAAGACAACAGGCAGAATATTGCAGACAAGCAAACTTTCATGTCAACAACAGGAACATGTCAAATAATATATGGATGAATAGACTGCTTTGAAAGTCACCAATTTCTCATGTTCCATTATTAGTAGACATCCACCAGAGAATCTTTTTTTTCCCTGGAAAAACTATGTAGATTTCTTTTTATGATGATTTTGCCATAATTGATGCACAATGTAGGAATTGGAGGATTTCATTCAAGATTTAATCTGTAAATTAGAAAGTCTTTTGGGCTAGTTGTGCACCTTGCCAATGTACAATGCAAATACATCTGCCAGAGACAAGATGGAAAGTGTTTTGCCTTTTCCTTTATCCATCTGCTTGATTAGGTATGGAGTTTGACTAGTTGTGGAGGACAAATGTGAATAATGTGTACATGTACATACCAGAGGGGCAACATATGCACACTTTGTACAAGTGTACCTGCCATGCACGCCCTCTGGGCCAGAGATTTTGTTTGTGCAGCGAGCAGGAACATCTGGGCTTTGACATTAATTACACATCCACCCTATTGAGTCGAGCCCTTGCATTTTATGTCGAGACCCTTCTCCAGACCCTTGATAATCATTGCTTTTCGCATATCTTCCATTCATTTCTCCCATGTACCGTCTATAATTTGCCCTTTCACTTGACTTTCAGTCTGAAGAAGGGTCTTGACCCAAAACGCAGCCTATTCCTTCACTCCAGAGATGCTACCTGACTCGCTGAGCTTTTTGTGTCTGTCTATGGTGGCTCAACTCCCTTGAATGAATACAGAAAGTGGGCTATCGATGGTTTGGTTTGGGGTTGGGGGGGGGGGGGGCTGCCACCAGGGGTTCCTGGCGATCGCCCCTCTCCCACTCCCTATCCCTCACCCTCTCCCACATCCGCTCTCCTTCACCTTCCCCCCTCACCCTCTTTCCCTCACCTGCACCTCCCTCTCCCTACCCACACCCTCCTCCTCCTCCTCTCACCCTCTCCCTTCCCCTCGCCCTCAGCCTTCTCCCACTCCCTCACCCTCACTCTCTCCCTACCCACACCCTCCTCCTCCTCCTCTCACCCTCTCCCTCCCCCTCTCCCTCAGCCTTCCCCCACTCCCTCACCCTCACTCTCCTCCCTACCCACACCCTCCTCCTCCTCCTCTCACCCTCTCCCTCCCCCCCTCTCCCTCAGCCTTGTCCCACTCCCTCAGCCTCCCTCTTCCCCTCCTCTCTCCCTACCCACACCCTCCTCCTCCTCCTCCTCTCACCCCTCTCTCCCCCCACTCCCTCAGCCTTCCCCCACCCTCACCCTCCCTCTCCCTACCCACACCCTCTTCCTCCTCCTCCTCCTCCTCTCACCCTCTTTCTCCCCCCCCCCCCCCCCCCCCTCTCTCCTCCACCTCCTCTCCCTCAGCCTCCCCCCCCCCTCCTCCTCCTCACCCTCTCCCGCGCCTTCCTCTCCTCCCGCAGCCGCTCGAACTCCTCGAAGGAGATTTTCCCCTCCAGGTAGTCGATGAGCTCCGGGCTGAATCCCGACATCGCGGGGCCGGGTTGCGGGACGGACGGGCCTCAGCCTGTGGGTCCGTCGCTGCTGCTGTCACTCGGTGCGGGCGGAAAACTCTGCTCCAGGTCTGGTTCCGCCGCCGCTGCTCCTCCTCCACCAAGTGGCAGCAAGTAATTCCCACCCCCAGTGCCCCAGTACATCCACTCCTGCAAAGTGTAAACCCCCCACCCCCAGTGTCCCAGTGCATCCACTCCTGCAAAGTACAAACCCCCACCCCCAGTGTCCCAGTACATCCACTCCTGCAAAGTGCAAACCCCCACCCCAGTGCCCCAGTACATCCACTCCTGCAAAGTGTAAACCCCCCACCCCAGTGTCCCAGTACATCCACTCCTGCAAAGTGCAAACCCCCACCCCCAGTGTCCCAGTACATCCACTCCTGCAAAGTGTAAACCCCCACCCCCAGTGTCCCAGTACATCCACTCTGCAAAGTGTAAACCCCCACCCCCAGTGTCCCAGTACATCCACTCCTGCAAAGTGTAAACCCCCACCCCCAGTGTCCCAGTACATCCACTCCTGCAAAGTGTAAACCCCCCCCCCCAGTGTCCCCAGTACATCCACTCCTGCAAAGTGTAAACCCCCACCCCCAGTGTCCCTAGTACATCCACTCCTGCAAAGTGTAAACCCCCCTCCCCCAGTGTCCCAGTACATCCACTCCTGCAAAGTGCAAACCCCCCACCCCCATTGTCCCAGTACATCCACTCCTGCAAAGTGTAAACCCCCCTCCCCCAGTGTCCCAGTACATCCACTCCTGCAAAGTGCGGGCTGTTATAAAGTGTTATTGCCTACTGCCGAGAGAAATGTGCAAAATAATCTTGTGATTGTTGTTTAGCTGCTTAAGAAAATCCACATGGATGTATTTCAAGTTCAAGTTGAAGTGATATAATTTGATATCATTCACTGAGCCTTTTTAAATTTGTAAACTTAAAATGTGATTTTAAGTTTACAAATTGGCTGCTTTAAAACGTCCACATTTATGGGGGTTTTTTAAATATTAAAAATTGTGCCTTATTTTCAAAATGAATAAACTTAAAGTGTAAATGTTAAATGTTAGAACTAATGAAGTAATGTTGGCTTCACAACCTGTGAACAGAGTACCGAAATTTGTGGGTGGAATAGAGACATTTGTACCATTCGTTATTCTTTTTTTGTATGGTGGCACAGTGGTGCAACTGGTCGAGCTGCTGCCTCATAGAGCCAGACACCTGGGTCCAATTCTGACTTTGGGTGCTGTCTGTGTGGAGTTTGCACGTTCTCCCTGCGGCCATGTGGGTTTCCTTGGAGTGCTCCAGTTTCCTCCCACATCCCATAAAACGTGTAGGTTGGTACAGATTAATTGGCCGTTGAAACCTGCCCCAAATGTTGGGAATGGATTGGAAAGTGAGACAACATAGAACTTGTGTATGAAGGAACTGCAGATGCTGGTTGACACCGACGATAGACACAAAATGCTGGAGTAACAGCGGGCGAGGCAGCATCTCTGGAGAGAAGGAATGGGGGGGGGGCGTTTTGGGTCATGACCTTTCTTCAGATGAGGGAGATTAATGGTCAGCATGGACTCAGTGGGCCAAAGGGCCTGCTTCCACATGTTATCTCTAAACTACATTTGTTTTTTACTATTTGGGTAGAGGTTTGTGCCTGTCCACTACAGTCCGGCGATGCGGGGGGAGGTGGATGAAATGACAGTTATAGAATTCTTTACCAAACTGAAGACATCCAAAAAGGATCTTACCATTAATTAGATATTTGAAATGTAATCACAGTTAATAGAAATGAGGATCCAATTTACACCCACCAAGTGCCCAAGAGTAGTAATTGAATACATTGCCAGGTCAACTGTGCCAAGGACAGGGCACTGGAGGACCCGACCTCTTCTCAGAACAGTACAATTGAAGGTCAAAGACCCTTTGTCAGAATTGGGAACAGTTGCATGTCTTTCCTTTGTCAGAATTGGGAACAGTTGCATGTCTTTCCTCAGCAAGTGAAGGGGGAGAAAGATCAAATTCATCCCATGTGGATTCCACCTGAAATTCCACCCGTGACAATTAAGATCCATTCAGGATCAGAGGTATAATCCATCATTGCTCATTGTATCCCTGGGATCCAGGCTTAATGCGATACATTGGCAAATGTGTGCTCTTGACCCCTGCAAGAACACTGACTCAATGACAATGTTGTTGGAGACCTGCAGTTCTACTTTGTTCTTTGTCACATTAAGTCCTGCAACAGGTTACCTTTTCCCTTTCTTTCAGGTGTCAAAGATCACAGATTTCACCCGCTCTTGATCACCAAAACACCCCTGGATCTTTCTCCTTCACTTCCCAATCACTTCCCCCATTTGTTCCCATGCTGTGTTTGTACCTCTGCTCCCCATTTAAGATCCGGAATGATTACCCCTCACCATCCTTTAGTTAAGTTTAGTTTACAGATACAGCATGGAAACAGACCCTTCAGCCCATCGGGTCCTCGGCGACCGTCGATCACCCTACACTAGTTCTATCCTACGCACTTGGGACAATAATTACAGAAGCCAATTAACCAGTTTAAATATCTAATTAACCTATCATCCTGCACGTCTTAGAATGCAGGAGGAAACCGGAGCACTCGGAGAAAACCCACGTGGTCACAGGAAGAACGCACCAACTCCATACTGACAGCACCTGTAGCCAGGATCGAACCTGGGACTCTGGCGCTGTAAGTCAGCCATTCTATCGCCACAGCATTGTGCCATCCAGGAGGCCTCAGCTTTGCCCCTCTACCAGCTACTGAGCCTGAAATGAAGTTGAACTCTTCATCTGCCTCTGTCGCCTCTGTGTCCAACTTTGTTCAGGAGTCTTCACCTGAGACTGGCACCATTTACCTGTCTCCTGAATGTCTGCCCCATCTGGTCCCATCCCCCTGGCCTAGTAACCTCTCTACATCTATTCATCACTAACTGCTGATGCCAGAAAGACAACCTTGATGTTTCTCCACCTTGTACAGGCAATTAACCTACAAACCCACACGTTCTTTGAAATGTGGGAGGAAACCAGAGCACAGACAGCACATAAAGTCAGGATTAAACCCAGGTCTCGTCTCCAGCATTGTAAAGCCACTGCTGCACCATTGTCACCTAAGTGTTTCCAGTATTTCCTGTATTTTGGAGTGCAGTCTAGCCAAGATCTCTGAGCCCTGCTAGACCTGGTGTTACTTTAGAATAAACTCCAGTTTTGCCTGCCATCCAGTGTATCTTTCAGAGCATTCTTGAATCTCTATCTTCAATACTTAGCATAATTTCTACGTCCTGGCAATAGTTCCCTGCTACCAGAGCATGCTCCAATCTTTCATAACAGGTATTGCATTCTTAACTGTTGTTTGTGTCAGATAATAGTACATAAACTAAACAAATATTCAAAGTATAAAAACTCTCTTCTTGCATTCATTGAGGAAGTCTGTACTGTGCCAATTATATTAAATGAGAACTGTTTTCACTTAATTGGTAGATTCCATTGTTAATGTTCAGGTTTTGTCATTTGGTGAAAACTTAATTGATATTGATTACAAGTAAAATATTCAGCGCTAGCCCGTCATAAGGTGAGATATGACCTCCACAAGCCTGTCATATGGTGAGATATGACCTCCACAAGCAGGATTTTTTTAATCTGATGAAATGTCAAAATTGTTTTGGTTGAAATGCAGATTTACACAATCAGTATTTACACTGATATAGTATAGCAGACATCTGTGAAATAAAAACTGCTTCAAATCGGAACATTTTATCTAATTATATGGTATATTTAAAATGGTATATTTGTGCCAGAAAGGGCACAATAGGAACTTGCACCTTTCAGGCCTATATTGGGCAAAATGCCTGTGGTGCAACAAAATCTACACTCTATGCCCCTAATGGAGTCTGTTTTGCATTTTAATAGTACAAAATGTAAAAGTGTAATTTCAAATGACGGTAACCATTTCTGACTTTACAATAAACACTCAATGATGTTTTGAATTCCATTTCAATCAGCCATGTCCTCACAAGCTGTTGCAGCTGAAGACTAGATTTGATCTTTACGTTTCAAGAATATTACCATGTAGCAATACCATGTAGCAATACCATGTAGCAATACCATGTAGCAATACCATGGAGTAATACCATGGAGTAATTTCTCCTTCTGACTTTCTTCAGAACGTTTTGTCTGAAGAAGATTCCAACCCAAAACATCACCTCTCCATGTTCTCCAGAGATGCTGCCTGACCCACTGAGTTACTTTTGTGCAAACCACCATCTGAAGCTCCTTGTTTCTACCACGGAAAGTCAGTTTGCATACATTTAAATTCTTCCTTTTTATTGATCACTCTCCTACAAGCTGTGAACTCTGTAGGTTAAGGTGTCACACCCGTGACCCCTGGGTTTTGCATGGATTCAAACTAATACTAATGACGCAGGTATTTTCCTTTCATCATAGGCAGTGTCTTTATCTGTGGAAAATGATACTGCTCTTAGAAATGATGTTCTGCTTCTCATTGTTAGTTCTTATGAAAGCTCATCCTTGCTGCACAGATGCTGCCTGACGTGCTGAGCACTTGCAGGATTCTTTGTTCCTCCCTCAGGGTTCCAACATCCACAGCATTTAGTTTCGGAGCAGCAACTCTTCATCAGATGCTTTCTTAGCTGCACACAGCCAAAAGCACACAAAGGGAAAGAGCAGACTTCCTGCAAACCACAGCCAAGATGGCCACTGTGGTTGAAGCTCATTTATTAACACAGTCACGCTCTCACCGCGTTTGATCCAATTACCTGACATGCAACCAAAATGATGTGGGATAAAACCGAATGCTGAAGTAGCTGAATGGATCAGATCAAGGGGCCGCAGCCACGACTGACAACTGTGCCCGCACCCAAACACCTGTAGGTGCCAGAAATCGGAAATAAAACAAAAAATGTTGGAAACACTAAGCAAGCTGGTCAGCATCTGTGGAGAGAAAAAAATAAACAATGTTTCAGGTCAATCGACCTTTCATTCAATAAAGGGTCAGCTCAGCGCCCTAAATCGCTGTCTTTTTCTCTCTCCACAGGCCCTGCCCGATCTGCTGAATATTTTCACCTCTGGCTTGTATTACAGATGCCTGTCCACAGATATCGGCATGGTAAGTGTCAATCTTAAAGCATTTAATACCTAACCCGAAAAGGCTCACTATTTCAACAAATTCAGAAAGAAAATAGAAAGTTGAAAAATCTGTGGGTTGGCTGTTACCATCCTGAAAAATAATCAAATACTTCTTGACTTTATCAGTTAAATATGGCTCATACACCCCCAGCCCCGCCCCCAGACCATGAAGACTTTCTTTGGGCCTAATTTTGTATACATACTCTGAAACCCACTTTAGTTTAGTTTAGTTGAGAGACACAGCTATACCAGGGACAATTTACATTTACCCTATTTACAAGCCAATTACCCTGCAAACAATTTACATTTACAAGCCAATTACCCTACAAACCTGCAAGTCTTTGGAGTGTGGGAGGAAACCGGAGCCCCTGGTGAAAACCCACGGGGAGAACGTACAAACTCCGCACAGTCAGGATCGAATAGAGAAACATAGAAAATAGGTCATTCGGCCCTTCGAGCCAACACCGCCATTCAATATGATCATGGCTGATCATCCAAAATCAGTGCCACGTTCCTGCTTTTTCCCCCTAAGTATTGCTAAGTATTGAAGATCCCTTGTTTCCGTTAGCCCAAAGAGCTCAATCTAACTCTTGAAATCGTCCAGTGAATTGGCCCCCACCGCCTTCTGTGGCGGGGAATTCCACAAATTCACAACCCGCATCTCCGGCGCTGCAAGGCAGCAACGCTACCGCTGCCACTCTTCCATCCAGAGGCATTTCCCTTTTTTAACTGCAAAACATTCTGACACCAGCCCTCACTTCACCTACTTGTACGAACTTCTGATATGATGTCGACAAGTCTTGGTATCATTAAAATTGCCACCGACCCCCACTTTTCACCTGGTTTTTGTTCAAGATAAAACAGCCGGCGAGGAAGAACAATGATCACACATGAGTTAACACATTCGTTTATTTGACCCTGGCTTATTTCGCGGCAGATGGCCAATTCCAAACCTGGCCCTCATTGACGTGAACTAGCAGGTTGATCAAACTTTGCCATCACAGACAACCGATTGAAAGAGAATGATAGGTTTCAGGTGAAAGCCAAATGCCATCTAAACACAAAGTAAGCAACATACTTTGGCAAATTAAGACCCAGTGATTGCTACATGAAAAATGCGGGATGCGATTCTGTGGAAAGGGCATCGACAAGAGTAAAAGTCGACGCAGTGGACTGTGAACTTAACACTAAACGGACAGAGCTTTGGTCCAGTTGATCGTTATTGATTCCAGGGGACGGCTCGGAGCACCGCGGCGGCTTTCGGTCTGGCTGTAGTCATCCTTTCAAGAAAGCGGCAAAGGAATCTTTTTGTCCTTCGTAGTCTGAAAAGGCAGAGGTGATGTGGTTCGGGTAATGGGGCACCGCCGCCGCAGCCGCAGATGGTCTCTTGTTGTCCATTCTGAAAAACGTGGAGAACTTGCCAACGTCAAGCCCCCGGCCAGAGAAATAAGCTTGAAGCGTTCGGAAAAACTGCGGGAGGAAGAAGACGATCAACATTCACTGCCTACAAAGTATGAAATAGTGGCCGATGACATTATTGCATGCGGACAAATCGGACGCGTCTAACTGCAAACTGCCACCGTCAAAGGGTGAAATGGAATGAAACGCGGTGACTTCAACCACACCCTGGGAGAACTAGGCTTGAGACGCTCTCGTTTTATGAGGAGAGGATGAAACCCTGTCACGTTATGAATACCTGCAGCAGTTCAGACACCCGCTGAGTTTCTCCAGCATTTGTATCCACCTGTGTATGGCACGGTTGTTAAAGCAGACTGGTGACACTTTCACAGAAGGCAAAGGACACCAGTAGCAACGTCCTTACAAGCAAGGCGAGGTGTGCCTGCAAGTATGTGATATTCGCATGTTTAGCAAGTCTACCGCTCATCCGCCTACCACGACGCTCCTGACATAATAACCATCAATAAAATATCTCAGACTTTCTCTTAAAACTTTCCAGTTCCGCCGTCGCGTAAGGCGAACAGCAACAGCGGCTGGACTGGTAAATTATACCACAGGGACCCGAGGATCGATCAATAAATCTGCAGCTCCTAGCATCTTGGACAAGCTAGCTAGCCTTTCTCGTTTTACGGGAGGCGCTTTATCAGGCGACAAGTTTCAAACTCGTCCAAACTAATAATTTATTTGCAGCTATAAAAGTGAACGCGGGTTGTCTACGTGTGTGTGTGTGTGTGTGTGTGTGTGTGTGTGTGTGTGTGTGTGTGTGTGTGTGTGTGTGTCAAACGAGATAATAAAAGTTACATCCATTGTAATCCACATAGAGAACCATAGATATTCCCAACTAGATCTTTAAATTGGCGAACAATAAAATTATCTTCCAAACATTTCAAGAAAAAATATTTTCCCCGGCCTATGTGTAAATATACTCCAAATATTATAATGAAACTTTTTTTTTAAATCTACGTCTTGGCATATCTGCCTCCAAGTGTTTTGTGCTGACAAAACTAACTTAACACTGAACTCTTACCAACTCCCTGTTCCTTGGGTTTTCCAAAGATTTCCAAGCATCCTTAGACTCCAGGGGGATTGCATGGACCAAGGTCCCGAGGAAGAGGGTTAGACACAAAGTAAAAACCTGCGCTTTCAGCATGGTGTCGCTGGAAAGAAAATCAGGAGAATTATTTCACACAGACATCAAACAAAATTGGTGACCAGGTGGCAACGATTTCTTCATACTCACATCCCCTCTTGGCCCCCAAAACAAACTTGAGTGAGTGGCGTTCACCGTTGTGCGGCTTGGAAATGTCTTCGTCTTGCAGTCAATTCTGTTTTTATATCTGTGATGGGGTGTGTGGGTGTCAGTGACGTTAGCAGTGTGTGCCAGGGTATTGATATTTCAATTTTGATCCGCTTTTAGCGCTAAAAATAGTTGTGTTTCCAACCTATTAACTGCTAGGCAGAAGACCCGAAGTTCGTCCTTCTTGGCGATCGCAACATTTTTTTTTTTTTATAACGAAGTTAAACAATTTTAAAATCTCAGGAGGACCATGACGAAATTAGTTATCCGGATCCCGGAGCGGCCCCGGCGAGGTGGGGCTGTTGCAACATGAGAAGCTTTGGATGTTGGCTTGGCTTCGCGAGGGGAGCGCTACCTCCGCCCGCCCTTCAGTATATTCGACAGCAACTGCACCAAAGCAAAATGTAACCAGGCCGTGGAATTAAACTGTTAGCACTTTGTGCTTCGAATATTGTGGAGGGAAAGACCAGTTAGTTGGTGGAGGGTTACCAACCACGTCCCTGGTGTGGAGATAGACACAACATTCTGGAGTAACTCAGCGGGACAGGCAGCATCTCAAAGGGAAACGAGAGATACAGACCGTGATGTAGAGAGGTATAGAATAAATGAATGAAAGGAATGCAAAAATATATCCGTCAGATACCCGATGTATCATGCCCGCCGTTTGACACGTGCAGAGAATAGATCTCCCTAGACTTCCTTAAAACACAGCGATGATAGGACGATCTACTTCCACCCGCCATCAAAAAGTCAGCATTCTTCCTAGAGCCACCCATTCCTTTACCTGAGAAAGACACAAAGTGCTGGAGTAATTCCGTGGGTCTGGTAGCATGCCTGGAGAACATGGATAGGTGGCTGAAGAAGGGTCATGACTCGAACCGTCACCTGTCCGTGTCCTCCAGAGCTGCTGCCGGACCCGCTGAACTAATGCAGTCTCTCTTTGGTGAAACCAACTATCGCAGTTCCTTGTCATCGCCTGTCTTTATCTGGTAGTTTGACTGGAGTTACTGACTCGGAGTTTCTTAGTTCAGATTTTCTTGGGCCTCGACCGGAGATCATCCGTGTGGACACTTTCTTTGTGTGTGTTGATTATTGACACAGAGTAGGTCGCGAGAGAAACTTTTCCCCAACTGACTTCGTCAGTCCTGTCCAATTCTAATGAAGAAAATTGTGAGTGGCTTCGAGGCCGGAAACCTGAGCAAGAATGTTCGTAACTAGGCGAGAAACGAATACGCACATCTTCTGTTCAGGATGACCTGTTAAAAATAAACATTGGGGCACTCACTCGGCGTGGGCTCAGAAAGTAGACAATTTCCAATTAGAATTTCCTACGTACTCTGATGAAAGCTAATTAACAGATTACGTCCCTAATCGTGGGCATGGCTGCGGAGATAACTGCATTGGGATGATCTCACCTGCAACAAAATTCTTCCCAATTCGGCAGTGGTATTGGAAATATTAAGGAGGTAAATGAAACCGTTACAGCAAGAGGGGAGAAATCTTTCCCTCTCGTTTCATCACAAGACTATGTTTACTCAGTGAAAGGCGTATTTATTTCCCAGTACAAGCATTTTACTCATGGGCCAATGTTGCTTTCTCTTCCCTTCTCATTTCCACTGACTGAGTTGCTCAGTATTGTCAGGGCCAGAGATGTCAATAGCTTCGGGATTACGAAAGCTACAAATGCCAGGTTACCTGACTCGGAGCCCATGAGAAAAGTTAACGCATTTCGGCTTCACAATGTGAGAACTCGAGTTTAGGTGGAAAAATATTGTTTTGGACTATGTTCCCTCTCCCAAATGTGGCGGATAATGATAACCTCCAGCGACCATTAATTTTAAACGTCGCCTCCGCATCGTTGCATTGGTTCAATATAACTCATGGAACACGCGGACTCCACTGAGACTGAAGTCGTAGACCCTTCTAGTTTGACTGCCTATCATTTTGGGAATGTTGGTGAAGGAACACCAAGGGAAGACGCTGTACCAATATCCACGTGTTTACTGGTCACTCATTCTGAGAAGAAAAATATACCCTGGTGGATAAAACGAACTGCCGGCTCCGCGCATTCCATTCTCCAGGCCCCCATCCTCTCATCTTTACCATGGACGTCCAGTCACTCTACACCTCCATCCCCCACCAGGACGGTCTCAAAGCCCTCCGGTTCTTCCTCCACCAGAAGAGCAACCCATACCCATCCACTGACACCCTCCTCCGCCTAGCAGAGTTGCTCCTTACCCTCAATAACTTCTCTTTTGACTCCTCCCATTTCCTCCAAACACAAGGCGTAGCTATGGGCACACGCATAGGCCCCAGCTACGCATACGTCGAACAATCCTTGTTCTCGGCGTACCAGGGCCCCATCCCCGACCTCTACCTCTGTTACATCGATGACTGCTTTGGTGTCACCTCCTGCACCCACACACAACTGACTGACTACATCCATTTCACCACCAACTTCCATCCGGCACTCAAATACACTTGGACCATTTCCGACATTTCCCGACCATTCCTTGACCTCACCATCTTTATTGCAGGTGATACACTCCTGACCGACATCCACTACAAACCAACTGACTCCCACAGCTACCTGGACTACTCTTCCTCCCACCCTGCTTCCTGTAAGGACTCCATCCCCTATTCCCAATTCCTCCATCTACGCCGCATCTGCTCCCAGGATGAGGTGTTCCACACCAGGTCATCACAAATGGCCTCATTCTTCAGAGAACGGGGATTCCCCTCCCCCACTATTGATGAGGCTCGCACCAGGGTCTCCTCCATACCCCGCAACACCGCCCTCTCTCCCCCATTCCCCCACTCGCAAACAGGGCAGAGTCCCCCTGGTCCTCACCTTTCACCCCACCAGCCGGCAAATACAATATATAGTCCTCCACCAGTTTCGCCACCTCCAACGTGACCCCTCCACTCGCCACATCTTCCCATCTCTCCCCCCCCCCCCCCCCCCCCCCCCCCGCCTGCCTTCCGCAACTCCCTTGTCAATTCTTCCCATCCCTCCCGCTCTACCCCTTCCCCGGGCACTTTCCCTTGCAACCGCAAGAAATGCTACACTTGTCCCTTCACCTACCCCCTCCACTCCTTTCAGGGACCCAAGCAGTCCTTCCAGGTCCGACAGAGGTTCACCTGCACCTCCTCCAACCTCATCTACTGCATCCGCTGCTCCAGATGCCAGACGATCTATATCGGTGGGACCAAGCGGAGGCTTGGTGATCGTTTCGCCGAACACCTCCGCTCGGTCCGCAATAACCAACCCGACCTCCCGGTGGCTCAGCACTTCAACTCCCCCTCCCATTCTGTATCCGACCTCTCGGTCCTGGGCCTCCTCCACGGCCAGAGTGAGCAACACCGCAAGTTGGAGGAACAGCACCTCATATTCCGCTTGGGGAGTCGGCATCCTCTGGGTTTGAACATTTAATTTTCTCAATTCTGTTAACCTTTGCTGTCTCCTTCCCTTCCCACCTCTCCCTCAGCCCTCGGGCCCTGGCATTCCCTCTCTCTCTCTATCTCTCACCCCCACCCTAGTCACACTAGCTTCTCATTTTCACACTACAAACAGCTTACAATGGCTTGTTCCCTTTATCATCGATACTTTTTTACATATCTTTCATTCATTGTTCTTTATCTCTCCACATCACCGTCTATATCTCTCGTTTCCCTGATCAGCCTGAAGAAGGGTCTCGACCCGAAACGTCGCCTATCTCCTTGGCTCCTTAGATGCTGCTGCACCCGCTGAGTTTCTCCAGCCTTTTGTGTACCCTTGATGTTTTTGCCTACAGAATGATTTGTAAACTGAAATTGGGCAGAACCCCCCCCCCCCCCCCCCCCCCCCAACATATCTGTCATAAATAAAAGGGGGGAACATAGTCTATCCTGACGCGTAATATGAGATTGGACGAAGAAACTTCGACTGCTTGACTCGGTGGTTTCTGCGGGACATTCTGCAAATACTTTGATTTCTTCAGCACCAGGGGCAGCGCCTGCTCCGAGCCAAACAATGGGGCTGCGTTATAGAGAAACGTTACTCCCGAAACGAGTTTCGGAGAGGCCAAGCCAATGCATATTTGCCAGGCAGAGATTGACAAATTTTTGTTTTAGGGTGTCAGGGGTTATGGAGAGAAGGCAGGAGAATGGGGTTAGGAGGGAGAGATAGATCAGCCGTGATTGAATGGCGGGGTGGACGATGGGCCAAATGGTCTTATTCTGCTCCTAGAATTTATCAACGTGTGCTCATGAACTAAACAGCAGCAGAGCAGATCTTCGCAGAAAATGTAAGCACTAGTAAGCACTCGGCTTCACCAAACAACCGTTTCAAACTAATAAACACTGCAGTAGGGCGGGTTCCCGAACCAGGAACCAGGTTCCCGGTGTGGTGCCATTCTTATCTGATATGTTACCTGTTCTCAGTTTAGAACCGTGATGTGGCAAGAACCAACACACAATTAGCAGCCCCAACTCCGGAATTCTGGCAATGTAAATGTCCGTGGCGCCAAATCCAGAACCACGGGCTTCTGCTGTGTTTACTCAGGTCTTTGCCGCTGCTCCAGCGCACTGTTCAAGCTGCGGGCTGCAGCTTTGTAGAAAGTTTATGATTACAGGCGAGCGGACAGGGGCACTGCTCTCAGCAGCGGCGCAAGGCGGCCGAGCTGAATTCCGCCCTGTCTGTACCCGCTGTCGGCCAATGCGCCAGGGAGACACCCCCCACCCCCCCCAAAACACAGCTTCCTCAGCCACGCCTGCCGTCAACACCACTTGCTTCCACTCCGTCCTGCGAGCAGCGACCATTAACTACACCTTCCCCCCCCCCGCCCCCCCGGCCAGGGCAGTCAACTCACCTGGATTCCTGGCCCAGTTCCGGACGCAAGGTCTGAAGATTGGTCTCGACCCGAAACGTCACCTGTCCTTATTCTCCAGAGATGCTGTCTGACCTGCTGAGTTACTCCAGCACTTCGTGTCATTTCTATGTATCAACCAGCAACTGCAGTTGTTTGTTTCTGCTACTTATACAATGATAAGACCCGATTCGGTTAAAGCGGACAATCAGCAATAGCGGTCACCATCCCCCCCCCCCCCCCCATCCTGATTCTCCGGAAAGTTGTTTTCTATACAGAAAATAAATGTCAGATATCAGTTCAACTCTTTTTGTGTTCTGATGTGTACCAGTACATACAAATGGGTGTACATCAAGTTAACATGCAGTGGTTAATGGTGGACAACCGTAGAGTGGAAAGACTAGATAAAATATATCTACTAAGTAGGTTTCTCTGTAGTTTCACAATGGTTGTCTCCCATTTACTTCATCATTTCTAATAAAAGATAGTTTAATGATAGTATTTGTTATAACCTACTGGCATGAGATAAACGTCTTGCCTTAATGGTCCTTTTTTATGCTCAGAAAGGAGGTTTCATAGGCCAAGCAATACCTACATGTCATTCACAAGGGAAACAACAATTGTTTCTTGAACACACCCGTCAAAATCAGACGCAAGTACACTGTGTAATTTTCAGTACACGGGTCGGCCAGTTGTTGATATATCCTGGCTCTGAGTCGTTCACAGAATACAATTTTACTCTATTCAATAGAAACTGGTTTAATCTTTTGAGTTTATTTGATTTTTATTCAGTTATTAGATTAAGTGGGACCCGTTGGGTCCCATGTTCACACGGGAGGGCTGGTCCCCCAACGCAATATTCCACCTCTCCACCAATTCCAGTGAGCGGCTTTCTGGAGCGCTAGAATGGGTATTGTGGGCTGAAGGGACTGGTTTCCAGAGGGCTAGTATGGACATTGTGGGCCAAATGGATTCTTGGGGTGGCACTCAAGCCTGATGTGCTGGCAGCTCATTCACGGCTATTCCTTGAAATCCATTTCAAGCAGGGTGCAAGGCCACCAAATTCAAATGCAGTTTCCTACCATTTCAAGCAGGGTGCAAGGCCACCCAATTCAAGTGCAGTTTCTTACCACTTCAAGCAGGGTGCAAGGCCACCAAATTCTATTGCAGTTTCATACCACTTCAAACAGGTGCAAGATAACCAAATTCTTTTAAAATATATATATTTTTATTAGAAGTCATGTACAGTAATATAAACCAAGAATAACGTAATACATTTCTTGCACAACCTCTTGGTTTACAATTTAATAGTAGAAAAATAGCAGAAGCAAGAAAAAGAGAGAAAGAGAAAGTTAGGTAAGCTAATGGTATTGATGGTGGTATTGATGGTTCATGAAAAGGTAAAGAAAAAAAGCCCATAAAGATGTAAAGCACGAGAAAGATAGAAAAAAAGAGCAAAGAATAAGATTATATAAAAAAAGGGAAAAATAAAAACATATTTTTTTAAAGGGATATACCTGCTTCGTATCTTTACACACCCCTTGGCCACCAGATTCAAATGCAGTTTCATACCATTGCATGCAGGGTGCAAGGCCACTACATTCAAATGCAGTTTCATACCATTTCAAGCAGGGTGAAACCACCATAAAACCACACAAAACACCACACTCACAGTTCAGTAGACATTTAGTGTATTCAGTTGATTCACAGCTCAGACAGATTCATGACCTCTCCCTCCCCCATCTTGCAGAGACAGAGCCACACCCACACTTCCGGGTTTTATAATCACTCCTCCTCCCATCAGAAGGGGTGTGGCCTTCATGGCGTGATTGACAGGAGAGAGATTCTCAACATTTTCAAAGCAGTTAACACCACCAACCATTTGCAGTGCAGCAGTTCAAAGCAGTTACCACCACCATCAACAACCATTTGCAGTGCAGCATTTCAATGCAGTTACCACCACCACCACCAACCATTTGCAGTGCAGCATTTCAAAGTAGTTACCACCACCACCAACTATTTGCAGTGCAGCATTTCAATGCAGTTACGACCACCACCAACAACCATTTGCAGTGCAGCATTTCAAAGCAGTTACCACCACCACCAACCATTTGCAGTGCAGCATTTCAGAGCAGTTACCACCAACAACAACCATTTGCAGTGCAGCATTTTAAAGCAGTTACCACCACCACCAACTATTTGCAGTGCAGCATTACAAAGCAGTTACCACCACCACCAACAACCATTTGTAGTGCAGCAGTTCAAAGCAGTTACCACCACCAACACCCATTTGCAGCGCAGCGTTTTAAAGCAGTTACCACCACCACCAACTACCATTTGCAGTGCAGCATTTTAAAGCAGTTACCACCACCACCAACAACCATTTGTAGTGCAGCAGTTCAAAGCAGTTACCACCACCAACAACGATTTGCAGTGCAGCGTTTCAAAGCAGTTACCACCACCAACACCCATTTGCAGCGCAGCGTTTTAAAGCAGTTACCACTACCACCAACCATTTGCAGTGCATTTCAAAGCAGTTACCACCACCACCAACTATTTGCAGTGCAGCATTACAAAGCAGTTACCATCACCACCACCAAACTATTTGCATTGCAGCATTACAAAGCAGTTACCACCACCACCAACCATTTGCAGTGCAGCATTTCAAAGCAGTTACCACCACCACCAACAACCATTTGCAGTGCAGCATTTTAAAGCAGTTACCACCACATACAACCATTTGCAGTGCAGCATTTAAAGCAGTTACCACCATCACCAACTATTTGCAGTGCAGCATTTTAAAGTAGTTACCACCACCACCGCCAACAACATTTGCAGTGCAGCATTTCAAAGCAGTTACCACCACCACCATTTGCAGTGCAGCTGTTCAAAGCAGTTACCACCACCACCAAACATTTGCAGTGCAGTATTTCAAAGCAGTTACCACCACCATCAACAACCATTTGCCGTGCAGCATTTCAAAGCAGTTACCACCACCAACAACCATTTGCAGTGCAGCATTTCAAAGCAGTTACCACCGCCAACAACCATTTGCAGTACAGCATTTCAAAGCAGTTATCACCACTTCCAACTATTTGCAATGCAGCATTACAAAGCAGTTACCACCACCACCACCAACCATTTGCAGTGCAGCAGTTCAAAGCAGTTACCACCACCACCAACCATTTGCAGTACAGCATTTCAAAGCAGTTACCACCACCAACAACCATTTGCAGTGCAGAATTTCAAAGCAGTTACCACCACCACCAACCATTTTCAGTGCAGCATTTTAAAGCAGTTACCACAACCAACAACCATTTGCAGTGCAGCATTTTAAAGCAGTTACCACCACCACCAACCATTTGCAGTACAGCATTTCAAAGCAGTTACCACCACCAACAACCATTTGCAGTGCAGCATTACAAAGCAGTTACCACCACCACCAACAACCATTTGCAGTGCAGCAGTTCAAAGCAGTTACCACCACCACCAACAACCATTTGCAGTGCAGCATTTTAAAGCAGTTACCACCACCACCAACCATTTGCAGTGCAGCATTACAAAGCAGTTACCACCACCACCTATTTGCAGTGCAGCATCACAAAGCAGTTACCACCACCACCACCAATCATTTGCAGTGCAGCGTTTCAAAGCTCTTACCACCACCAACAAACATTTGCAGTGCAGCATTTCAAAGCAGTTACCACCACCAACAACCATTTGCAGTGCAGCATTTCAAAACAACCACATTTTCATTTTCAAACCACATTAAAGAGCACTCACAGTTGAGTAGACATGTGTTCAGTGTTATTCACAGCTCAGAGACGTGACCCCCTTGCTTCCTCCATCTTGCAGAGACCGAGTGAGGCAGAACACTTCCGGGTTTTATAGTCCCTCCCACCACCAGTGGCAGCAGAGAGAATGTCAACATTTTATAAACACTAATACTTCTTTTATTTTTAATCAATGGGAAAAATCCTCTTGTCCTGCGCAGTGGAGGGGTACTCTGAGTAAGATGGCCATAAAATTGCAGCCGTAAGTGGTAGCATTTTTTCAAAAATCATGAAACAGAAAAACATGACGTGGTCAAGATCTTACTTTAAATAATATAGATTTTTCTCATTTTATCAATCAAACTACAGATGACACTACTGGTACATCTAAATATATTTTACAGTTTTCAATACAATAATTTTTTTTTAACTTCATCTTTGGAATGCATGGTTATTTAACAAGCAATATCAATAAATACTATCTTTCAAGCACATTTCCAATTAACTGATATCATGGCATAGGTCAGGTAACACCAAATCAATGATGTTCCTTGTTATGTTATTCCCTTGGGCAGTGTCGAGGAGCAGGTTCATTATTTGGCTAGTTAGAAACAGGAAATCATTCTCTTTGAATCTACTTCATAACGGAGGGATTTTTTAAATTGTACTGAATGGCAAGGTCGTGTAACTGTTTTTTTCCAGACGCCACAAAGCTCCCCCCAGATATAATGTGGATTTCATCTATCGGGAGGTCCAATGAGTGACAAATCCAATACAAATGCAGTGAGTAGCACCAACCTCAAACCTTTGGCTCGATCAGTGGAGAGGGATTCCAGTGGATCCCTCTCAAACTTAGCTGGCTTCAGAAACTGAGGATGGTCCATCTGTTCTAGTATGTAGTTGTATTGAACTTCTTCATCATTTGCTCCTCTATGGCACGCATATTAACTTCACAAACCTTATTCCAATGCAAACTGAGTCAATCAAGGGTGAAACATTTTGTCCAGCCTCTCTTCATAAAACGTCATGTCATCTCCAATTACCCCATTGGAATGAAGCTAAGCATGAACCAGGTAACTGTGCAACTGCCCTAATCTCCACTGCAGACTCAAAAGCACTCTAACATTAGCCACCGAGTTACAGTAAGCAAATGATCCTTGCACATATGCTTATTTGGAGTCTGGCTCTAAATCATCGTAATTCCTCCCCTTATGTGCCTGTCCCACTTAGGCGATTCTTCAGCGGACTGCCAGTGGCTGTCAAGTTGCCAGCAGTCGCCTGAAAAACCGGGAACTGGAACGGCGACTGTCAGAACGGAACACACGCACCCACACATCGCAAAGGCGGGGGCCAGGGCACGTGGGGGAGCGCTGTCTGAAATTCACATGGTACAAAGCCAAGGTGATAGACACACACCGCGATGAACAGGAAGGTTGGCGCTGTAATTAATACGGCTAGCACAGTGTACGGCAAATCATTTTAAAAAGCGAAAAGGGGTGAAGACAACTTTTAAGAAGCCAGACAACTTTTAATAAGCCAGAGATACACAACTATGAAGTTTGGCGGGCATTTAACATTACCGGTCGGTTATCCTTGGTTCTGAAAACTCCTGCTTATGTTTTTTCCCCCAATGAGCCAATGAAAATGTCCAGTCAGCAAAGGCGACTAACTAAAACCACCTCGACTAACCATAACTGTATGGCGACCCCATTACAACTGCACCTACAACTACAGGATTATCGATTTTCTCCATGGCGACCAGTTTTTGGTTGCAGAACATTTTTCAACATGTTGAAATATTTGCGGTGACCATACTAAGGGGTACTGATTGGGGATGATGAGCCATGATCACATTGAATGGCGGTGCTGGCTCGAAAGGGCCGAATGGCGAGCGCAGACAAAGGTTGTACACCAACCTGTCCAGCAACATGACAGAACTCTCCTCACCCATCCAGGTCCAGGATGAATACATGGTCAATGCAAGTCTCTTTACATCTGTACAATAAGTCTAAACTTGACCACTTCCTGTTTGCGCTGTATATTGATTTAAAAAAAAAACGCTACCACTTACGGCTGTGATTTTTGGCCATCTTACTCAGACTCCCCTTCCGCTCATCAGGTGCAAAGGATTTTTCCATCGATTAAAAATAAGAGTTATTAGTATTTAAAAATTGTTGAGATTCTCTCTCCTGTCAATCACTGCCATGAAGACCACGCCGTGTTTTGGTACTATTTGCAGAGTTCACACATGCTCTCTCCGATATGTGGGTTTTCATCATGTCTCCAGTTGCCTCCCTTATTCAACAGTCATGCTGGTAGGGTGCTGTAAATCACCCATTGTGTGGATTCATGGCAAAAAGAATCAAAGGTGCATTGATGGGCTTGTGTGCAATGAGTTGCAAGGATACCGGCAAATCAGGAGAGAGGGAATGGGATTGATGGGAATGCTCCCCTTTTGTGCCATTAATGGTGTAAGGTATCATCGGTCAGATTTATTTATGTTTGTTAGTAGTAATAAGTAATTATTTCCATCCCAATTTGCGGAGAATAACACCATCAACAAATATATTTCATTTCTTAGAGTATTTCATAGAACATCAATAGAAACTTAAATTAGGCTAAAGTTTTATTGTATAATCATGGAGTTTTTAAGGCAGCAAAATGGACGCCAATTATGTTTGTTTCCAATTGTTTGTTATGCAATCATAAAGGAAGCACATCAGCGCCTCTACTCCCTGAGAAGATTATGGAGATTCGGTCTGTCAAAAAGGATTCTCTTGAACTTCTACAGGTGCACAGTAGAGATCATACTGACCGGTTGCATCGTGGCTTGGTTCGGCAACTTGAACGTCCAGGAGCGGAAAAGACGGCAAAAAGTTGTAACCACTGCCCAGTCCATCGCCAGCTCTGACCTCCCCACCATCGAAGGGATCTATCGTAGTCGCTGCCATAAAAAGGCAGCCACACCATCCTGGCCACACACTCATCTCACCACTGCCATTGGGAAGAAGGTACAGGAGCCTGAGAACTGTAACGTCAAGGTTCAGGAACAGCTTCTTTCCTACAGCCATCAGGCTATTAAACACTACAACCTCATAATCTATGAACTACAACAGAATATTTTAGTACTATTGCACTGTTATTGCTTGTTCTTATTTTTTCTGAGTTTTTGTTATATTATTTATAAGGATTACAGATTCTGTTGTGCTGCAGCAAGTAAGAATCTCATTGTTCTATCTGCGACATATGACAATAAAACCCTTGACTTGACTCTTGATATCACTTATCACTCTAACATACTGTAGCTGAAAAGCAATTTAACAAATGGAAACTTTACAGTACTGAAGCTTTGAACATGTGATTGTCAACACTGAACATTGAGAAACAAATCAATCTTTTACTTTGCAAGTAGAAATGAAGTACTGCAAAAAAGTATCAGACAATTTAATACCTTTTAATTAGATTGAACTCTTAAAAATGACATGACCATCTTTTTGATTAATTATGATTTACTATCACAACTGATTGTCAACACGAAAAACAATTTAAAACTGTACATTATTGGATTGTATAAATCTGGCAAATATTACGAATGCAATTTTGTTTCAAAAGCAACATCATTTGCATCAATAGATTACAAAAGAATTTCCATCGCACAAATTTCACAAATATACTTTCAAAACTGTTAGCTCATTGAGACTCTATTAAGATTGCAGTTTTGAAGTGAAACAAGTCACATCAGTGATAGCATTGAGTTTAAAATCCGCAGATGTTTGGTCACTTGGTTTACAGATACTTTGTTGCGCATGTCAGGTACAGGCTGTGATAACAGTGTTCTCTTTAGTGAGACATTAATAAAATAATGGTAGAAATGCAATGGCTTTACCCTTCATCACCATGGAGGTGTGGTTTTCTAAAGTTGGGCTGTACTTTACAATTAGAAATGAGTTTATATAGGTACTAACAAATATCCTTGATAAGAATAACACCTACAACAAATTAACAGAATAAAATTAAAATTACTTTTAAGATTTAGAGGATTATTTGCCACCAATTTAGACTAAGGTGAAAAGTGAACCGTTAGATTTGTTTACAAATCTGAGATTCTCAGCATGAGTTCCCAATCTGCCCAGGAAATAAAGCACAATTGGATCCTGTTAAGAAACCATTTCAGCAAATGTCTCCTCACCACCTATCATGAATCAAGGAATTACAGTGATGCAATTGTGATATTGTTTCAACATCTGTTGCATTTGACACACCAACAATTTCATTTTTTCTTATTCATGGGTTGGCAAATGTTACATTTATTTCCTTATTTCCCCCTGAAATGTGTGGCTTGTTGCACAAGTTGAGTGGGCAGTTAAAAGTGGCATTTAGGCTCTTAGATTTCCTTCTTGAAATGGCGTTTGTGAACCTAATAGGTTTAGCATGTCAATTGAGTCATTTCATGATTACATTTTCTGACAGTAGCTTTTCCTTTCAGATTTGTTATATTATTTGAATTTAAATTCACTGAGTGCGGTGCTGGGATTCAAATTAATTGGGCTTCTAGGAATAGTTCAGCAATTTAACCATTGCTACCATATCCATAATATTTGCAACGCCAGGATACCATCCACAGTGCCATTTGCTTGTGGAATAATAAAACTCTGAACTTTGCTTCCACTCATTTAGTAGGCATACAAAGGATAAAATCATTGCCTTCATTATTTTCTATATGTTAACTTTAAATGTCAATTGGAAATAGGAATATATAATTTAATCCAATACACAAGAGGAGTATAGTTGTCTGCATGCCCCACTTATTTGTATCTTGAGAAGATGGACCCTGGAAGAACATTACAGCTCATCCTCCACTTCTGATGAAAATGAGACTGAACAAATACATGAACAATTTGTGGCAAAACATTTAAAGTTTTGTTGAGCTTGATAATATCTAAACTAAAGATCTTTACTTTGATAAAGAAATTCAACAGTATCATTGCATACCTTTGTAATTTTTTGACCTTTACTGACAATTTGATTGTCTGGAAGGATAAATTAAAAAATATTTATCCTCAACATCTACCCGATGTGCTTGCCTCCGAAGAACTGGAATTGGAGCTTCAAAATGTCCTGGTAAAATAGATTACCTGTATTGTGTGTGATGTTTTCTGTGGCACTAGATATAAAAGAAAATCTACCCATTTTCGTGAATTGTCAATTATTGTCAAAAACTATCTAAACTCACCAAGTAATATTCCCATGACCCATGCCTGAAATAATGTAACCGCACAGTAGAGCACAAAAAAACAAAAGCAATTCTCTGAAATGCCTATTTATTATTTTAGTGGATGCACTATTATATTTAATAACTACAATAAATTAGAAGAATTTCAGTGGAGGTTGTTTTTGTCCTATAGTGTAAATGTAATACCCTGTTTTATCGCTTCCCATTTGAGAGTTAGGAATCTCCTGATTCTATCTCGTAAATCTCCTTCAGTAAGGATAATCTACTTTTCAGAATTCCCTGTACTTACAGACCAACAGTTGTTGGATAATACTGCACCATTGATAGGCCCAGCTAAAAATGATTTGAGGGATTTAGGTTGTAGAATGAGATTGTATATTCTCATAATTGGTGTCCTATTGGCACATTTCTGTTACATACCAAACCGGGAAATACCCCAGGAAAGCATGAGTGATAAAAGCCACTTGGAATCATGGTGCAAAATAAATGTGGAAAAATTAAGGGCACGTGGGCTAGAATCTTTATGACATCAAAACGGATGCACCAGCATTGCAGTGGGTCACCAAGGATCATTTTGTGGGGCGAGGACCCTGCTGCAAACTTCAGTAGTGCAAGTGAATGGGTGTGCACTTTGTAAGAGGGGGTGCCGGTAATGTTTGGGCTTCCATTGCGGTACTGTTGTTGGCGAGTCAGAATGATATCAGCCTGTCCTGCTGGTATGTGTGGAAGAAGTGGGAGGGTTAAAGCAAAAGGGACAGTGATAAGATTCACCCAAGAGAAGGATGACAATTAAGGCTTCCATCTGGGATCTCAGAGAGTTGTAAGACTGGGTGGACTGGAAGATCCTCAAGGAAATAGATGGATCAAGAATATGAAGAGTAAACAGGTGAATCAGGTCAATATGTAACTTTGGGATGTGGATCAAGAGGGGAAAATTAAATGCACATATGGGACTTTGCTTTCAGTTATCCCAAACAAATATATTTTGTGATATCATGTTGCCAAAGGATGATTGCTCCCAGGACAATGTGGGACTAAATTTCCTTTTAGGTACCATATGGGGAATTAATTAACTTCTGTACAATTTATTTCAAAATCACATCAAAGGCTCTAAAGTGGCTCATGCCCAGTGTTGTCCTATCAAAATTCACAGAATGATTCAAAAGCCTCAGAAAAAGGGCGAAACAATAAATTGCATAATTTTAAGGCATACCTGTGCAGAGAAGCTGTAAACGACACTATCAGAATCATTATCAGCAGCCTTAATGGGAGTAACAGTAGTATAACAGTAGCGATCCGAGATTATTGAACTCAGCATTGATTTAGGCCAGAGACCTATTTTCTATGTTAATTGAAATAATGAGCTGTTATTTTTAGAACTGTCTTACAACACCTTGGTCTTTCTTTAATTGCCCAGATGATACATTCATATTCCCAAGGTATTTTCTTATGCAATTATTTATTTCTTCCCTTCCACTGTCCAGCACACTAAACCTTTTTAAGCGAAACAACAATTTAGTTGTGCGTATATTATAATAATTACATTTTCTATTCGTCTTGGTGGTGCAGCGGTAGAGATGCTGCTTTACAGCGCGAGACCTGGGTTCGATCCTGACTATGGGTACTTGTCTGTACGGAGTTTGTACATTCTCCCCGTGACCTGCGTGGGTTTTCTCCGGGAGCTCCGGTTTCCTCCCACACTCCAAAGACGTACAGGTTTGTAGGTTACTTGGCTTGGTATAATTGTAAATTGTCCCTAATGTGTGTAGAATAGTGTAAGTGTGCAGGGATTACTGGTCGGCACAGACTCGGTGACCGAAGGGCCCAGTTCCGCACTGTATCTTTAAACTAAACTAAAGAAACTACAATCTTCAAGTCCTAGGAGAGACTGAGTTCAGATCTGGAGTTCAGTACAATAACTCTTAACTTTTAGATTTTTGCCTCGTATCCATTCTGGCTTTGGCCTCCTACATACACAGTGCAAATGAAGTTCAACAAAGGCTTAAGGAGCAGCACGAAATCTTTAAAATAATCTTTCTGACACCGAGTTGATTTTGTCAATATCGGATCATATTCAATACCTGCAAATTTTCAGTTGACAATGACCTTGCTCTTCTCATTTAAAACTTCCCTGCACCATTCTTTTGTTTCTCCTCTGGTCCCTTTCCAATTAACTATTTTGTCATTTAATCATGCCTGCCTTCAATATTATTACAGACATTTCCTTTTCAAATGTCCACGTCATTTTGCTTACATAATTTCTCTTTACTCAGGCAACCATAACATGTTCAAGTTTCTTTGGGAATTACCAAATGTGCGTTAAGGTGTAATATATAAAAGCCCTAAGTAACATCTATCACCACACAGGGCAATTAGTAATGTGCATAGAGAGCAATCTAACAGTCGACTCCTTGGATAGCTTAAAGGGGCTGCCCACTGCGGCGACCTAATTGGCAAGTTTAGAAGAATTTAGGAGAGTTTGAAAAAGTGTCATGTTGAAGTCTTCCTTCGACTATGTGGAAGACCAGCTTCGATTAGCTTCCGGAAAATTGGACACCGAATAGTGGAGAGTGAAGACGACCTCCTTCGATCTCCCTTCGACTATGTTGAAGACTATCCATGACTACCTTCGACTACCCTCGATTACCTACGACTAATATGCCAACCTACTACGACCTACCTCGACTAAATCTACGAGTAAAAAAAAAAAAAATCGAGTTTTTCCATGGCGACCTTTTTTTAAACTCTCGGCCATTTTTCAGGATGTTGAAAAATAAGCCGCGACCTAGCTGAGGCCTCGAGTACGCGGGGACTACTCTCGAGCATGAAGGAGAGTTACAAAGACCTCCTAGGACCTCGTGTCGACCATGCTGCGAGTACGAGTCGAGGGTAAACTCTTCTGAACTCGCGGATTAGGTCGCCGCAGTGGGACAGCCCCTTAAAGATACAATATTTTGCATTATCATTCTTAGTAACAGCAGTAAAGTATTACCAAACTAGATTGTCCAAATACAAGGTTAATTTTTTAAACAAGTTACATGATGGAACAATTGAGAAGAGGCATGCCAGTAACGACTAAACACAATTATGTAGCACCATTACTTAAAAAAATACAAACCATTCACGTTGTAAAGTGTTGCATGTACAATGATTCAACAGTAATTCATTATGTGGCAAAGTCATTTATATCAGACAACAAAGTGCATATAAAGCCAGTGAAAAGGTAATAAAGTAAGGAATCCTGTACAAGTGTACTAGACCAAAGGCTGCCATGGCAATGACCAAGAAGTGCTGTATTCTTGCTGTATATTTCAGTAGCTTACTAATTTGAAAAATAAAAGCCATCATTAGTTTCACAGAGAATTAAACATTAAAACATGTTTACATTTTATAATGACTTATCGCGATTTAAAAAAACTCAACGTTTAATGGCAGGTCACAATAAAGACAGAAAATATGCATTAGAATACTTAGTAGTGCTAAGCATAGGCTGGGAGATAACAAAGTGCCTGTGTCCACGTTGACAGGCATGCAATGTGCAATATTTATAACAATGTTCAACACAAGTTCAAATTCAAGGAACCCCAATTTCCTAACTGAATAGCTCCGGCTGGAATGATCTGGAAATAAGAGGTTAAGTATAAACAGAAGCAGCAAAAATACACTAGTACGAAAATAACTTTGCAAGGCAAATCAATATTAACACATTATTAAATGTTCAAGTGCAAATATTAGGAGAAGAGGATGTATCCCTTGTAAACAGATGTAGATGAAATTGTAAGATAAAGTAATAAAAGGGCAGATAAAACTGGAATTGATACATTCAGTAATTACTCGACAGGAAAACAACAACTGACTGGGCATTCCAACAAGAACTAACAAATAAAACGGATTCAGCAGATTAACATAAAAACTATTGCCAGCAATGACGAAAACAGAGGCATTAAAGAGTGAACACATCTATGGGTTAATTAATTTCCACAACCACAAGATAATAGAAACAGGAGGTGTAAGCCATCAAGCCCATTGAGCATATTCTGCCATCCATTAACATCATGGCTGATTTTCATCCATAAACCCATTTACCCTTCATTCCCCTAACGTAACGAAAGATATCCATCGCTTTTTGACTGAACACAACCAATAAGCCACCACAGATTGTTAGGAGAAACAGTCAGGAAGAATCCAGATTCCCCGCCATTATTATTTTTTTTAAATTTCCCTTGAAAATATGTATGTCACTCAGGTATTTAAAGAAACGCTTCAGCTCAAAGTTTAAGTGTTAGATCAATATCTATTAATGTGAAATACCTTAACCAAGGTATTTACGTACCTTAGCCATCAATACCTGAGTTTTCAAAGTAAGGGTAAAGTGACTGAACACTTTAAATGTTCAGTTGATCACAGAGCGTCAGGATGGACAAGTAAAGGTCTGGGTCATGTCAGATGAGACTGGGAGTAAAGTAATGCTCAGAGGAATTCCTACATATCTCATTTGCATGGATTTGAAGTAATAATTTTACAAGACATTGTAACTAAAGCTGAAGGTTTTGTGAATGAAGGCTGCTCGTTTTCCAAAATTCACCACATTTGAGGAAAGCTCCACAAGGTGCGAAAGGTTCCACAAGGTTTGAAAGTGGCAAATATATATTTTTCGGCCAAAATGGGAGAGAGGTAGAAAACAGTAAACTAATGGCCAGTCAGTTAATTATCTGGGAAACATTAGAAAGGAATAGCAGGGAATTTTGAAACATTCAGAATAATCAGGCAATGTCAACATGGCTTTGTGAAAGGGAAATCATGTCTGACCAATTCACTGGAGTTATTCCAATAAATAACATAGGTTTTGAATAAAGGGGAGCCAGTTCTTGTTCGAAGATTTATAGATGGCGTTGAATAAGTTGCCACATCAAAGCGTATTATGAAAAGGGTCATGGTGTAGAAGATAACATATTGATGTGGATAGAAAGTTCACTGGCTAACAGGAAACAAGTTGGCAAAAAGGGGTATTTTCTACTCACAAGATATAAAATAGTGTGCCACAGGGATTGGTGTTGGACCTCAAATTATTACAATTTACACAAATTACTTGCATAAAATCACCAAATGTATGATTACTAAATTCGCTGATAACACAAATATAGGTATGAAAGGACGTTGGAGGGATATAGATAGGTTAAATGAACAGCCAATGATCTGGCAAATGGTCATTAGTGAGGTGGTAAAATGTGATATTGTTCAGTTTGGTATCAGAAATGAAAAAACAATCTATTACCTTAGTGATTAGATTGTAGCGCTCTAAGATGTAAAGAGAGCAGCGTGTTTTAATGCATGAATCAAGTTTACAAATGCTGCAAGTAATTAGGTGAGCTAATAGGATGTTATTCTATATTGATGGGAACTTAAAACAAAAGTAGACAGAAGGTTTAAATGATTGTTACATGGAATGGGCAGGTTGGCTTATGAAAGATGGGACAGGCTATGGTCACATCTGCTTTACACTCGACTGTAGCACGGAAGATGCTGAATGCACTTGACAGGATGGGTACAAAGAGGATATTTTCTCTCATGGACGAATTTAGAACTGGTGCTCACTGTTTACAAACAAGGGTTGCTTGTTTAAGACAGACAGAGGCAATTATTTTTCTCTTGGGGATGAGGCTCTGGAATTCTTGGCCTCATAAGGCAGTCAGAACAGTCTTTGGATACTTTTAATGGCAGAGGTAGATAAATAACAGTTAATGGGATAAAAGGCTACCACAGGTAGAGAAGAATGCATAGCTGAGGATGAAATCAGATCAGATCAGTCATGATCTTATGAAATGGTGGAGCAGCCTTAATGGTCAAAAGGCCTATGTTTGCTCCTAATTCGTGTTTGCATTAATAGTTTGCAAATTAGTTGAGTGGCAGGATACAGAGTGGGAGTAATGGGTGTGTGGTCTAATCGGAAGAATGAGTAATGTTCCATATATGTCTATGCTGTGACGAAGTTGGCCAATACATAAAGGTAGATATCGTACGCAATGTGGATGCAAGCACTTAAGGGCTTCTCACCTTTCAGTGCTCTATAGTACCACATGCTTTTATGGGGCTGCATTCTTTACAATTGCACATCAATATCTGAGCTGTCAAATTTTAAAAGTTGAAGGTAGACACAAATTGCTGGAATAACTCAGCGGGACAGGCAGTATCTCTGGAGAGAAGGAATGGGTGACGTTTCAGGCGTGAAGAAGGGTCTCTACCTTCGATTTAAACCAGTTCTTTCCTACAAATTGTAAAGTACCTTGTTTTAGAAGAGCTGCAAAAGTTTTTGTAGAGGAATTGATATCTTTTTTAAAATATATCTCGTAGGTACAGTATCAGGAACAAGTGTAAGTGTAAAACTCACGGTGTACTTTGCTAGCAAGTTATTGGAATAGAAAAATAATAAAAATACCTTCTCTTAACAAGCATTGAATGTGAATTAATGAGAATCCCCATCGTTAATACAAGGATGGTTGCAACAATATCGCAAGGGTCAGGATTGAGTCTTCTGGCATACCTGATTAATGAAACAAAAATATTACTCTGTAATAATATTTGAGATCAGGGAAGAGAAAAATAATGACAATATGCAAAATTCACTCCAATACTAAATCATCAACTGATGAATTAGATTTTCTTTCCCATCTTATCTGTGCAGTTTTTCTTGCAGTCACCCAAATTGCTGGAAAAACAGCACTTACCTGAGATTTTTCAACCAATAAATAAATGATGGTGCACTAAATAGCATCATCCAGTTCAGTAGATGCAGGATTGTAATATTAATCTTAAGAGTGTCCACTGCATCATCAACATCTGAAAGTGAGAGCCATTTTGGACAATCTAGGTTCAGCTGATCTGGTTCTTCTGGGAAATCGCTAGCCTCTCTAAATGTGCCTTCCTCTTCCCCTTCTCCTTCCTCTTCCTCTTCCTTTACACTGGAAGACGTTGGAATCTTTTCTACAGTTTCCGCTCGTGGTGCCTGCAAACCGGAAAATCTGTTTGTTACCAAAATGTTTATAACAAGGTAAGAAATATTACTCAAGGAAATATTTTTAAAACATTGAACACAAACGAGAGAACCATTGAACAACTGTTGATAAAGGCTTACCTGATTTTCAATAAAAATGAACTTATTCCTTAACTTCAAAATTGCATTTACCAAACAATATTTTTCTCCAATGCAGAAATGCAAAGTTGGCTCATTTAAGTTAACAAGGTGATGGAATTAATGCATAGTGTTCGCCACGGGAAAAAATCTGCATGTTTTGCATATTTCCCATTCTTACTAAATTGCTGTGCGGGGCGGTAAGGTGGCACAGTGGTGAAGCTGCTGCCTTAAAGCACCAGAGATCCGGGGTCGATCCTGACTGTGCTGGTTGTATGGAGTTTGTACGTTCTCCCTGTGACCACATGGGTTTTCCTCGGGTGCTCCGGTTTCTTGTCATATTCAAGAGTTGTACAAGTTTCTAGGTTAATTTGGCTTTGGTAGAATTGTAAATGGTTCTAAGTATGTAAGATAGAGTATGGGGATCGCTGTTCGATGTGGACATGATAGGCCGAAGGGCCTGTTTCCATGTTGTAATTCTAAAATAAACTAAAGTAAACTTTGTAATTGATACATTTAGTGGTTTCTCTGGTGACAGCATGCACTGGCTGGAAATATATCATTGTCTGTCATGATTTAAAATGGAATATATCAACTCCAAACAGGAGAAAATGATTGGTACGTTGATGTCAAGAGAAAAGAGCTGATTTGTGGGTTGCAAGAGTCAAGAGTGTTTTATTGTCATATGTCCCAGATAGAACAGTGAAATTCTTAATTTCTGCAGCACACCAGAATATGAAAACATAGTATGATATGATAAAGAGAGAGAAAGGAAAAGTTCAGCGTGTAAAAATATACTTACTCACAGTCTATACCATTTTGATTTTTTTGAGCATGTGTGGATATATATATATATTATACACATGCTCAAAAAAACAAAATAGTGAGCTTCCGGTGGAGCTATGGAGGGCTAGAAAGCAACGCCAGCCAGCTCCGTGAAAAAAAACGAGGAAAAACCGGGGAGAAAAGACCTACATGCTGCCTGCTGTTTTTGCACTGGCTGCCGTGAGTGACGTCATCAGGCACGCGACTCGTAATGGCAACACAGTGCAGCCCACCCGCAGATAAAACAAAACTCCGGTATACAAGGAAAACGGCAGAACAAGAACAAGGCCTGACTGGAGCCTCGGCCTCAGGTAGGACACTATCCCTAGAAGATGTGCAGAAAAAAACGAAGAAAGAAAATCGGAAATTGAAGAACTCTAAGTTTTTTTTGTACAAGAAATGGCTGAGTTAAAGTTGGAATTAAAGACTGAATTGGCAAAAATGAATATTAAGGAAGAAATAGAAAAAATCAAGGAGGAGATGAAGGAGTTAAAGTCTGAAATTAATACCTCGGCCACGGAATTATCTGACAAACTCCGAAAGGAAATTGCAGAAATATTGACGGATCAATCTGTAAGTATAGTGGAAGAGATGAATGAAAAAATCAAAAATAAGGTGGAAATAGAAATGGAACCCGTGGTGGAAGAAATCAAGGAACAGTCGACAGCCATAAAGAACCTTGAAGAACTAGTCGAAACAAGTACTCAGACTACAAAAACACTCCTCAAAGAAAATCAACGTTTATCTGACTTACTGGGCAAAATAACTGATAAGTGTACCGAGTTGGAAGGATGCCAGAGAAGACAGAACCTAAGGATCGAGGGTATTCGAGAAGGGAGAGAAAAGAATCAAGATACCCGAGAGTTTACTGCAAACTTATTGCAAAAGGTTTTATCTCTGGAACAAAAGCCTTTACTAGCCCGAGCACACAGAGTAATGAGACGTTGTACAAAGCAAGACGCCCCTCCAAGACAAATGATAATAAAAGTCCAGTATGATCATGTCCTGGAGGAGATGATGAACAAAATTGTAAAAAGTAGAAATCTTACATATGAAGAAGATTCGATCAGCATTTACCGAGACTATCCAGCAGAGGTCTCCAAGAAATGAAATGCGTTCAAGGAGACCAAAAGAATTTTGAGGGAAGTGAAGAATCTGAAGAACAGTCTGAGGTACCCAGCCACCATGAGAGTCACCTACAACCAGGAAGAACATTATTTCAAAAACCCAGCGGATGCAATGAACTTTGCCCAGGGGATTAAGGAACGAGAGGTAGACTGAATGAAAGCTTCAAAGATGAACTATACCAACAATTAAATTGTACTTTCAAGATTGGAATGGACTATGGACTTGTTTCATCTAAAGAAGATGGAGAAGGATGCAGATGGGAGATTCGGGAGATACGGATTGGAGATGCTCCTATGGATACTAATAATTAGAATAGTAACACTATTAATATTAATAACTAACATACTAAAATTAATACTGTGGTATTATTATTAATTAAAGCTAATAATTACCAATAAATGATTAACAACTAACTATAGCTGATTTACTTAGGATTAAGTAAATAGTAAATATAAATACACAAAATATAAACTTTGACTTATTTATCCCCCCTGGTACATATTATTATTATTTTTTCTATATTTTTCTTCCCTTTTTATTATTTTTTAATTATTACTTTATTTTTTATATTTTCTTATTATTATAGCTTTTAATAAGTATTAAGTATAGATATTATCAAATACTTGACTGATGGATTTTGTACACATCAGAGTTTAATACTCCCGGTTAAATATTTGTATGGAATAACCAATTTTAATGAATCATGGAAATGGATAAGTTAGTAACATCGACTTTGGAAGTCTATAGATTGCTAGCCATGGTAGTATGGCTAACACTAACTACACCAATATTAGATGTAGTTTTTTCTTTCTTTGTGCACCCTATTAATCTCTTAATCTATCCTTTTTTTAATATTATCTCTTGTTATTATTATTTTACTTTTGAATGGAGTTATAAATTAATGCAAAGGAGGTATATACATGAGAGATACTCAAGGGTCTTGAAATTCATCTATTCGGAGTTCGGGTGTAAAGTCGGGTATGTCGAGCTGAACCATTTGCCCTATTATATATTCCTTTAGATAAAAGATGCAAGACTTACAAATGAATATGGGGAATGGAGGAATATTTTGTAGCTGGAATGTTAAAGGTGTTAACAAACCAATTAAGAGAGGTAAAGTATTAGCACGTTTAAAAGCACTTAAAGCAGATGTGATATTCATCCAAGAGACACATCTAAAAAAAGAGGCAGAATATAGATTAAAGGCTAAATGGATTGACAAAGTGTATCATTCTTCTTTCACACACAAATCTAGAGGTGTAGCAATATTAATTTGTAAAGGCACTTCATTTAAACATACTTCAACAATAACTGATAGTGATGGTAGATATATTATTGTAATAAGAGAATTATACACACAAAAAATGATTTTTGTCAATGTATACAGCCCAAATTTTGACAGCCCACTGTTTAAAAAAAAAATGTAATACTATTCTGGAATTATCACAACACAACTTAATAATTGGAGGAGATTTAAATTGTACACTAGATCCTTATTTGAACAGATCATCAAAACAACGGAAACTTAAATCGCATTCCAGTGATCTAATAAATGCATATATAGATACTAGTAATATTAAAGATGTTTGGAGAATGCAAAACCCAGCTGGACGGGAATACTCATTTTACTCACCTGTGCATAAAACTTATTCAAGAATAGATTATTTTTTGGTAGATTTAAAACTTATCCCATTCACTTATAATTCAAAATAGCATAATATTATAATTTCAGATCACGAATCCTTTAACTTTTATGATGAAAATAACTGGTAAAACGGAAAAACAGGGACAATGGAGATTTAACCCACAAATTTTAAAAAACAAAATAACTCAAGAATACATCACAAAACAGATCAAGATTTTCTTTGAAATAAATGATACGCCAGAAATATCTTCCTCCCTATTATGGGAAACTTATAAAGCGTATCTTCGGGGAATTCTGATATCCTCGCAAGCATTTTATAATAAAGAGAATCGGAGGGAACAACAGGCATTGGAAAAGGAGATCAAACAATTAGATACAGAAAACGCTGTTAACCCAACCATAATAAAACATAATAAAATCTTTGCATTAAAATATAAATTAAATAAAATACAGTCAGACCAAGTTGTAAAACTATACCAATATACTAAACAAATACAATTTGAATTCGGAGATAAACCACAAAAATTATTGGCTCGTCAATTACAAAAATTGGAAGGAGAAAAATTAATCCATAGGATTAAATCAGTCAAAGGGGAATTATTAGTACAAACTAAAGATATAAATGAGAGATTTTTGCAATATTATAAAAATTTATATTCAGCCAAAACGACAGAAAATCGAATAGGAGTAGAAACATTTTTTTTTAAATTGTAATCTAAAAGGACTGGATTCAGAAAATAGAGAATCACTCAACGCTGAAATAACTACTAAAGAAATCGAAGAAGCTATTAGGTCATTAAAAAATGGTAAAACTCCAGGACCGGATGGTATTGGATCAGAATTTTATAAAACATTCTATGATATGATAGCTCCACGTTTGAAGACACTTTATGAACACATTTATGCACAACAGAAGTTACCAGAAACATTAAATGAATCTGTTATAACACTTATACCTAAATTAGATAAAAATCTGGATGATCCAGGGTCGTATAGAGCCATAGCTCTTTTAAATACTGATCAAAAAATATTAACCAAAATACTAGCACAAAGACTAAATACAGTGATTAATAAACTAATTCATTCAGATCAAACAGGATTTATACCAAAACGATACTCCTCAAACAACCTGAGAAGATTATTCCATATTATATACCCGAAAAGAAACATTAATAAAGATTTATCAATTATTTCATTGGACGCAGAGAAAGCTTTCGATCAGATTGAATGGTCTTATTTATTTTTGGTTATGGAAACTTTTCAGTTGGGAGAGAAGTTTATAACATGGGTTAAGCTACTATATACCAAGCCAACAGCTAGAATATTAATAAATCAAATGTTAAACAACTAAATTTAATTTATTCCGTGGCTGTAGACAAGGTTGTCCTCCACTACTGTTCACACTGGCAATTGAACCATTAGCACAGCGCGTCAGATTACATCCTGAAATATACGGGTATGAAACCAAAGAAACTGAAAATAAAATCTCTTTATATGCAGATGATGTATTACTTTATATTACAAAGCTGGAAATTAGTATTCCTAACTTATTAGATTTAATAACTCAATTTGGATTGATTTCAGGATATAGAATTAATTGGAATAAAAGTGAACTTATGCCAATAATGGGAAATAACACATATATTACAACAATATCCTTTTAAGATAGCAAATGAAAAAATCAAATATCTTGGAATTCATGTAACAAAAAGATATGATTCTTTATTTAAATCTAATTTCCCACCCCTATAGAATAAACTACTTAAGAATATCCTATATTGGAAAACATTACCTATTTCAATGCTAGGTAGAATTAATGCGATAAAAATGATTTTTCTTCCGCAATTATTATACCTGTTTCAACTGATCCCGATATATCTTCCTAAAAATGTTTTTAAGAAAGTGGACTCTATAGTTACCAACTTTATTTGGGATTATAAGAGCCATAGAATAAATAAAATACATCTACGTAAATCAAAAATGAATGGAGGTTTTGCATTGCCTAATTTTATGTTTTATTATTGGGCAGTTAATATTAAAAATATGATCTTTTGGTTGGCAGAAGTAGATAAATAACCAAACTGGTTAAAAATGGAAAAGGAAGATTGTTCAACTTTTGAAATTAGCTCGATTTTATTTGCTAATACTAAAATACATTAAAAAAGTTATAGAGGAAATCCAATAATAGAAAGTGGCATACGTATTTGGAAACAATTAAAGAAAACATTAAAATTAGAAAGTATACCACTGGCTCTTCCCATTGTAAATAACATCACTTTTAAACATTCAATGATGGATAAAGGTTTTTTTTAAATGGAAGAACTATGGAATAAATAAGATGGGAGATCTCTACAGGGAAGGTTTATTCCTTTCATTTCAGGAATTACAACAAAATTATGGATTACACTCAAAAGAGTACTTTAGATATTTACAAATTAGAGACTATGTTAAATCAAACACACAGGATTTTAGAAATAGAAAGACAGACATTTTAGATGAATGTCTAAATAAATATCCGAATACAGAAAAATTAATATCATATATTTATAATATTTTACTGGAAAATGATTTACCAAAGTCGGAAATATATAGGCAAGCATGGGAAAACAAATTAGGACAAACAATTAGTGTAAAAGTATGGAATGAAAGTTTACAACATATACACCACTGCTCATTAAATGCCAGACACTCCCTGATACAATTTAAAGTTTTACATAGATTACACTTTTCAAAATCCAAATTAAACAGAATTTTTTCAAATGTTTCTGATATATGTGATAAATGTCAGCATTTAGAAGCTAATCTAACGTATTCATTCACAAAATGTATAAAAATTACTAATTTTTGGATAGAAATTTTTAACATAATCTCGAAAGTAGTTAATGCAAATCTGACTCCAGACTCAAAATTAATCATATTAGGAATAATAGAAACGGATCATCTACTAACAACACAGCAAATAATTTTTATTGGTTATAGTTTAATAATTGGTAAAAAACTAATACTAAGATTTTGGAAAGGTCCTACATCCCCCACAATCAAAATGTGGATGGATTACAGAAATGTCGGAGACACTTCACCTGGAAAGACTAAGACTTGTCCTTTTGGACAAGCTAGATCAATTCAGAGGAATATGGTCTCCATTTATTGAATACTTAAAGGGCCAAGGAGGTCCGGTTCGAGGGCCTGACTGAAGCCTGAATGAAGGAATAGATGAAGAACTATATACAATAGACCACGCATATATCTCCAATGAAGAATATCTTGCTTTATACTCCACTCATTTTATCGATTTTCTACTTCTATTTTATTTATTTTTATTATTTCTCTTTACTATTTTCTTTCTGTTATAAAATAATAAAAAGTATAGAGGTATCAATAAGAACGACTGTAAACTTTAAAAATATTAAGAATGTATGTGACGAATAATATGTTTCTTCCTTTTTGATTTTATGTTATTCCTTCTTAATATGTATTTACTTCTAATAAAAATATTTTACAAAAAAAAAGTGCAATAATAATAATAAATAATAATAATAATAATGTGTACTGATTTTAAACTCTAAATCTGTTACGTAAATTAATACACAGAGAAACAGCAGGGCAACTCTGATGAGTGGAAAGCTCTGCCTGTGTCTGTACACTGATCAACCATAGTATCATCAACTGGAGGAGCTTAATCTCAACCTCTAGACTGTGAACGGCGATGGATGTGACAATCCACCTGTGAGGTAGAGTGTTTGTGGACAGAACACTTCAGAAGGCAGTAACTGTGCAGCTTAACACATCTCAGGCAGAGAGCACTGGGTGACTGTGAGATTAAAAATAAAGACAACACAGGCCAAGCAGTTCAGCTTTTTAATAATGATGCGGAAGGAAGGTTCCTCTTTGTAATGCATTCAGACCCCAAATCAACGCACTACTGGTGGCTTTGCTTTACAGGCAGAAAGGAGTCAGAAGGGTAGTGGGTACAGGGACTTGTATGAAGCAGAAAGGTATTTCCACAGCTGCAGGTGCAATTTCAGGATAGTAATACATTGCTGTGTTGAAGTTACCACTAAGAAGTTGCATATTTTGGAGGAAATGTGAACAGCCACAAACTGGGTAGAAGCAGAGCATATGGATACTTTACTCAATTAATATCTGTGACTATTGTCTCGAAGGAGGGGCAGGATAACACTGTTGTAATTAAATGGTAAGAATATGAAATATTCGGTTGGGATACACATGAGAGCGATCAAAAGGATGAGCATTTTAATATTCACCAGGCCTGGATAAAATCTATCCCAGCTTGTTAAAAGCAAGTGAAGCAATTGACGAGCTTCTTACCAATACTTTTCAATCCTACAGAAGTGGTGTCAGAGGAACAGACGACTAATTACACACTGTGCTGTTGTTGGAAAAAAAGGATGTAAGGAATAAACCATGACCTACAGAATAAGTGTGGAAGATAGACACAACATGCTGGACTAACTCAGCGGGGTCAGGCAGCATATGTGGTGAGAAGGAATGGGTGATGTTTCGGGTCAAGACCCTTCTTCAGACTGAGAGTCAGGAGAAAGGGAGATACAGAGAAAAGGAAGTGCAAGGTGTGAGAACGAGACACCAAAAGAGGTGGAGATCAAGGAAAATGTATAATTGATCATTGTTAGCTCGGAGAAGGTAACAACAAAGCAAACGTCACCCATTCCTTCTCTCCAAAGATGCTGCCTGTCCTGCTGAGTTACTCCAGCATTTTGTGTCTATCTTCGGTTTAAACCAGCATCTTTGGTTTAATGACTAATGGAATTGGAAATGGTTGAACGCTTCAAGTCTGTTGGTCAGAACGTTGAGGATCCAGTGACAGAGGGGCGTGCTGACTCCGAGGTCCAGGAATTTAGAGATGGCTTTGATGGGATTATGATGTCGAAGGCAAAGTTACAGTTGATAAAGAGGACCTTGATGTCTGGGTGTTGCAGAGAGAAGTTTAGGGCCAGGAAGATGGCGTCTGCTGTGGGCCTATCACAGCAGTGTCATCTGCACACTTGTAGATGAAGTTATAGTACAGTTTGATGGTACAGTCATGATAGACAGTCAGGAAGTATATAGTAGGGAACTGAGAGCGCATGCTTGCGTGGCACCGGTGTTGAGCTTCATTGTGGAAGAGGTGTTGTCACTTACCGTCTGTCACTGGATCCTCAACGTTGTGACCAGCAGACGATAATCATTGAGAATAAGTGACAACACCTCCAACATAATAAATCTCAACGCCGTGCAATCATGCGCTCTCAGTTTCCCTACTATACTTCCTCACTGTGTATCATGAGTGTACCATCAAACTCGGCTCAAACTTCATCGACAAGTGTGCAGATGACACCGCTGAGATAGGCTGGATCACGAACAATGATGAGACGCAGAACAGGAAAGAGGCAGAGAACTCCTTAAGAAGGTGTCAAGACAACAACGTCTCCCTCCATGTCAACAAGACAAAGGAGCTAATTATTGACTTCAGGAAGCGTGGTGGAGCATCAATTATGCCGGCTGAGCGCTTCAAGTTCATTGGTGTAAATATTACAAACGATCTGTCATGGACTATCCACATTGAAACTTCAGCCAAGAAGGCACACCAACACCTTTACTTCCTCGAGAGACTGAGGAAATTTGACATGAGTCCAATGACTTTTACAAACTTCCACAGACACACCATAAAAAGCATATTGTCAGTTTTGCCCAAGACTGCAAGAAATTGCAGTATGTTGTGCATGTAGTCCAATCCATAATGTTGACCAGACTTCCCACCACCGACTCCATCCTTGCTTCATGCTGCCTTGGGAAAGTCCTTTCCCATCCTGGTCATTCCTCCTATCCCTCCCATCGAGCAGAAGATATAGAAGTTTGAAAGCTCACACTACCAACTCAGGAACAGCTTCTTCCCCTCTGTTATCCGGCTTATAAAATGGGGGAACTGCTTTCGGTCGCCTCCTCTACGGAGTGGCGATTTTTTCCATGTCGCCTCCCTCACGGCCTAACAGCATGGATTGGAGAGGCCTTTCCCGGTGTCGGGACCAGAGCTACAGCAGCGGGCGCAGCGTGGACTTTTTCCATCGCAGAGCGGGCGAACCTTTGCCGGGGTTTGCCAGACAGGAGTGCTCTGATCGCTGACCTGTGACCTTGACATCATGGGGCTGTGGTCTGCGGAGCTTCTAGCCACGGGCATGGCTTGGACTTGGCATCTTAGTCTAGGATCCCTTGTCGGGGATCACCGGAGAAGAGCTCCGACCGCCGGCCTGCGGCCTATAATATGAAGCTGCGGTCTCCAGTAAGAAAGTGCCGATTCGGGCACTCCAAGTTTGTTCGACCGTCCCGACGTTGGAGTTTGGATCAACCCGACGAGATGGCCTGTACATTGGACTGTCCATAGCGGCGCCTACGGAGGGTTCATGGCCCCGACCACGGGTGAACAAAGGAGGAGGACTGGCTGATCTTTATGCATTCCAACACAGTGAAGAATGCTGTGGTGAATGTTTGTGTTAAATCTTATTGGGTATTGTGTGTTCTTTTTAAGTGTATCGTTGCTGGCAAATTCATTTCACTGCACCTTTGGGGGCAGGTGACGAATAAAATTGACATTGACTTTCTGAATGATCCTTTCATAAACTAAGCTATAGTCCGACTCACCTCTACCTCATTGTAAACATTGGTCTTTGTCGGAACAGTTGTGCTATAATGCTGAGAATGATATTCTGCACTTTGTATCTTCCCCTTTGCTCTATCTATTGTACCTGTGTTTGACTTGATTGTATTTATGTATGGTATCCCTGATCTGTTTGGATAGGAGACAAAACAAAGCTTTTCACAGGCAATAGCTGTATCTGACATTAAAGCTCTAGTATATACGATAATAATAAACCTAAACCAGATTCTGCATACAGTGCCATTCCCTTCATTCTACCTTTTGTACTGGAGTTTGGCTAGATTGTATTTCTATATAGTAAGATCAGATTTTAATGGTTAGCATGCAAAATAAAGCTTTTCACTGCACCTCAGTACACATGATAATAATAAACCTAACTTAAACCCAAACCTGATTCCAATCTTGTTTTACGAAAATACCCTGGACCAGAAATCCCAACTTACTGATCATTTCAAACAAAATTAGGCTAAATAACAGTTATCCATGGAGTATTTTGGAAAGGCCATTTAACCCTGTAATTAAAATACTACATTTTTAGTGCTAAGACATGTTTTGGGACCAAGTGCAGCTCCAGTCAACAACAAACCAAAAAGCTACAGTTACTGGACATGTAAAATAATAGCAAAAATGTTGGAAAGACTCAGCAAGCCAGGCAACAGCAGTAGTTTAGTTTAGTTTAGAGATACAGCGCGGAAACAGGCCCTTCGGCCCACCGAGTCCGCACCAACCAGCGATCTCGGCACTCTAACACTATCCTACACACACTAGGGACAATTTACAATTATACCAAGCCAATTTAACTACATATCTGCACGTCTTTGAAATAGAAGAGAAACAATTACCGTTCCAGGTCTGAACGTTTCAACCCCGGCAGCCTCAGTCAAGATATTTTAGTATTGCAATAAAACTATCTACTCAATGTTGAAAGATCGCTAAGATTCATCTTCTTCACAAAAGGCAAACTAATTCAATGAGCTTAAACGCTACTTTACTCACAGTCATCAGCAAATGATAGATAGCCTAACTCACTAATTATGTCAGTTTGGGTTCTCAGTTACAATTTCACCACGGAATAATCCAAAATCGGTGGAATTCCACAGCAGAGGTAAGAGTGGCTGCTTGACATCAAAACAGCAATCACTGTATTTGACAGCAATCCCCAATAAAATTCAATTGGGACCTAAAGATTGCTTGAAACATACCAGGTACAATGGAGAATATTTGTGGTTATTGGCGGCCAATAATGCCAGAGGTCAACCATGGAGGAGATGATCAGAGCAGTGTCCTCAGTCAATCACCTTCCGCTGTTTCCCTTCACGTTGTCATAAATTGGGATTCACAATGTTCAGCTCATAATGTTGAGGCATAGAGTCATACAGTAGAGAAACAGGCCCTTCGGGCCAACTTGTCTATGCCAACCAAGATGCCCCATCTAAGCCAGTGCCATGTGTCTGTAAATTGGCCAATATCCCCCAAAATCTTACCTATCGTATGCAGCAAAATTTTGGCAATACTTAGGCATGGGTTGACAAATGGCAAGTAACCTTCAAATACCTGGCAATGATAATCTCCTAAAGAATCTATTCCCCTCTCAGGATACTCAACAGCATTGGCGTATTTAAAACCCCCATCAACATCCACAGAGTTATGGCCAACTAGAAACTAGGACAGCCACGTAACAACAGAGGTTACAACAACATGTCAGAGACTGGGTATTTTACATAAGTACCATCTATAAGATGCAGTGCAGCAACATGTCAAAAGATTTGGAAGTGCTTTCAAAATCTCAAAGGTACACATCTACTTTAATTGAATCTGTATTTCCTTTCCTTCAATCAAAAACCCTGACTTAACGAAGTACATTAACAATAAGGTAGCATCCATTCACGGAGGTATCTTATAATTGTTTTTCAAGAGGATTTAAGGGTGGACATCAAAAAATGGCCATGCTGATGATGCCCAAATTCAATAGAAAATTCAAAGAAAGCTTTGTTTGGTTTCCTTCCAGTGTCAGGTCAGGCTCAGGCTCAAAAAGGCTTGAAATCATCTTGTTAATAATCACAATTCAGAGTCACACCCTGGCTTTTCAATAAATATAACAAATCGGATTTTGGATTATGAATAGCAAAGAGACCAGAGGCTCACTGTTATTAAGGGAATAGATTGAGCAAAAGCCATCTCAATTTTTCACAGACATGGTTAATGTACAACTGCCTTCAGACAGACCCTGGATCTTCACAGGAATTCTCATAATAGACTTGGCCACAAGATAATTGCAATGCAGTGCAGGCTGTAACAGGTCACTTGTTAAACATTAAAGGGTCTACAAAATACAGCTTGTGCATGCAAGGTGAGATTTTAACAGCGTCAATATATAATAAATTAATAATATGTCATGAAAATTGAACTTTTACAATTGTATAGTCATATCCTTCGAAAAAAAAAAATCAGTTTTACAGATTTATTCTTTCTGCTTTAAATTTATCCCCTCTAAGAACTTTTTAACCTCAGTTGTTGAATAGCTTTTGTTGATTTCCGGTCTCACAGATGTCATAAACCTTGAGTAGATTTTGACTTCAACCAGATATTAATTTAGGACAAGCTTCTGCTTGAAAGCACGTTAAAATTTATTGATAGCTGTTAAAAAGATCAAGGATAGACAAGGATAGTCTGAAGAAGGGTCTCGACCCGAAACGTCGCCTATTTCCTTCGCTCCTTAGATGCTGCTGCACCCGCTGAGTTTCTCCAGCCTTTTGTGTGCCCAAGGATAGACATTGTTCCTTTGACATGATCTGCAAAATCTGGCAGAGGAGGGTTGGTGTAGGGTGGGGAGAGGGAGGATAATGGAGAAGGGGAATAGGGGACTGAAGAGGGAGAGTGAGATGCGTTCACGTTAATGCCATTTTAAACTTTTAAAATGTCAGCCGCGCCTGCGCAGTTGGGGGCTGTAATAGAGAACTGGCTGGCAGACAGGAAGCAAAGAGTAGGAGTGAACGGGTCCTTTTCAGGATGGCTGACAGTGACTAGTGGGGTGCCGCAAGGCTCAGTGCTGGGACCCCAGCTATTTACAATATACATTAATGATTTGGACGAGGGAATTAAATGCAACATCTCGAAGTTTGCGGATGACACGAAGCTAGGGGGCAGTGTTAGCTGTGAGGAGGATGCTAGGAGGTTGCAAGGTGCCTTGGATAGGTTGGGTGAGTGGGCAAATGCGTGGCAGATGCAGTATAATGTGGATAAATGTGAGGTTATCCACTTTGGTGGCAAAAACAGGAAGGTAGACTAGTATTTGGATGGTGACCGATTAGGAAAAGGGGAGATGCAGCGAGACCTGGGTGTCATGGTACACCAGTCATTGAAAGTAGGCATGCAGGTGCAGCAGGCTGTGAAGAAAGCGAATGGTATGTTGGCATTCATAGCAAAAGGATTTGAGTACAAGAGCAGGGAGGTTCTACTGCAGTTGTACAGGGTCTTGGTGAGGCCACACCTGGAGTATTGCATACAGTTTTGGTCTCCTAATCTGAGGAAAGACATTCTTGCCATAGAGGGAGTACAGAGAAGGTTCACCAGACTGATTCCTGGGATGGCACGACTTCCATATGAAGAAAGACTGGAATAGACTCAGGCTTGTACTCACTGGAATTTAGAAGATTGAGGGGTGATCTCATAGAGACTTACAAAATTCTTAAGGGGTTGGACAGGCTAGATGCAGGAAGATTGTTCCCGATGTTGGGGAAGTCCAGGACAAGGGGTCACAGTTTAAGGATAAGGGGACGTCTTTTAGGACCGAGATGAGAAAATCGTTTTTCACACAGAGAGTGGTGAATCTGTGGAATTCTCTGCCACAGAAGGTAGTTGTGGCCAGTTTGTTGGCCATATTTAAGAGGGTGTTGGATGTGGCCCTTGTGGCTGAAGGAATCAGGGGGTATGGAGAGAAGGCAGGTACAGGATACTGAGTTGGATGATCAGCCATGATCATATTGAATGGCGGTGCAGGCTCGAAGGGCCGAATGGCCTGCTCCTGCACCTAATTTCTATGTTTCTATGTAATGTCTGTGTATAACCCTGTTGTGACTAGCACAAAAGGGAGATGTCCGACACCGACGACATCTTGCAAGAAGAATTTATTTCCAACCCTATACAGAAGCTTCTAGCAGGTCACTTGTCATCAGTCACGAGGCCCAGGCAAACCTGGCAGCTTCTACTCCTGGCCTCAAGAGGGCACTGGCATTTACATGTTGATGACAAGAACAAATGTTGCAAGATGACACTAGCATTTACATTACAGGGGCTATGGGTGAGTGGAGGAGTATTGCGTTGGAGGAACGGGGCCCAATGGGTCCCACTTGGTCTAGTATATCAATAAATTTGACTTTTGCAATTTTATAGATAAGTGAAAAGTGCTGACCATAGCTTTCACTTTTAAAAATGTGTCTAATATCTGTTTCTAACATTAATGAAAATATAAAGTTACTTGGCCATAGTTTCTAGAAGCACTTCTCGTACAATGTTCATATTTGCTAAAACAACTGGGTACAGTCAAAGACTACACACATTTGAGTTCTAATCACCAGCTTAAAGGGCCTGTCCCAGCAGCATGCAACTCCATGCGATGAGCGCGACCTAACGTGGTCGCTTGAGCCGTCCAGCATCGCGGGGCCGGTCCCACTTCGATCGCCGGAATTGTGCGGAGTTCGTCCCGACATCGCGCGGGGCTCCAAAAAACTGACCATGTTCAAAAATTCCGCACGGCAACGGCTTGTCGGCTCGCAGTCGCCTCGACGCATTACACACCGCATCGACGTCGTGCCTCCGTGACCCTCTCTGTAGGTGCCTCCGTGACCCTCTCTGTGTGTGCCTCCGTGACCCTCTCTGTAGGTGCCTCTGTGACCCTCTCTGTGAGTGCCTCTGTGCCCCTCTCTGTGTGTCCCTCTCTGTTCTGGCGAACTTACCTTTAAGACTTTGCTCCAAGTTTGCCTCACTTTGCGCCGCGTTGCGCCACTCACCCGACCTCCGCGCGGCCCCCGCTGCCGGTTTGGTTGCGCTCTTCGCATGCAGGCGCATGCTGTTGGGAACGGCCCTGTACAGGGATCACCCGACCTCTGCGCGGCCCCCGCTGCCGGTTTGGTCGCGCTCACCGCATGGAGTTGGATGCTGGTAGGACAGGCCCTTAAAGATATTAAGCAAACTATTTCACTCAGTCCTGATCCAGATACTTTCAGCTTCTAGCCGGGGGAACAAATCTCCTGTACAACGTACCTTCAAATCAACTGCAGCATTCGGAATTGCCAATAAAGTGAAAAATAATTACAGTGAGCTGGATTACACTGATTATATTCAGCACATTATTCCTTCAGCCATACCTTTTGCACTACCTCAAGTCTAAATGCCCTGCTGGTCTCACTGCCACAGCCATCTCATGAGGCTGTGCTCCAGAGGGGTTGAATAGGCCTCAGGCAGCAGACCTTGTGGCTCCGTCACAGCCCTTTGACAACCCACGGCTGTCAAATACATTTTTTTAAAATAACATAAAAGATTAAATTAAAAAGTTGACTTACTTAAACATATTTTATATTCTATAAATTAATTTAAAGCTTGAGGAACAATTTTTATTTTCAATCATTGAAATGAAGGGGCTGTTCTACATACATCAGCCTTGGTGTGAAATGCATCCAAACCCTTCCCAGAGCTGGAGATCAGTGCTCCAGTGCTGGATCCAGTGCAGCCAGCAATAGTGCAGGAGGTCAGACGAGCTCCCCCGTCAGATCCTTCTCACGTGGTCGAAGTCTCACTCCCAACATCACTGCCCGCGGAATGGCTGCAGCGGTGATGAATCCATCGCCCGTGTTCATAAGTTCATGTTCATACATTATAGGAGCAGAATTAGGCCATTCGGCCCATCAAGTCTACTCCACCATTCAATCATGGCTGATCTATCTTTCCTTCACAACCCCATTCTCCTGCCTTCTCCCCATGACCTCGGACACCGGTACTTATCAAATATCCATTGACTTGGCCTCCACAGCCTTCTGCGGCAATGAATTCCGCAGATTCACCAACCTCTGAATAAAGAAATTCCTCCTCATCTGCATTCTAAAGGCCCTGTCCCACATACGCAAATTACGCGACCTTGTGATCACGTTGAGGCGTACGGGCATTGTATGGCCGCGCGGGGCCGGTTCCACTTACAAGCACGGAGGGGTGTGTAGTTGTGCGCGACATCGCGTGGGGCTCCAAAATTTTTGTAGTGAACGAAATCTTAGCGCGCCAACGGAACTGACGGCCAAAGTGGGACAGGCCCAAGACCCTGGCGCAACGCAACGTCTCACCTTCAACAGCAGCAGAAGCAGGCAAACGATCAACGAACTCGGCCTGGGGCTCACTGCCATTGCGGTCCGGATCCGCCCCCACTTCTACTCCCAGAGCGGGGCCAAGAAAATTGAAGATAGACACAAAATGCAGGAGTAACTCAGCGGGACCGGCAGCATCTCTGGAGAGAAGCAATAGGTGACGTTCCGGGTCAAGACCCTTCTTTTCATACTGAAGAAGAGTCTCGACACGATACGTCACCCATTGCTTCTCTCCAGAGATGCTGCCTGTCCCGCTGAGTTACTCCAGCTTTGTGTCCATCTTCAAATGAACGCACTACAGACAGCATGTAATCACGCCCGACCTTCGCCGGACCACCACGGCTCAACGCGACCACGTTGTTGTGTAGTTTGCGTGCCAAGGACACATAAGTGGGGCAGGCCCTTAAAGGTGAGACTATGGTCTCTGGTCCTAGACTCTCCCACATCACTGACTCTTTCCTTTCTCTCCATCACAGTCCAGACACAAGCCTGCGGACTCCCGTTACTCATGACTCCGCATCCACCCGCATTGCTACCTATAAGAACTTCATCCCATTCTCCAGATTCCTTCCTCACATTTGCTCCTGCAACAAAAAGGTTCTGACAACGGTCTTCCACCTTGACACTTTTGATAGAAACTCAGCACAAGCACCTAATAAATCACTCTCTGATCAGGGGGGGGGGGCAGATACAGCACCTGGACTGTGGTGTGCGCCGGTGTCAGCACTTTTGGGTTCACAAGGTCAGCCGTCATAGACACGAGTCTCGGGTGTGTAAAAAGGCATCAGACTGGTTGCTTTATCAATAATTTTCCTGTATTTTGTTTGAATAAATACAGCTGTTTGTACTCTCAAAATGTTATTTCTCCATTCATTGAATACAAATCCTTGAAACCTGTTTATACTTCGTTACACAGGGTGGCCAAAACTGAACACAATACTCCCAAGTGTTGCCTCACCAGTAGGCACTTCCACAAGTGGTGTCGTTGGTGCTTGATGGGTGAGTAGTTTGTGATGAGTAGTTTGATAAGTGGGTGAGTAGTTTGTGATGAGTAGTTTCATAAGTGGGTGAGTAGTTTGAGGGATGCGGGACTCTTATTGCCAGTTACTCTGGGATTCAGTGTGCATCCGATGGATAGACTCGAGGTTCTCAGATGTTGAAAGGAAGGACAGGACTAATTTTGCAGCATCATGTAAACCCACACCCATCTATCAGAGGATTTACTTGACTTTCATTGAAAGTGAGGTTTGCAGAAGGAAGTTCCACAAGTGTCGGGTGATCCCCTCCCAAAAGGTGAAAGCACTTCTACGTATTTAACTAGTCTCCAGTGCCCATTAGATGCAACTATAACCAACTCTTTTTTTCATTTTACAGGCCAAAAGCAATATGTAATCAATTCGATGTTATGGATAAATCTGTATGTTAATAATTACAAATGAAGAAAAAAAATCCGTCAAAATTGTCATTTTCTGCACTGAGGAGGAAAGCAGAATTACACAAACATAAGTGCCCTAAATGGTAAATGTGGCATCTTCCATTGATGGAATTCCTACATATATTCCTGTTCTCTTAATTTACAAAAGCATGGTCCAATCAACAGTCCAAAGCAATGTCATTCCAACATAAAGGTGAAAAGGAATGATAAAGTCTTGGCAAAATCTATCATTTGCTAACATTAATACTGTGTGAATATGAATTTGAATTGCAGTATTGCAGTATTTCTTTCCCATTAGTCTTAATTGTTTGTAGGCAGAATATGAGATCTTATGGTGGCGATAGGGTAGCTCATCATTTCACACAATTTCAAAGTTCTTACATAAAGCTTGCTTGGCTGCTCAACATGTTCTTTCTATTGATAACATGCATCAGTAAACAAACTAGAATTCTACAAAAAGGGCATCAATTTATTGCACCTGATTGCAGACTTTAATAAACTGGGTCAATGAATGTTTCATTAACATTACTGTAAATGAGGTAACCTTACACAAAATAAATATTATGCAACCCCGCATCAATAGTACAGTAAGAGAAGCAAGTGAACCGATATTCTGTTTAGTCCAAGGAGAAGTAGAACCATCCCACAATAGAGCAGTGTCTACATGCTACTCATTAGAACAAGTACTAAAAAAAAAAAAATCAGCCATACCAAATTAAGAATGCCTTTCATCGCTTGTACTGAGGCTTGAAGGCTTATGACCTAGGGAGAAAAGAAACAAGCATATTAAATAAATATTTTCTTAAAGCAGTTCTTATTATCTACAAAAATGTTTGATACAATCCTTTGAGACAGAATACCTACACAAAAATGTTTCAGCTGTTTCAAATTACATTAATGACAATGGTTGAAACTGTTATTTAAAGTTAGTATTTCAGACTATAAAATATTTACCAAATTAATTATTTTTGGAAAGCAATGAACATAATATTCATACTGAGATTAATAAACATGTGGGGTTATCACATTTACAAGTACCTGGATAAGTGCTTGAAGAGACAACCTGCAGGGCAATGGACTAAATGTTTAAGAAAGAACTGCAGATGCTGGAAAATTGAAGGTAGACAAAAATGCTGGTGAAACTCAGCGGGTGAGGCAGCATCTATGGAGCAAAGGAAATAAACAATGTTTCGGGTTGAAACCTTTCTTCAGACTGATGTGAGGGTGGGGGGGGGGGGGGGGGAGGAAGAAAGGAAGTGGTAGAGCCAGAGGGCTGAGGGAGAGCTGAGACGGCGAGGAGAAAATAAGGACTACCTAAAATTAGAAAAGTCAATGTTCATTCTGCTGGGATGTAAACTGCCCAAGTGATGGACTGAAGCAGTTCCTTAAAGCAGAAGAGATCAGATAGCTTAGAAAGGGACCTGTGGATATCAAGAACTAAAAAAAGTCTATGCGAAGTAAGGCAGCATCAAAAGAAAGAGGGAAAGTATAGAGCTGTAAGAAAACCTTTAAGCATTATAACATTAAAAATAGCAAACAAGGGAAATCAAGTTTGAAGACAAATCTGAAAGAACCAAAATGAGAAAAACAAGACAAAGGATAAATAATTTCAAATAAAACATCAAAGGAAAATATATTTTTTTAAATACACCAAAAAAAGCATGAATTGAAACTAATGATGCCTCCAGTTTAAATGCTTGAGGTTTTTGGACAAAGACTGGCATGGCAATAATTCTGGATCTAAACAAAATGTACACAACATAAAAAGTATGCAATAAAAAAGATAAATTTAAATTTGTTTGTCAGGAAATTCATGATGAACATAAGAACAGATGAAATGATAGATTAGACAGTCCCTCATGCTTGCTCCATGAGTTCGTAAGATCATGGCTAACATGCTCTTTGGTTTTAATTCTATTTCCCTATAACCCTGATTTCACAGTAGCGCAATCTATTGGAGGTAGACAAAAGGGCTGGAGAAACTCAGCAGGTGAGGCAGCATCTATCGAGCAAAGGAAATAGGCAACGTCATACCAACCTTTTGGTATGAGCATTTACATTTAAATATATTTTATATCCCAGAGGATTGTAAAAGCCAAGATATTATTATTATTGTAAACATTTGAATAAAAAGCCAAGATAGATATTATTATTGCAAATATTTGAATAAATGTAGTTTTGATATTTAAAAAACAGTTGAATTAATTTTATCAAAAATGTTATGCAGTGATAAAACAACATTTCTAATGAACCAGGTGAGTGTAAAAGGAGCATAGGATATAAGCCCTGGTGAGATTCAAGGGAGTGGGTGGAAGGAGGGAAGTGGGACAACTTAAAGGAAGTATTGGGACAGAGTCCCAGTGTGGGAGCGTAGGAAACCAGGTGAAACAGATCCTAAACCATTGAAATTAGCCAGTTATGAGAATTATATTATGTACTAGACTAAGTGGGACCCGTTGGGTCCCATGTTCACACGGGAGGGCTGGTCTCCCAACACGATATTCCACCTCTCCACCAATTCCAATATTGGAGGCCAGTGGGGGGGGGGGGGGCTTTCTGGAGTGCTAGTATGGGTGTTGTGGTCTGAAGGGATGGCTCTCCAGAGGGCTAGTATGGACATTGTGGGCCAAATGGATTCTTGGGGTGGCAGCTCAGTCTCTCAAGCCTGATGTGCTGGCAACTCACTCACGGCCGGTGGGCTGGCAGTTGACTCAGGGCTAATCCTTGAAATTCCATTTCAAACAGGGTGCGAGACCACCAAATTCAAATCCATTTTCGTACCATTTCAAGCAGGGTGCAAGGCCACCAAATTCAAGTGCAGTTTCTTACCACTTCGAGCAGGGTGCAAGGCCACAAAATTCAAGTGCAGTTTCATACCATTTCATGCAGGGTGCAACGCCACCACATTCAAATGCAGTTTTATACCATTGCAAGCAGTGCGAAACAACCATAAAACCACACAAAACACCACACTCACAGTTCAGTAGACATTCAGTGTGTTCAGTTGATTCACAGCTCAGACAGAGTCATGACCTCTCCCTCCCCCATCATGCAGAGACTGAGCCACACCCACACTTCTGGGTTTTATAATCCCTCCCCCTCCCACCGGAAAAGGTGTGGCCTTCATGGCATGATTGACAGGAGAGAGATTCTCAACATTTTTTAAAGACTAATAACACTTTTAATTGATGGGAAGAATCCTCTGCACCTGATGAGCGGAGGGGGACTGAGTAAGATTGTCAAAAATCACGATACGATAAAAATTGATTTTATCAGAGTTCAGAGGGTTTGGAAGAAGACTGAAAAGCAGGACTTCCAGTGTGGTTATCTCTGGATTGCTTCTGGTACCTCATGCTAGTGAGGACAGGAACAGGGAGCTAGGGGATCTGAATATGTGGCTGGTGCAGGGAGCAAGGATTTAGATTTATAGACTACTGGGATCTCTTCTGGGGTAGGGGTGACCTGTACAAAAGGGACGGGTTACACCTTAACTGGAGGGGGACCGACATTCTGGCAGACAGGTTTGCTAGGGCTACACGTGTGGGTTTAAACTAAATAGTGGGAGGGAAGGATTGACAAATTGGGAGTATAAAGATGGAGTTGAAGGGGACGTGTGTGCAGGAAAAGTTACAAAAGACTCTCGAATTAAAGGGAAGGAAAGTTCGAGAAGGGATAAGAGAGTAAGGTCAGGGCCAATTGCGAGGTGTGCGAGAGGGGAGGTGAATACCGAGGTCAAAGTGTTGTATATGAATCTGCAAAGTATAAGAAACTGAGCTTGAGGCTCAGTTAGAAGTATGATGTTGTGGGAATTACAGAGACATGGCTGCAAGAGGGCCAGGGCTGGGAACTGAATATTCAAGGGTATACGTCTTATTGAAAAGGCAGACAGGTGAGCAGAGGGGGTGGGGTAGCTCTGTTGGTGAGGAATGAAATTCAGTCCCTTGCTAGGGGTGACAATGAAACAGGAGATGTGGAGTCAGTATGGATACAACTAAGAAATTGTAAGGGTAAAAAGATCCAAATGGGACTAATCTACAGGCCCCCAAACAGTAGTCTGGATATAGGGTGCAAGATGAATCAGTAGTTAAAATTGGCATGTAGTAAATGTAATGCTACAGTTGTTATGGGAGATTTCAACATGCAGGTAGACTGGTTGGCACTGGACCCCAAGAAAGGGAGTTTGTGGAGTTCCTCCGTGATGGATTCTTAGAGCAGCTTGTATTGGAGCCTACCAGGGAGAAGGCAATTCTGGATTTAGTGTTATGAAATGAATCGGATTTGATAAAAGAAGGAGGTTAAGGAGCCATTAGGTAGTGACCATAATATGGTCACGTTTAATCTACAATTGGAGAGGGAGAAGGGTAAATCGGAGGTGTCAGCGTTATAGTTGAATAAAGGGGACTATGGAGCCATGAGGGAGGAACTGGCCAGAGTTGACTGGAAAGATACCCTAGCAGCGATGACAGTGGAACAACAATGGCAGGTATTTCTGGGAATAATACAGAAGGTGCAGGATCAGTTCATTCCAAAGAGGAAGAAAGATTCCAAGGGGAGTAAGGGGTGACCGTGGCTGACAAGGGACATCAGGGACAGTATAAAAATAAATGAGAAGTGCAACGTAGCAAAGATGAATGAGAAGCAAGAGGATTGGGTAATGTTTAAAGAGCAACAGAAGATAACTAAAAAGGCAATATGGGGGGAAAAGATGAGGTACGAAAGTAAGCTAGCCAAGAATATAAAGGAGGATAGTAAAAGCTTCTTAGGGTATGTGAAGAGGAAAACATTAGTTAAGACCAAAGTTGGATCCTTGAAGACTGAAAAAGGTGAATTTATTATGGGGAAACAAGGAAATGGCAGATGAGTTGAACAGGTACTTTGGATTTGTCTTCACTAAGGAGGACACAAACAATCTTCCTGATATACTAGTGGCCAGAGAATCTGGGGTGACGGAGGAACTGAAGGAAATCCACATTAGGCAGGAAATGGTGTTGGATAGACTGATGGAACTGAAGGCTCATAAATCCCCAGGGCCCGATGGTCTGCATCCCACTTAAGGAAGTGGCTCTAGAAATTGTGGACACTTTGGTGATAATTTTCCAATGTTCTATAGATTCAGGATCAGTTCCTGTGGATTGGAGGGTAGCTAATGTTATCACACTTTTTAAGAAAGGCGGGAGAGAAAACAGGGAATTATAGACCAGTTAGCCTGACATCGGTGGTGGGGAAGATGCTGGAGTCAATTATAAAAGATGAAATAGCGGCACATTTGGATAGCAGTAACAGGATTGGTCCTAGTCAGCATGGATTTATGAAGGGGAAATCATGCTTGACTAATCTTCGGAAATTTCTTGAGGATGTAACTAGGAAAATGGACAAGGGAGAGCCAGTGGACTTTCAGAAAGCATCTGATAAGGTCCCCCATAAGAGATTAGTGGGCAAAATTAAGGCACATGGTATTGGGGGTAGAGTGCTGACATGGATAGAAAATTGGTTGGCAGACAGAAAACAAAGAGTAGGAATTAACTGGTCCCTATCAGAATGACAGGCAGTGACTAGTGGGGTACCGCAAGGCTCGGTGCAGGGACCGCAGCTATTTACAATATAAATCAATGATTTAGATGAAGGGATTCAAAGGAACATTAGAAAATTTGCAGATGACACAAAGCTGGGTGGCAGTGTGAGCTGTGAGGAGGATGCTATGAGAATGCAGGGTGACTTGCACAGATTGGGTGAGTGGGCAGATGCATGGCAGATGCAGTTTAATGTGGATAAATGTGAGGTTATCCACTTTGGTAGCAAAAACACTAAGACAGATTACTATCTAAATGGTGTCAAGTTGGGAAAAGGGGAAGTACAATGGGATCTGGGGGTCCTTGTTCATCAGTCAATGAAATTAAGCATGCAGGTACAGCAGGCAGTGAAGACAGCGAATGGCATGTTGGCCTTTATAACAAGAGGAGTTGAGTATAGGAGCAAAGAGGTTCTTCTGCAGTTGTTTATCGGGCCCTAGTGAGACCACACCTGGAGTATTGTGTGCAATTTTGGTCCCCCAATTTGAGGAACGACATTCTTGCTATTGAGGGAGTGCAGCGTAGGTTTAATTCCCGGGATGGCGGGACTGTCAGAGAATGGGGCGACTGGGCTTGTACACTCTGGAGTTTAGAAGGATAAGAGGGCATCTTATTGAAACATATAAGATTATTAAGGGTGAGGACAAGCTAGAGACAGAAAACATGTTCCCAGTGTTGGGGGAGTCCAGAACCAGGGCCCACTGTTTAAGAATAAGGGGTAAGCCATTTAGAGCGGAGACGAGTTGAGTTGTACAGTTTGATAGCCACAGGGAAGAAGAATCTCCTGTGGCGTTCTGCACTGCATCTTGGTGGAACCAAGGTGCTCCTCAGGTTGATCAGTGTGTCATGGAGGGGGTGAGCTGTATTGTCTAAGATGGTTTGAGGAGCATCCTCCCGTCCAAGACTACCTGCCCAGGACGGAGCCAGCCTTCTTGATGAGTTTGTTAATATGAGTTGATAAGTTTGTTGTATTCACCAAGGATAAGAAGATGGAAAGTTCAGGGAGGAGTATGTGGATAAACTGGAGTAGGTTAGCATTGAGAATGGTGTTAGACTTTACTGGATGATTGATAAATCCTTAGGGCTATATGAGATCTATCTAAGATTGCTATGAGAAGCAAGTGAAAAGATTGCTGGGACCCCAGTAGAGATTTGCACATCTCCATTAGGTGAAGTGACAGAAGACTGGAAGATAGTTAATGTTGTTCCTTTCTGTAAGAAGAGCGGCAGGGATAAGCAAAGTAACTGCAGGCTAATGTGCCTCACCGCCCACTCTGACATCAGTCTGAAGAAGGGTCTTGACCCAAAACGTCACCCATTCCTTCTCTCCAGAGATGCTGCCTGTCCCGCTGAGTTACTCCAGCATTTTGTGTCTATCTTCATTTTAAACCAGCATCTGCAGTTCTTTTCAATCCAAAGGGTTTGTGTACATTTGGAAAAGCAAAAGCTGGTAATAGTCCGCATGGCTTTATGCAGGTGAAATTCTGTCTCACGACTTTGATTTGAGATTTTAGAGAGGTAATTAGGAAAACCGAGAAAAGGAGGGCAGCAGATATTGGCTGCATGGACTTCAGTGAGGAATTGGACAGCATCTTGCATGGTAGGCTGATTCAAAAGTTATTTATATCATTGTATCCAGTTCTGTTCACCACTCTTATGTGACTTATCTATTACCCTTCAGCTGCAGTATCTACATATCTCCCAACTTCACCATCTCACTCATCACTTGGTTCCATCTATTACCTGCCAGCCCCTGCCTCACCCCTCCCTCTAATGTCTTTATACTAGCCATCTCCCCGCTACACACTCAGTCCTGATACAGGATATTGCTCCACAACACTGGCTATCCCTTTGCTTCCACATATGCTGCTTGAATTGCTGAGTTCCTTGTCCAGTTTGTTTATTGATTGATAAGACTGTGGACCAAAGGAGACTGGCAGCTGACCTGATAAATGTCTATAAAGACAGGAGTACAGTAGACTGTCAGAATCATTCCCCTAAGGCAGGGTATCAAATTCAAGAGGCGATTGGTATAAGTTGAGAGGAAGAAGTTTTAAAGGTGATTTAAGGGGGAAGATTTTTGACATATCTGAAACTCACTACCAGAGGAGGTGGAATCAGATATAATTGCTACAATTAGCAGACTTTTTGACATGCACATAAATAGTCCTGGTTTAGAAGGATCTTAACCTAATGCAGCAAATGGGATTAGTGCAGCAGGGCAGAAGATGTTTGCAGGGACATGATGGATGGGAAGGATTCCGTTTGCGTGCGATACAACTCTGTGACAAATGATGATGAAATTGCTAAAACTAAAGCTGAGAATCCAAGATGCTTGATTCTTGCTCAACATATCGAACTATTGTGGAAGAGCAATCAAAACAGATAACAGAATGCTGAACTACAGAACCAAAATAGTGGAATATATATAACTCAATGGAACCTGTCATCTATCAGTCTGGTGCCTTGGTAACACTTAATCATGAGGACTCTGTCTCGTTCTGTGTTGCATGCAAAATAATTAACTGCAAGGAAAAGGTAAATCAGAATTATTATATTTGATTAAATTTGAAGGGTTGATATGATCACACTTTTATAATGTAAAAATAGAACATAGAACAGTACAGCACAATAACACTTTGGCCGATTATGATGCCAAGTCCATATCGTATCTACCTGTGTATAATCCATACCCCTCCATTCCCTTCATATCCATATGCCTATCCTAAAGCCTAATACACACACTGTGTATATTTTTCAACCACCAATCCTGAAAGCAGCATGTTCTTGGCATTCACCACCCTCTGTGTAAAAATGTTGACCTGCACATCTCCTTTAAACTTTGTCCCTCTCAACATAAAGCCGTGCCCTCTAGTATTTGATTTTTCCATCCTGGGAAAAAGGTTCTGTCTACCCTATCCATGCCGCTCATCATTTTATATATTTCTATTAGGATCCCCGCAACCACTGGTGTTCCAGAGAAAACAATCCAAACTTGAGAATAACTTCAACAAGGCCAATCAAAGCATGAACATAGATGACAGAACATAGAACACTAAAGTACAGGGACATACCCTTAAGCCCACAATATTGTGCTGAACATGTCAGCGAGTTAAATTAATGTCCTTGTCCCTCTCACTATAAAGCCATGCCCTCTTGACTTTGACATCTTCATCCTGAGAAAAAGGGTTTAACTGCCCACCCTATCTATGCTCTTGGAATTTTATATACCTTATAAAGTTCCAGTGGCGCTACCAGTCGGCTGCCTCGCCTGCAGCGGTTTCGTTGCCTCGACTTTTTTTAGTATGTCCAAGAGTATGCTTTAATGTTCCTCTATATGTCTTGCATTGGGAGTGATGGGGGGGTTAGGGGAAACTGTTTTCAGGCACCCACCTCGACGGAGATGCAACTTTCTTGTCGCTTCTTCGCCCCCATCCTCACGGCCTTACAGCTGGTTTGGTGCGGCCTTTCCCGGAGTCGGGCCCAGAGCTTCAGCGGCGGCGCAGCGGGGACTTTAACATCGTGGGCCCCTTTTCCAGGGGTCGCCAGAGAAGAGCTCCGACCGCTGGCCTGTGGCCTACAAGATCTTGGAGCCTCGGTCTGTGGAGCTTCTGGCAGCAGGTGTGAAGCAGACCTATCATCGTGCAGCGGGCAATCCCTCGCCGGAAGTCGCCGGAGAAGAGCTCCGACTGTCGACCTGCGGCCCACCACATCTGGAAGCCCCGGTATCCGGTAAGGTGGTGGCCGATTTGGGAGCTCCAGGCCGCGGGGTGTGCTCGACCTGTCCTGACGTTGGCGTTCCGACCATCCTGACCAGAGGGCCGTCCGTAGCGGCAACTAAGGCGGGTCAGGGCCCCGACCACTGGTGAACAAGGGAGGAGGAGGAGGAGGAGGACTGTCTGAACTGCATTGTCTTCTACCACAGTGAAGAATGCTGTGGTGGATGTCTGTGTTGAATTATGTTGTGCATTGTGTACTTTTTTACTTGTAACGCTGCATGGTAAATTACATTTCACTGCACCTTAAGGGCCTGTCCCACCAGCATGCGACTGCATGCGGCGAGCGCGACCAAACGTGGTGGCTTGAACCGTACGGCCTCGCGGGGCCGGTTCCACTTCGAACCGCGGAGGCGTCTGGAGTTGTGTGGGGCTGGTCCCGACATCATATTCACCAATCAGCTGGGCAGGAGGCGGGCCAAGTGAAATATGGACGTCGCACGGCATCGGGCGGTGACGTCATCGCGCAACGCCACGCGCTAGGCTTACGCCGTCAAGACGCTGCGTACGGCGTCATGACGCTGCATATGACGTCAAGACGTTGCGTACGGCCTCAATGAGGCTGCGGGCCTGTCGGCCGTTGCCACGCAGGATTTTGAACAGTGTCCGTTTTTCGGAGCCCCGCGCGATGTTGGGACCAGCCCCGCACAACTCCATACGGCTCTGGCGATCGAAATGGGACTGGCCACGTGAGGCCGTACGGCTCATACATTGCTGGTGGGAGAACTTTGAACTTGAACTTCTATTTGGTCTCTCCCTGTAAAGCTAGGTTTGTCCAACCTCTCCTTACTGGTAATGCCCCATTAATCCAGGTGGTATTCTGGTAAACCTCTTCTGCACCCTCTCCAAAGCCTCCACATCCTTCCTGTCATGGGGCGACCAGAAGTGGACACAATATTCCAAATGCCACCTATCCAAAGTCCGAAAAGTTGTGGATTCTTATATTTCTATACTAGCAGGCCACCAAAAACTCTGGGTTACTCCTGCGGACTGAGCACAGGTGCTCTGCAAAGCAAGCACACGTCGGGTTTTGGTTTGGCTGCGATGAGAATATTGTGTGAGCATATTACAATGAATCGCCACTTCACCTGGAAAGAGTATTTAGGCACCTGCATGATGGCAATGGAAGAGGTGAAAGAAAATGCGGTGAAAGGAAAAGAAACATGAATGGAAAAGAAACATAACATTCTTGAGGGATTGGACAGGCTAGATGCAGGAAAAAATGTTCCCCATGTTGGGGGAGTCCAGAACCAGGGGTCACAGTTCAAGAATGGGGTCGGCCATTTAGGACTGAGATGAGGAAAAACGAGAGAGTTATGAATCTGTGGAATTCACTGGAGGCCAATTCACTGGATGTATTCAAGAGAGAGTTGGATATAGCTCTTAGGGCTAGTGGAATCAGGGGATATAGGGAAAATGCAGGAACAGGGTACTGATTTTGGATGATTAGTCATGATCATATCGAATGGTTCAAAAGGACGAATGGCCTACTGCACCAATTTTTAAATGTTTCTGTGTGTTGTAACTCCTGCGGCAGCATGGAAGTATGGCATACTACAGGAAGTGATGGGCAGGGACGGAAGAGTGCACCAAGATGTCACAGAGGAAGTGGTATTTCAAAATGCTGAAAGGAGATGTGGGGAATTTCTATCTGTCCATGGAATCTGGTTGGAGCTGAACTGAAGCAGTAAGCTTTTCTCTTTCCACAGATGCTGTCTGGTTTACTGAATGTATCCAGCATTTTCATTTTTTGTTTCAGACGTCCACTTTCTGTAGCTTCTCTGATTTTATTCAAAAATTAGACAAAAATGCTGGAGGAACTCAGCGGGTGAGGCAGCATCTATCGACAGAAGGAATAGGTGACGTTTTGGGTCGAGACTGGGGTCACATATCAGTCTGAAGAAGGAGCTCGATCCGAAATGTCGCATATTCCTTCTATCCATTGATGCTCCCTCACCCACTGAGTTCCTCCAGCATTTTTGTCTACCTTCGATTTTTCCAGCATCTGCAGTTCTTTCTTAAACATTGAACAAAAATTAGTGTTTTTTTCTGCAAGTAAAGTCATGCAATTAAAAAATGTTTGGTCAAGAATATAATTACTTTTGTTTTCTTCACAGTTCAAAAGTAAACACTTTTCATTGATCAAATGCAATGGAAATTTAACTGATCTGGTTTCATCACAAAATTACCTCAAATTACCTTACGCATCATCAGCGAATGATTTAATATGATGTCTAATGAATAAGTAAATATTACCTTTAAAAGATAGAGGAAGTAACCAAATACGAGAGCGACAGCACCACAGGTCGTCCAGATTATAATGATGAAGAAAATCACAACACAAGAACTCGGAAGACTTATTAGCCCATTTTCTTTTTTAACAACTGATGGCCTGTAAGAATGGGAACAATGAATTACAGTCGAGCCGTGAAAAATTCACATCAAGAACATAATATAAAATTCTGATTTCATCTTCCTACAATATTTACATTTTAGTTGTTTCATGAGCAGGTCCCCTTTTTCTAGAACATTGCTATGTTCTTAAGTACAGTACAGCACCGACTCCAGCCATTTGGCCAACTGTATCCATGCCGAACATGATGTCAGGTTAAACCAATCTTGTCTATCTGTACGTGATCTATATCCCACCATTCTCTACATATCCATGTACTTATCTAAAATCTTCTTAAATGTTACAATCATATCTGCTTTCACCACCACCCCTGGCAGTGTGTTCCAGGCATTCACCACTGTGTGTAATAAATTCAATTCATTTCAACATGCATCTCTCTGGCTATTATTGGTCAGTCCAATACATATATGTCAGATCAGTTATAATTAACATTAGTTATAATGTAAATAATTAAATCTGCAACAGTAGAATTTTCAGAATTATTCAAATGATGACTAAATTAAACCAGTGAATGTTTGATTTAGGGCCAGCTCAGTTTCTACTGAACCACAAATTTAAGTGTCACATTGGAGACCTGTGCCCAAAGTAGTCTAAATATCGGCAAACCAAATGATATTTCAAAAATTCTAACTATTAAGCACTATCAGGGAAAGGTATACTTTAGCACAAGTTTACAATAAAGATGAAGAACTGTTTTTTGAAGAGTCTATAGTCAGAACCCTGTCATCCTATTGTGTGACCCTTGGGTTAATTGAGAAGCCCTGGTGTTCAAAGATGAGGGTCAATATGTGTAGCTGGCGGAAATGTGATAGGAAATCTTCACTTCATCACAATCCACTGAAGACTGACAAATATACGTGGCAGTCCTAAAAAATGACAGCATTATTCATAAAGGAAAACAAATGTCTGTTCTGAGCAACGGAAGAATTCAAATCCTTTTGTTTACACATAGCTGGGGAAAGAGCAAGCATGACACGGGGGCATCAAACTGATGGCAACAACCTTATGCCACTTGATTATTTTATTATTGCAGTAAACATGCGATCAACTAATTCACAAAAGGTTTAAACCACACTCAGATTCAGCAAGAATTTCATTGTCCTATCTGGGACATGACAATAAACTCTCTTGAATCTTGAGCTCAATAGAGGTTTTGACCCACCCGACATCACAACACATTATTACAAAAATAAACTTTTGCATTCCATATTTGTCTCCCGTTTGTTCAGCTTAGTTTTAGTTTAGTTTAGAGATACAGCACAGAAACAGGCCCTTCGGCCCACCGAGTCCGTGCTGACTAGCAATCACCCGCACACTAACACTATCCGACACAGACTAGGGACAATTCACATTTATGCCAAAGCCAATTAACGTACAAACCTGTACATCTTAGGAGTGTGGGAGGAAACCGGAGATCTTGGAGAAATCCCACGCGGTCACGGGAAGAACGTACAAACTCCGTACAGACACAGCACCCGCAGTCAGGATCGAACCCAGATCTCTGGCGTTGTAATGCAGCAATTCTCCGCTGCGCCACCGTGCCGCCCCTCTCTTTTTGTTCAATGCTTTTTTGTCTTACATTTTATCTAATTGCCTTTCATGCTTCCACTGACTCATCCTCATTCCTTTATTTTGGAACTGTCTTCTTGATAATTTATGGACCTCATGCTATTCATACGTCACTTGTGCCCGTTGGTCCTCTGCATACCTCTCATCCACTTAAGAAAATATTTTAGCTCACCCAAGGAGTTGTAGTGAGACATGACATTGGGCGAGTAAAATATAGAAGCAACAAAATTGAAAAATCGATTGGAAAGTGGGCACAGAAAAAGAGACGGAGCTTCAAAGCCCAATAGCTACAACCTAACTCTGTAATTTCTAAATAAATTCAACAAAATATGTTGCAGATTTCATGGATTACCGTGCAGTAGCAAAGCAGTAACATTTTAATGTCACAAAGTGAATGGAAATGGCAGGCAGCCAAGAGTTGTAATTGCATTTGCCAATAAGAAGGATGCATCCAAAAGACTCTTAAACAGTTATTGTTAATTACAGCACTGGGGAAAATGAATTAATATTTCAATGGAAGGGGTCAATTTTATGCTAAGCTTGGTGTGGTAATGGCTAGAATGAAAGAAGCTTGTCTTTCACAAAACCATTTTAATAATTTCATTACAGCCACCTCAATTTGCAGCCTATTAAGTACTTTGGAACTGTGGTCACTGATGTAACACAGGAAACTCGGGATTTAGTTTGTTGACGGATAAATTATTTAATTTTAGATACTCTCAAACGATACCTGTGAACACAAGCAAAGAATCTTTGCTTCTGGGATTTTTCAAGTGCACTTCAAATGGCAAATCAGGCCTCAATTTAACTCAAAATACAAGCTCTGAAACTGGACTACTTTATTAGCGATTTACATGGTGGGATTAAAGTCCTGCATGTTTAAAAGCAAGTGCTGGAGGAACTCAGCAGTTGTTCAGAAGGATGGAGCAGCTCACACCAATGGAGTAGACGGGCAAAGGTTGGTAACGGTCAGAGGAAGGGGTGAGAGGCAAATCCGGCAAGTGATAGGTGGATTCTGGTGAGGCGGGGTGACGGGTAGGTGGAGCTAGAACAAAGGCTGGAGGTGTAATGGAAACAAAAGGGTGCAGATGTGGATTCAGATAAGGAAGGAAGAGGGGAAGTGAAATGCAAAGTCATAGGGAAGGTAGATGCTGGCATCTTGGGCAAAACAGAAAGTGCTGTAGACCTGTGACCAGTAGTCATGAGTCTCCAGTCTGAAAAGCAACCTTCCACCATCACCCTCCACTTCTTGCCAAATCAAGGCAATTGTGTATCCAATTAGTTCTCCTTCGATCCATGCGATCTAACCTTCCAGAACAGTCAACCATGCGGCACCTTACAAGCTCTACCGCCATGCCCTGGCTACTTCATCAGAAAAGTCAAACAAATTAATGAAACACCATCGCCTACACACAAAAACATGCTGACTATCCCTAATCAACCCAAATCTTTCCAAATACATGATTTTACTTCGGAGTCACGTGAGTGACTATGTGAAGAAGAGCCCCGATCGCCCGCAGTGCGCGTCATTACGACGCATGCATTTGCGAAGCACCGGACTGGCAGGCACGTCGCTCCTGCCAGCGGTAAGTTTAAACTTCAGGTAAGTATTTTTTACCTGTTTTATGATGTCCAGCAGGAACCTTTTTTCCCCACAGAGGTTCCTGCCAGATGCTTCGCGGGTTCCGACGAGGGAACCAGCTGCGGGCTGTGGGGAAACCCCGGTCCTACCGCGGAGAATGTCGGGCTCGCGGAGTTCAGTTACTGACAAAACGGTCAGTGACTTCTGAACGCTGGGTTCCCGTGGAGGGGAATTCCAGCAGGAGTGCGGTTCTTAGACCGCAGTGGCCCAGTATATGGGGTTGAAGCTGACCAGAATGGTCAGCCCGGGTGCCGTGGTGGGGGAGGAGGGGGGGATCCCCTTGGTAAGGCACACAGACGCTAGGGTTCCCCGGGGAGGGGAAACCCAGCAGTAATACGATGTCCAGATCGCAGTAGTTCCTAGGATAGGGGTAAACCGACCAACATGGTCAGCCCTGATGCCGTGAGGGTTCCCCTCTGGGTAATGTAAAAAATTTAGGTTGACCAGGATGGAGCCCTAATGGAGAGGAGGCTCCATCTAGATACACTCCAACTACAGGAGTTGTGACAGTGCTGGGCATGTGGGTGAGCCTGAGCCAGCAGCACCTATTGCACACGGCTGCTTTATGGGATGCCGAGTCTATGGCAATGCCGGGCATATGGGTGAGCCTGAGCCAGCAGCACCTATTGCACCGGGCTGCTTTATGGGATGCCATCAGAAAATTCAAACAAATTAATGAAACACCATCGACTACACACACAAAAATGCTGACTATCCCTAATCAACCCAAATCAACCGAGTCGATGGCTATGGCCACACCAGCAGCACCAGGTAACAGGGCTGCTTTATGTTGAGGCCAGCCACTGGCATATGGGAGAGCCATGCTTGCAGCACCTTGTAGCAGGGCTGCTTAATGTAGGCAGCAACATCTGTAGAAGGGCTGCATAATGTTTCCCTCATGGAAGAGGTGAGCTTCCCGGGGCAGTTTGTTCTTACACTGAAGTTCTACAACTAAGGGACGATTTACTAGTGGGTAAGATTTACACTTGGTTGAACAATACAAATGATTAAGACATTTTTCATCGATTTAGAGGCATCTAACCATGCAAAATTGGACAATGCTAGCATTCTAAGCAGGCTGGAATTGGGCCAGAATTGTGTTAAGGCAAGCGCAGTACTTTGGCCAGGGTTGCCTTCGAGATAGGTTCAAAAATATGGGCAGAATTGTCTTTCGAGGCAGGTCAGAATTATGGCCAGAGTTGTTTTAGACATATTAGAATTAGCAGACAGGCTCATTATTATGGTCAGGTTTGTCTTACAAGACAGCCTCGGGAATCGAGGCAGAGTTGCCGTTCAAGGCAGTCACGAAGGATGACAGGCGTGGCCTGTTCATTATGAGATATGTCTGATTAACAACTGGATTCAAAGGGTGTGCCCATTTACAGTGATCATTGGAGATATTTGGAGGAGGCATTGCTGTGATGAGGCAATATAATAGTATAATGGCAATAAAGCATTCAAAGAAGACTAGTCAGAGTTCCAAAACATTTGTTAAGTCTGGATGATAATTTTAACGCTGTATTTTGATAAAATCCACTGTTTCAGTCTCAAACCATCTTTGAGAAATTGGGCTCCTTTATTCAATTAAAATTAAGTTGTTATTAAATAGACTTGTTGGAGGTGTTGCAGAGCAGCATACCCCAAGACATGAAAGCCTACGGGTCAGTATTGGTCTGACGCCGGGTCCATGGCAGCGTCGGCCAATTGGAAAGGCCGCGCCAGCAGCACCTTGTAGTAGGGCTGTTTAATGTCTTCCTCATGGAGGAGGGGAGCATGCCGAGTCTGATGGTATAGCCGTGGAACATACCCAAAGGGATGAAGGGCACGTGTCAGAGATCATTACTGACAGCAAGGTTTGCCATCCCAACACATATGCAGTGAACACCACTATCAGGGGGACATTAGAGCCAGCCACCGAATCTGTTCTTCAGGAAAGACCTATTCAACAAGCAAATCCTGGAGGATGAAGGCAAGCGGTTCACCGAAGCTGGTGGCAGCATGAAAGCTGGCGTGAGGTTCCAAGCACTCTATCAAGTCATTTGGATTTACATTGAGCTATCAATTGGCTTATGACTCCGCCCTAGGCAACAGATTGGAGTCAATAGAAGCCTGTAACAGCCTTGTTGTTATAAAGCAGCAGTCTATTCATTAAGACTAATTGGCAATATAATAGATGTGGTTCAGCTGTGCAAGTGGGAGAATTGAAATCATGCTAAATGGAGAACGCTAAAGTGCCATATAGGTCATGGTTTACACATTTGTGCTATTATCAGCTGAAGCTGCCAAAGTCACAATGATGGATAGACATTATTCAGCATTGTTCCAGTAGTTTAATCAGTAAATATCGCATTACATTGCAAAATAATGCTAATGGCCTAAGAATGGGAAATTGCGAATATCATCTCTAGTTTGGAGGTGGAGGAGATTTGCATGAGTTACTAGTTCTTCATTTATTGGTATCAAATATCTGTAGACCCTACGGGCATTTTGTGGGTTAAGAGTAATTGAGCGAATATGCATATCTGCATGCTCAACTTCATGTTGACACGTTATGATGGTGGCATATGTTAGTCACCTGGGTGCAATCAAGTAAAGAATCCTGTTATGGTTACATAATCTTGTTTGCCACTGGAGTAACATCAAGTATAGGTCAATGACAACACAGAAAGGGTGTTGAATCACACCGTATTTATGAAATTCTGGTTCAATGGTACACCGAATATAGATATGTTTGTTTTCATGCTTATTCACAGGTTGCAAAATATGTGGCATAACAGTGGCGAAAGATACATTCTCGCTACAAGGAGAAGGAAGATCTTTTATGTCTTCCTCCATTTTGCTTCATTAGTTAGGGCTTCAAATAAAGTCATTAAGAGCCCGTTTAGCTTTCCTATGCAACTTTGATTCCCGGTTGTCAGGAATAGTAATACAACCTTATATGGTTATTTTGAAAGTAACTTTGCTGGTTCAGCCTGTGGCTTGAGAATTCAGCCGTTGCATGTTAAAATCAAATTATGTTCTGCAGATTCAATAGACTGCTCTACGGCTTGGATTGTTACATCAGTCCTTGTATGCGTTCAGAGTGCTGGGATAGCACCAAAAATCAGGACTTTTCTTTTCCGGGAGATGGAAAGCGTTTGTTGAATGTTCATGTTACATTGAAAACGGTACAGATTACTGATGTTTTGGAGTTCATTTTAAATGATCTTTGTCAATAATTGAGTTGTACGGCCATTAACTGTGCCAATGTGCCTTCTCATTGTATTGGCTGCAACAAACAAGACCCGCTCTGTCGGGTTCACCCTGGATTCCAGTTTGTAAGCATATCTCCTAGGGCAAGTACAATGTCTCCTAGGGCAAGTACAATGCAGTATGGGATGTTAACGTTGTGTGAACACTATTTTCACCAGGGGGTTCTAGCTACATCTTTAAGTTTCGCTGGATCTCATAAGGTGGTTATCCTCCTAGCGCTGGTTTAGCGCAACAGGTTTAGTCGCTACATAGTTGCGACAGAACAGGATGGTTACGTCTGTAAATAATAATATATAATATTTATGCTTATAATTCACTTAAGCAGAGCAGAAGGGGTGTCAGATCTCAAAATAATTAAAGGCATACCCAGGGACCTATGATAAAGTGAGGACATACATATATAACAATACGTTAAGGTCACTGAGAGCCTTCGAGGCTCAGAACTAGCTATGTTGTTAGTCACAAAAACTTATAAGAACGTATCTGTTCATGTCACTTCCAGAGGATGAAATGGACTTTGATTTATGTAGGATACTGATTCTAGATCTCACTCCATCAGGGCTGCTTTAACATCAGCAGCAAGGGTCTTGTGTTCCGTTGGACCACGTCCTAACGCTTGCAGCATGGTCAAGCGAATGAATTTTCAAACATTTATAATAACCCATTATTAGACCAGGGGTATTTGTCAACTTTATTTTCGTTTTGATTATAGTTTCCATCCGAGTGAGAGGTGGGACTATAATTATTACTTCATTTAATAACATCAGTATGTTTAAATCTATATCATGACTGTATGTATTATGAATATTTTTTCCCTCATTTGCCAATGAAGCAGTTGTGGCTGTGTAGACTCATTTCTCACGGCATAAAATCACAGAGCTTTGAAATCTTCACGTAGTCACTCACGTGACTCCAAAGTAAAATAGTAAGATTAAACGAGAACTTAAAAGTTTAAGGTTTGATCTTTATTTTATGAGGAGTTACGGTGAGGGGACTACGTGCCCTCCCCTCCTCATAAAGATCATCTGGTAGTTCTAGTCTTCTCTATTCTTACTATGTTACTTCAACTATTGTTATCTGTGATTTCACACCGCTGCTTTGAAGATTGACGCGCACTGCGGAAGATCGGGGTTCTTCTTCACGTAGTCCCTCACCGTAACTCCTCATAAAATAAAGATCAAACCTCAAACTGGTAAGTTCTCATTTAATCTTACTATTATTTACCTCTTGGAATCTCCTCCAGTAACTAACCTACCACAGATATTTTGTTTACTATTCTGTAGTTCCCAGGTGTTTCTTTACGGCCCTTCTTAGAGGCACAATATTAGCTAAGCTACAGCTGGCAGCACCTTACCCATGTCTAACGATGGTGCATATATCTCAGCTAGGGCTCCTGCTATTTCTTCTCTTGCTTCCCAATGTCCTAACGTATTACTGATCAGGCTCCTGAGATGTATCCACCTTCATACATGTTAGGACATCTGGCAACTCCTCTACTATCCCAATTACATTTCCTGAGTTCCCTCGTTTTCATGTCTTTCCCAATAGTAAAAACAATGTCAAATATTCATTGAGGACCTTGCCCAATTTCTGTGGCATCACACATAGATATCCATTTTTGTCATTGAGGGGGCCCCTATTCTCACCTGAAATATTACCCCTAATATACGTAATTTTGTTTGGTTTCTCTTTGACAAACCTATCCCATGCCCCATTCCTGCTCTCCACATTTCATTTTTTACATATACTCCTGCATCCCCACATTCCTCCAGGGATTCACCTGATTCAAGCTGCCTGTACCTTGTTTAGTTTAGAGATACAGCGCGGAAACAAGACCTTCGGCCCACCGAGTCCGCACCGACCGGCGATCCCCACATAACACTATCCTAGACACACCAGGGACAATTTACACGTATACCAAGCCAATTTACCTACATACCTATACGTCTTTGGAGTGTGGGGGGGCAACCAGAGCACCCAGAGAAAACCATGTGGTCAACGGGGGTAACGTACAAACTCTGTACAGACAAGCACCCGAGGTCAGGATCGAACCCGAGTCTCTGGCACTATAAGGCAGCATCTCTACTGCTGTGCCGCCCAAGATGCGGTCAGGCATTGCCTTCTTCCTAGTAGCTCCATCTACGCTTATTACTTGAGGAAACGTTCCTGAACATATTTAACAAATGCCAGCCCACCAGAGCCATTAGCCCTATGGCAGTAATGGCTGATGGTTCAGATAAACACAACACTGAATTGACTTTAATCTTACCTCTGAAATAGTGACCACAAGGAAGAAAGTTGTTTAAGTAATAAGCTAAAGAAGATTCCACTCCAGTAGACAATCGCTGTGCCAAATAAGAAGAGGAGAATCGAAATAGCTGAGGAGGAGATTCCTTGTTCATTTAAAATAAGGATGTCAATTTCAGGTAACATAAGAATAGACCATACATCCTGAAACCATTCATATCTGCAAAACAAAAATATATAGTGAACAATGTCAGGAATACGGAGCAGAGCCAGCAGCAGAACGCAGTTATTTTGTTTTAAAATCAAGATGCATACCTTAACAAAAATGCAGCAAGATTAACAAATGGAATAACTTTGTACGGTTTTGCTGCATGTAAGGCAATGGTGAAGTCCAAACAATTACCTATAAACAGAACAGAATCACATTAAAGGGGCTTTTGTTCGTCTGACGGATGCAAGTCCAATTTAGGTATTTAATATGAGGCATAATCTTTCATACACAGCACCACAATTTAGAGGTTACTGATCCAAGAATCCAGAAACACAGATTAATCATCTACAGACACAAATTCAAATATACCCATGGCAGCAGAGGGGGCTTCAAAACTGGGGACATTAAGGTCGTAAGGGATAGGAGTAGAATTAGGCCATTCTATCTCTCCCTCCTAACTCAATTCTCCTGCTTGCTCCCCGTATCTATCTCTGCCATAAAAATATCCACTGACTTGGCCTCCACAGCCTTCTGCGGCAAAGAATTCCACAGATTCACCACCCTCTGACTAAAGAAATATCTCCTCAGCTCCTTCCTAAAAGAATGTCCTTTAATTCTGAGGCTATGGCCTCTCGTCCGAGACTTTCCCACGAGTGGAAACATCCTCTCCACTCTATCCAAGCCTTTCACTGTTTTGTATGTTTCAATGAGGTCCCCCCTCTTTCTTCTAAACTCCAGTGAGTACAGGCCCAGTGCCGACTAACGCTCAGTAAAGTTCTCATCATTTACAATTGCTCTGAATCTACTGGATTATCCTAAAAATCTAAACGGTTAGAAGCATATATATCTTCCTTGCGTGCCTGGTTTATGTGGTACTCTAAATCTGCAATAATGTGGCAGAATCTCAAGTAGTCCTGGAAATGGCTACCTGTTAAAGGGTATCAATGATTGGCAATATATGCTGGTGCTACCTGCAATGATTCAGTCCCATGAATAAAAACCAATACACACCACACAGTGAGGCATTAATTTTGTATTAACGAACACAAAGAGAAATCAATACTGCAAAGATCAATTTATAATTTCATACAGTTACATCATTTTTACTTTATCTTTGCTTTGATATTGACATTCAATGTTATTTCCTAGATTAATCCTGGGATATTTGTGATGACCTCTGTGACTGCCCACTAGAAGGCGCTCTTTAGTTCGATTGCACTCCTATACATTTCCCATCGTGGACTAAGTATCCTGCCTTCTATGGTCATACAGAAATAATCAGTTGAGCAATAACAAAAGCAACCCAGACTAGACCCAACTAATAAAATCTGTAGGAAGGAACTGTAGATGCAGGTTTATACCAAAGATAGACACAAAAAGCTGGAGTAACTCAGCAGGTCAGACAGCATCTCTGCAGAAAAGGAATAGGTGATGTTTTGGATCGAGACCCTTCTTCAGAAGAACTGTCCCGACCCGAAATGTCACATAATAAAATCTGTACTTGTGTAGGAGTCTCCTACTAGTGTAGAACAGTTTGAAAATGAAGTGTACATCTCACAGTACATGGACTGCACTACAGAGTTCCGGCAACTGGAAAACTTACCATTAAAATATTTTCATTTCTATTTCAAAGACTATCCACTGCCTTCTCGTGGGTAATAACAGACAACGGTAATAATATCTCTTCTATGGACCAAATTATCCATATTTTCTCATGCAATGAAGGAAAACTATCTGAAAATGTAAAGATAGCCACATCGTGGAGTAACTCAGCAGGTCAGGCAGCATCTCTGGAGAACATGGATAGGCGATGTTTCAGGTTGGAACTCTTCTTCAGACCGATTGTAAGAGGGTGGGAAAGAAAGCTGGAAGAAAGGAGGGGCAGAACAGAGCATGGATGATTGTAGGAGAACAAAGGCGAGGGTGTTATTTGATAGGCAGATTGTTGAACAAAGGTCAGAAAGATCTAGGATAAAGAGTTGTGGGGTGGGAGATTGCAACCTTCACATGGTCTGCCCTGTTTCGACAAATGCAATCAACCCGGCGTGCACAATCAAATAAGATCAAATAGAACAAGTTGTCCGACAACTTTAGGCTGTGCACACCATATGCAAGAAGAAGAAGATAAAGAGTTGTGAATTATTAAGCTCAGGGAAGTTGTGAATTGTGATCCGCTGAGTCACTCTAGGATTTTGTGTCTATCCTTGGTATAAACCAGCATCTGTAGTTCCTTGTTATTAAAATATCTGAATACATATTTCTCAGAAACTACTCTACATGTGGCAGTTACACAAACTGTCCTGTTAACTTTTCAATGATTTGAATGGGTTGCCCGGAACTAATTTCAGATAGAGTGGCTGGATTCTGCAAAGTGAATGTGACAAAATTAAAAAGGGGGCTTTGAATAAGTTGTTGGTTCCCTGCGTTGCTGCACAACTGCCACTCTGTTTGCCATCCAGTGACATTTGGCTATTTTGTTTACACATAAACTGGTTAAAAAACATTGAAATCATTTGTTTGTTACCTTCATTATAAAGATGGATTAATTGCCTTCCAAATACTAATAATATGTTTGCCACAACATATGTGGGCAAGTAAACACCATGGAATCTGATCAGCTGGAACAAAACAGAAAGGAATAAATCATAGTGAGTCGGTCAATATGTTGCATTTAATATAGTTTTAACACAAGAACACTGTTCATAGTATTGGACACATTCCTGAGAATTTTTGCTTCAATAAAATGTATTTCCAGAAAAAAATGATTTACACCATCACTAGTCTTTTTATCCAAACTGTGTGCCAAATTGGAAAATGCATTTATCAAAATACTTCGGTGAAAGTACTTTGGTGAAAGTACATTCGATGTCCAAAAGGCTAGAAAAAATGTTATTGGTTAACTAAAATTAGGGCCTAATGCCAATCGTCAGAAACAATTGATTAAATATGAATTAATTAAAAAATATGGATGTTTATTGACAAATAAGTAGGAAGACACTCAAGCTTTGTTTTTATGTGAAAACTATCAGTCCTGAGCTAATCGACAATAAATACTTATCGTCAATGACAAAATGTAGGGCAAAATCTAGCACCAAGTAAAATTGAACTGTGTTTCATTTATTGCCACTATCTTGAACTTTTCATCACTCCATCCATCACTCACTGAAAGTAAGCATGCAGGTGCACCACGCAGTGAAGAAAGCTAATGGCATGATGGCCTTCATAACAAAGAGGAGTTGAGTACAAGAGCAAAGAGGTCCTTCTGCAGTTGTACAGGCCCCTAGTGAGACCACACCTGGAGTATTGTGTGCAGTTTTGGTCACCAAATTTGAGCAAGGACATTCTTGCTATTGAGGGAGAGCAACGTAGGTTCACCAGGTTAATTCTCGGGATGGTGGGACTGTCATATGTTGATAGAATGGAGCAGCTGGGCATGTATACTTTGGAATTTAGAAGGATGAGAGGTGATTTTATTGAAACATAAGATTATTAAGGGTTTGGACACGCTAGAGGCAGGAAACATGTGCCCAATGTTGGGGGAGTCCAGAACCAGGGGCCACAGTTTAAGAATAAGGGGTCGGCCATTTGGAGATGAGGAAAAACTTTTTTTAACCAGAGAGTTGTGAATCTGTGCAATTCTCTGCCTCAGAAGGCTAGTGGAGGCCAATTCTCTGGATGCTTTCAAGAGAGAGTTCGATAGAGCTCTTAAAGAAAGCGGAGCCAGGGGATATGGTGAGAAGGCAGGAACGGGGTACTGAATGTGGATGATCAGCCATGATCAGTGAATGGCGGTGCTGGCTCGAAGGGCCGAATAGCCTATTCCTGCACCTTTTGTCGATTGTTTATTCAGCTTATCGAAAGTGTGCCCTCAAAAGCAGCAGCAAATGTCAGGGCAGGAAGCAGGAAAAGATGGCAAAACCACAAATGAAGGAATGAAAACAACGAACATTTATGACCTAATTACACTCCAAACCAAGTTATAACTCACATACTATTATGCTTTCTATTGTTGTCTCTGTTGTACTGTCATGGTGGAAAATAATCGGTTGGCAATTCATACACAATAGGCTCTCAACAACAAATGATCTGATAATCTTGGATGAGGGGTAATTATTAGTCAGTATGCGAGTCATCGGCTTCAGGAAGTGGGATAGTGTGCACGTCCCAGTCAGCACCAACGATGCTCAAGTGGAGATGGATGAAAGTTCGACGTCCCTCTGCATAATCACGTTGATGCCAGGGCCAAGGCAGCACACCAATGCCTCTACTTTCTTAGAAGACTCGGGAAATATGGCACATCCCTAATGACTTACCAGTTCCTACAGATGCACCGTCGAAAGCATCCTATGGGGATGAATCTCAACTTGGCTTGAGAACTGCTCTGCCCAAGACCGTAAGACATTGCACAGTTATGGATGTTTCCCCATGGCCATCAGACGAACCAGCCTCCCGCACCACCTCCATGCCCTACCACCACCCTCCCCCACCCCCACAAAACTCAGGCCTCAGATTTTGTAAATTTGGGAATAATCAATGCACTCTGCCTCTTTGTTGAAACCCAAGCAAAGAGTGTTTCATTGGACCTATGGTGATGAAAACATTGTACTAGTGGGTGGTCTGCCAGATGTCACTGTGACATGAAAATAACTTGAATATCGTTCTCTGAAACCATTTTTCCACCTACCCTCTCTTTAAATACCACAGTTTAGGGATAGAAACATAAGTCCCTTGTTTCGAGCTGCTCAATATTATCCTTTCCAAATGAACCATATGCTGACTGACATCATCTTCGATTTGTTGCATTTGAAATAAAAATATCTGAATTACTAGGCTTGCAATACAGTTCTCTTGCAACAGCAGTACTATTCTTTAATGTGTTTTTCCCCCTGGAGATAGAATATTGAATGAGCTGCAATGGAAAGTATTTGACTCAGGGACAATAGCAACATTTAAAAGATATATGTACACAAAAGATTTAGAAGGATTGCACCAGAACGCAGGCAAATGGGTCTCACTGAGATGGGGGCATCTTGGTTGGCATGATGGGCTGAAGGGGCCTCATTCCATGTTATATGTCTCCATAACTCTGCATTATGGTTAGGTTTTATAAATGGTACATTGTTTCCTTCACCAGAATACCTTGCAGATTTTGTCCAAGTTCAATAATTGTATAATGTCCTCTTGCCCAGTGTACCTTACAGTTTGTACCCATGAAGTACAAAGCTTACAGTATTTATCTGAGAGATGAATGGTGAAGCAGGCTCAGGAAGCCTTTTGTCCGACTTGTGCTCCCAGCGTGGAAAACTATGTACACAGGCAATGTTTGTTGTTCCTATATCAGGTTAGATTTTATTAAACCTGCCTAAATGTTAAACAGCCACCCAATTAGCTGAAAACAATGTTATCAGAAATTGTTGAAGCAGAAATAAGCTCACTGAACCCTAAGCATTAAGTAACTTTATGTACTTTGTTTACCCTGGGCTAGTTTCAGAAATGAGTTTGAAAGTGTGTGTATAATGTGTTTAAAGTGGGGTCAGAGCAATAAAAGCATGTAATTAAAATAGAAATGAAGTACAAAATTAAGGTATTCGGGCTTTGACCATGCAGGGCTTCACCAAGGCTACACAGGATATAGTGAACAATACGCATCTCCTTGTTTAAGGAAATATTTGCGTTGTAAGCAGGGCAGAGAAAGTTCACAGGGAGCTGTGGAAAAAGGAGCATAGCCTTTAGATAAGGGACCAGCTCAAACTATGATTTATTTGGCAAATAAACAAGCAGGAAGATGAAGTTCAGCCCAGAGATCTTACTGGTCACAATCTTATTGAAAGGTAGAACAAGCCTTTTGTGCTACTCCTATTCCTGGTGCTCTTGAAACTGTTCTGTAGTTGGGAGGGATCATGGGTGTAACAAGGTTCAAGTAGTTGATGTGTGTAGGAAGGAACTGCAAATGCTGGTTTAAACCGAAGATAGACACAAAAAGCTGGAGCAACTCTGTGGGACAGGCAACATCTCTGGAGAGAAGCAATGGGTGATGTCTCGCATGGGCGGAAATCCTGGGGAGGGGGCAGGGGGCGTCCCCCAATATTTTGAGAGGTGGGGGACAATCCCCCCCATGTTTTGTAATCCGGACTTTATCAGACGTTTTCTAAGTGCTGAATCAGCCCGTTGGCGGGGCCTTTCAGCGCCCGGCGCGGCATAAAATCAAACTGCTGCATCGAGGCGATCGAGGCTCCCAATGTTGAAGCCCCCGCCGGCCGATGAAAGGCCCCTCGAACGGGCCGATTCAAGCCCCACGATTCGGGCGGACGAAGCTGCTGTTGCTGGAGTTCGGAGTCGGTCACCAACCAGGTCAGCTCCCGATGTTACCGTCCACAGGGCTCACGGCCGAAGCCTCGCGTGTGTGAGCATGCGCACGCGAGGCTGCCGAGGAATTGTGTCCCCCCCATGTTTTGATAGCGATTTCCGTGCCGAAATCCTGAAATGTCACCCATTCCTTCTCTCCTTTTGAAGTTGTTAATTCTATCTTTTGAATGTTGGGCAGGGAAAGAGCAGCAGTGAAATTGATGGCAACATCAACAAGAGAGTTGAAATGGGGAATAACATTGACAAGAATGAGGAAAAGGAAATACAGGATTAACAGTGTAGCATTTGCACCATTGTCCTTTAGATTATTTAATCTGCCTTGCCTCCATCTCTATTATATGCCTTTTGTTACATAACCATAAGTAAACAGATTATCTAATACAAACTGATCCCTTCACTACAAAATGTGCACAGTTTAATCAATATTTAAATATGAAGAAAGTTCCAATAATCAAAACACATCAAATTCTGAGTTGGCGATCTGATACATTTTAACATTAACCCTCTGGATTTCAATCAACTGCAGCTTCACAACACTACAATGCAATTTGGTCAATACTTCCAAACTGTTTAATGTTTGTGCTCAATCAAATAAACCCAAATAATTAACATTGCAATCCCCAAACTGAATTGTAAATTGAAGAGTAAATAAAGAAAAGCCTTTAAAGTCCAAGAGGCAGCATTCAAACTTCACTATAAACAAAATGACGCATGTCGAACATGGCTTACCACTAGCCTTTAAACAAATGCATTATTTCATATTGAGATGTAAGTGCACTCAATGAACCATTATTGAATTCCCTGACTTTATTATGTATTATACAAAGGTCTAGAACTATAATTTTAATGATGGTGAAAACATCAGCATTCTGCGAGCAGTTCTGACATCAGTGCATGAAATTAAACACAGGAATCCCTAAGAAATTCTTAATGGCACAGCAGTTGAAGCTGCAATTAATGTAGAATTTGTGATCTAACTATAACATATTATTCACAATTTCCACTGTGAAGGCCACTGAAAATGCTGATTTCAGTGAATGAGCAGAAACATTTTTGAATAGCATACCAAGACATTCCATGGCTGTATATACCAAGGCCCCAAAAATCTTAAGCTTATGTGATGAGAGAATACATATACATAATGAGTAAGTTGAAAAAAAATCTCTGGTTGACAGCAAACTTAAACCTACTTCTTTGTTTATGATCATTCAGCTTCCATAGAATTCCTTTGCATATTAAAATTTATGTTTTTTACTTCATGGTTTGTTATCTGCGACAATTCGTCAATATGTTCGGCTATTTAAGCTGCTGGATGATATCACTAATGTTAGAACAAAGATCATTTTGAGAATTGTGCCTAAAAAAAAAATCCATGCCATAGAGCACCATTCGTCTTTTCAGCACATCATTATTAAGGTTAGTAGTAATTATACAATCGTTGTTATTGATTTCCATCTATCGGGTAGCTTACAACCTGACAGTATGAACATTGAATTATCCAATTTTATCCATCCCCCATTTTACCACCACTCTTCCTTATATCCCACAGACTTGCACCCATTTCTCCCCTCCCCATTCCATCTACATTCCATTCACTGACTTCACAATTTGCAACTCTTCTATCACGTCTTGTCTTTTCAATTCTGATCTTTGTCCAACCAAATGCTTTTCAACCCCCACATCTATAGCAACCTATCACTCGCCAGGCTTTGTCATGCCTCTTTGCTCTTCCAGCTTTCTCTCCCCCCCCCCCCCCCCACCATATTCAGTTGGAAGAAGGGTCCCAACCCTAAACATCACCTATCCATGATCTCCAGACCCACTGAGTTACCCCACACTTTGTTTTGTGAACCAGCATCTGCAGTTCCTCGTTTCTCCAATTTTGATGTGTTCCTTTATGTTTTGCTACGTATGGTGCTCTGACAAGGGCTACTAATGTTGTTTTTACAGTCTGCTAACATCGTTGCAATCTTATATATTAAGGCTTCCAAGATGTCTTGGGTATTTACAATGGAGTCTTTAGCCGCAAGAACATATTGACCTTTCAGTTGAGAACCTGTCAAACGTTATCACATAATATCGAGTACCTCTCATGGGAAGGTATGTGCAAGAGAGACCAGTGATTGGAAACCAGAAAAACAGAGATGTCAAGCTCTTGAGTTATGATTTCTTTTGATGTTCTTAGCAACGGCAAAGTTATGCCACAATGGAGTACATTGTGTGACTTAATTGATGCAGAATCACTCACCGGCATGAAATGTAATTAGGATATTACTCCACAAGTTTTTCCTCTTTCATGGATCAACAGATTTTTGCACAAAATTAACTTTTAAAAATAATGTTGAAAAATCTCCCTCATCTTGGTATGGAGTGAACTTTTATGGAGCATTTTAACAGACTAATAGAGGAAGAGAAGTAGCTGTGAATGCCAAGAAATGTTACCCATTTCAGTTTTGACTGAAGAATTTTAACGTGAAATGGTCTGCGTGTCAGAGATGTTATTAATTCAACTGAAATACCAAAGTAATACAAAGTTAAAACAATTTATCAACAACTTATGTTTATATTATATTTTTAACTTAACAAATCCTTGTTATTAAATAATTAATTCTTGAGAACAGCAGGACATAAGACATTACAGATAGTTCTTCTTTCCATACATCTACATGTAAAGTAAGTGGCCACTTGGCCCATCCAACCTGTACTATAATTTAATAAACTGATGGCTGATCCAATGATTGCCACAACTCTGTGTTTCCCATCTACTCTCAGTAATGTTTCATCCTGACTTTGCCTTATCATGAATCTACCCGTCTTTGCCTTTTCAAGAATCCATCCACCTTTGCCTTAAAAAAATTAAAAGATCCTGTCCCCCCCCCCCTCCCCCATCATAGCCTTTCAAGAATAGTTTCAGACCCTCAATCCAGAGGGAAGAAAATTATCTCCTCTCTGTTTGAAATGGGCAATCTTTTGCTTTTGCAGATGGACCTCGACAACATCCACCCCATCAAGAACTTCTCAGAATCCCCAATATTTAAATTATCCACTCATTCTTCTAAATTCCAGCTGGCACAAGATATAATAGCTTTGTGTTCACCTTCCGTGTGTGGCATGGTGGCACAGCGGTAGAGTTGCAGCTTTACAGCGCCAGAGACCTGGGTTCAATCTTGACTACGGGTGCTGTCTGTACGTTCTCCCTGTGACCGCATGGGTTTTCGCCGAGATCTCCGGTTTCCTCCCACACTTCAAAGACATACAGGTTTGTAGGTTAATTGGATTGGTATAATTGTAAATTGCTCCTAGTATGTGCAGGACAGTGAAAGTGTGTGGGGATCGCTGGTTGGGCCTGTGTCACTAAACTAAACCTTCCACTGAATGATCAGTTTTGTCTCACCCACCTTGTGAAGACCATCACAAAAAATAATTCACTCTGCTTTGTGTACTTCCACACAAGGATCTTGGATCTGTTTTCTATGATTTGTGCTTGTTCCTTTGATATACGATTCTGTCTTCAACGATTGTTTCATATTAACTTTAGTAAACAACATTTATAAATTCCCCTTAAATCATATCCAGACTTAGTTTTTTTTCCCCCCCATCACTGCCTATGACTCAACCTTGTGACACAAGAGATAAACTTGCTGATCCTTGAAACTATTTCCAGAACGTAGATGCTTACTTTGAGACCCTATGAATGGAAGTCGATGTTATCAAATCTTATGACGACGTAGGGCTTAACCTAGCGTTTACAACTCTACAATAAATGGACATTTCAAGCATCAGTATTAATAAATCATACAAGCAGAGATCTAACATGACATCTAATGTGTAATTTACTGAAAAGCAGTGAAAGAAAGAAAATGTGCGCCCCTCCCCACCTTAGGAGAGCAAACCATGGCTGCATTATTGGCTTTACCATTTAAAATTTGCATTACTCCAATTAAATTTCAGCGGAAAACCAAAGGAATCCTTTCAACAGAAGGCATGTGAATGGAGTTGAAAGGGAAAAGTAGATAATTGATGATCAAATGTGGAAAAGAATTGATAGGCCAGATGGCCTAATTCTGCTCCTTTGTCTTATGGTTTTGTTTACTGAAGCTTATCTCTGGCTGGTTGGATTGGATTTGGGCCTGACTGATAGCATTCAACAGCACAGGAACGAAAAGGCGGCAGTAATACTAAGCAACAGACATGTGTAATAAAATCACCTTGATGGTATAAAGCCAGCCAATATCTATAACTTTCAACAAACAACTCTTTGGCATCCGAGGAGAAACTTTGGAACTATTTTTGTATGGTGGTGCTCCATTCCCAACAATAAATTAATAACACCCCTCAAACACTGACCATCAGGTATACCTTGCTCCTACATAAACTAACTATAAGCAGAGGAGACTAGACAAGATTATTTTTGAAATTGAAACATCAAGGAAGAGCCAAGATTCTTCAATAATCAAATTAAAAATGGTCAAATGCAGTTGTGACCTATATTCAAAACTCAGTTCCAATCAATAAATGCTAAGTTGAATGCAGCATCAGTTTATGCCTTTGCTCCTTTTGGAGATGCAGTGATTCACTGAATCACTTTGACTGGCCACTGAATGAAGGATATTTGTGCTGCAGTTTTGCTTTTGTTTTCTGCTGGGTTGCTAAAACCCAGAGTTTAATTTAGTTTAGTTTAGCGTAGAAATACAGAGCGGAAATAGGCCCGTCAGCCCACTGAGTCCGCGCTGATCAGCGATCCCCATATACTAACACTATCCTACACACTAGGGACAATTTATAGAAGCCCATTAACCAACAAGCCCAGACACCTTTGCAGTGTGAGATGATACTGAAGCACCCGGGGGAAACCCACATGGTCACAGGGAGAGCATGCGAACTCCGTACAGATTGCACCCATAGTCAGGATCGAACCAGGGTCTCTGGCGCCGTAAGGCAGTAACTCTACCACTGCGCCCCTGTGCTGCTCCACGTGTAAAACATTTAAAAAAGTACAATATTGAAACTTTGTTGGTTAAAAACAATAGTAAAACAAAAGACAGGAAAACACGGAAAAAGCAGTAGCAGGATTCTGCAGAAGAGGTTTGTCTGCCTTGATATTATTTCAACAACCAGCAATATTCAAAATCGGAATGTGTCTGGTTGTCGGAGGAGTAAAATAATCTCACATTAGATTCTTCAAATTCATACGCCGTAATGCCATAAATACATGAAAATAAACTCCAGTTTATGTCATTCTGTATTGTTCAATATCATTTGTTCATCAATACATCTTGGAAGCTGAATTTCAAATTATTTAGATCGCGGCATTCAAAGTATACACTTGTATTCAGGAACTGCTGGAAACCCAGTTACTGGGTCTTTGGAAAAACAGTCTGAAGTATTCTTCTGTCTGAGTAATTCAGACAAAGGTTCGTAAATATTTGGTGGAGTCCACAAAGACTTGAGGGAAGAGCTGCTTCTGCCAATTTCGTGAAAACGCTTTTCTAAAGAGGTCTGGATAACAGAAGAAACAGCATATCTCTTCCTCAGGAACGAAAATGGAACTTTGTGTAGCTGCCGTGGTAACCTCGGCGCACTTAAAGAAGCTTTAAATTGCTTAATGTTATCTTTACTTAAACCGGCACTTTTGACCTCTCGAAATGCAATGCTCGGATTCCTTGCAACTGACCGTACGTGCAAAGGGTAGATATGGAACTTTGAGGCCTCTTTTGGGATCAGATCTCTTGCCAGTTTGTATTTTGAATCTTTTGTTCTCACTAGTTCCACTTCATACGCTGCCTTAACAGCCAGTCTCCACTTCTCTATTTCCAGCAACTTCAAGGGTGTAAGATATTTGCAGCATTCTTCCCGTGATATCATGTTTCCTCTGATAAGCTGGTTATGTTTGTAGTCCTGTTCTTGAAACATTGCTGCGTGCTTCTTTACATTTTCTTCAGAGAAGATGTGTACTACTGCAGCCAAAGCCATCTTCTTCACAATGTTCATTCATTCATTTGCTAGGACAGCAAGACTTTGCACATTTCAATGTCTCAGTTGCGAACTCACATGTGCCTAAATGAACGGCTGTAATCTTCTTGGTTACAGTGAGCACCAATGTTGACAAATACCTTTTTAAATCATTAGCCTAACGTAATAGGTTTACCACAGAAAACCAGCCAATCTGGAAAAGCCACTGCTAGTCTCTTACACCCTCCCACAATTTAAACAGGAACTAATTAATTGCTGTTGCTTTGAAATTATTCAGAGCTGAGATCCAGAATTCAGACTCTTCTTTTTTTTAAAAAAGTGATCAAAGTTAAATGTGCTAAGTTGCAGTTAAACGTGGAAGTGCTTAAGAATTATATTAATGTGTTGACATGGTGCCACAGTGCAAAGAAGCAGCTAATATGTTCAGAACTCTTAAAGAGTAAACATAAAACATTTCAATGACGTAAAAGTGTACCAAGTCGATTAACTTACGGAATGATAAACTAGAATGCAGCCTTGAATAAAAATAAACCAACTTTTAGTTGCAGCTCCCAAATTCAATTGCTTGGCAACATGCCAGAACATAACTTTATTTCCAGATCCCATTATTTATAAAAGCTGTTTATAACGGCTATAACATTTGTTTGCCCAAGCCAGTCATTGAGATCCATACAGCATGGAAACGTGCCCTTTGTCCCAACTTGCCTATGCTAACCAAGATGCTCCATCTACACTAGCCCAACCTGCCCATGTTTAGTCCATGTCCTTCTAAACCTTTTCTATCCATGTATGTCCAAATGTCTTCTAAATGTTTCATACAGTTTTTTTAAAAACAGTATTTACTGCTGTTAAGAATATTGCAAAAACTCCTAATGAGCGCTTGACTGTTGAAGAAACACATAAATATAACAGTATTTGAATGAAAATGAAGGTTTGAAAGCTGATTTCCATTCATAATACACAGTAACTCAATTCAAAGGTTTTTTATTTAATATTTATTTTTGGGATCCAACATTTACTGACTAATCACTGTTGAGAAGGTGCTGGTGAACTGCAGCAACTCTTGAAGCGATGATACTGCCACTATGCCGTTAGGTTGGGAGTTCGACTCAGCGATCTGATGCCGTCATGATAGGAAGGGAACCTGCAGATGGTGGTGCTCCAGTGCACCTCTACCCCTTGAACTGAGGCCTTAGGAGGTGCCGTTGCATCGTTTGGGCAGGTAATTTGCAGTGTATTGTGTAGAAAGAATACAATCAACCTTTGCATTCTGATCTTTAGTCAGAGGGTGGTGAATCTGTGGAATTCTTTGCCACAGAAGGCTGTTGAGGCCAAGTCAGTAGAAAATGTTAGGCAGAGATAGATAGAATTTTGATTAGCACAGGCATCAGAGGTTATGGGGAGAAGGCAGGAGAATGGGGTTAGGAGGAAGGGATAGATCAGACATGATTGAATGGCGGAGTAGACTTGATGGGCCGAATGGCCTAATTCTACTTCAATCACTTATGACCTCTAAAAGTACAGAGTTTAGGGCCCTAGATGGGGTGCCAATCAAGCAAGCTGCTTTGTCTTCAATGGTGTTGAGCTTCTTGAGAGTTGTTGGATCTGCACTCATCCAGCAAAGTGGAGTGTGTAATAAGTAACTGCAGATGCTGGTTTAAACCGAAGATAGACACAAAAAGTTGGAGTAATTCAGCGGGGCAGGCAGCATCTCCAGAGAGAAGCAATCTGTAATGTTTCGGGTCGAGACCCTTCTTCAGACTCAACAAGTCTGAAGAAGGGTCTTGACCCAAAACGCACCCATTCCTCTCCAGAGATGCTCTCCAGAAAGTGGCGTGTTTTCCCTCACATTCTGGTCTTGTGGCTGGCAGGTGGTGAGTGGAATAATGTCCAGGAAACCAGTCCTTCCATGAGATTGCCTGTCTCTGACCTGGCCATGTAGCCATGGTATTTATGTGGCTGGTCAAGTGGAGTGTCTGATCAATGGTGACCTCCCCTGGAGAACTAATGATGGGGGACCTGGAGATGGAGATGCCATTGAAGATAAAGCTCAGGTTATTAAATTAATTCTTGTTGATGGTCATTGCCTGGCACTTTGGCAACACTAACGATACTTGCCACTTATGGATGAATGGCGTCCAAGAGTTGCTACTCAATCTTTGGAGGTGAGATGTTACAAAGACATATTTTAAGACAACCTTTAACTTAAGGTTGCTGATAATGGCCTCTTTTATACAAGATGCTTAACTGTCCTTGTCTTCTACATCATCATAGCTTCAAACTAGGTTGGAATTAAATGGAAAGTCTTAATGATACAAAGGCAAAAATTAATTTGCCTGGTTGATGAAACCAGACTATTATAACTAACTAGACCAAGTGGGACCCGTTGGGTCCCTGTCCCACGGGAGGCCTGGTCCCCCAATGCAACCCGTTCCGCCAACGCAATATTCCACCATGCATCCATAGCCCCCAACTATGCAGGGAAGGCTCATTTTCCCTTATTCACCCTTCCTCACTTTAAACTTAAAAAAAACCAATTGCACTTGCTGGGGCTGCCAGGACTCAGTGTCCTGGGATTGCAACATTGTAGCGGGCAGAGCTACAATCCCATTGTAAGGTCATAGCTTAACTGCCAGTGCAGATGAAAGATTTTTCTCAAAGTGGGATTTTGTAAAGTTAAAAATGTGAATAACTTGTAAAATGTAACATCAATCTAAACAAAACAATAAAAACAGGACAATTGTGAGTAAGGTCGTCCAAAAATTGTAGCGCTATCGTGTACCGTTTTGGCGTAGTTCCGGGCATGAATAATCAGACAGGCAGACTCACAAACAAACAAGATGAGAGTTTTAGTAATATATACTAGACCAAGTGGGACCCATTGGCCCCGTTCCCCCTAAGCAAAAATCCATCCGTTCCCCCAACGCAACCCATTTCCACCATTCACCCATATCCCCGACCGGAGGCCTGTTCCCACAACACAACCCATTCCCAAAGTAAGATTCCGCCATTCCCCTGCCTTGTCCAGCACTGGACTTAAAAAAAATCCAATTCCACTTCCCGTGGCCTCCTACCCCTCCTGTTCAATCACTTGCTGCCAGGACCATGACAAGTGTTCTATGATGGCAACATTGTTGCAAATGTCGGATGGAGGACTGTGAGATCCCATTGTGATGTCATAGCTGCAACTGTCAGCACTAGTGTTGAAGTGATTATCAAAGTGGATTTTAAGTAAACTCGGGAGGGGTGGGGCAAGTGGGGCGGCGTTTTATTATTTTAAGTAAACACGGGAGGGGCGGGGCAAGTGAGGCCACCGTTTTATTTTTGTCAGGATAAAGGAAACCTCTCCCCAATTTAGTTCAGGAAATGAAACCTCTCCCCAATTCCACACCTCCCCCACAATGAAAACCCCTACATGGATGCCTCCCCCATCTCATTGTCTCCCCCCCTACGCTACAAGGAAAACCCTGGAATATGTTTTAATAAAGGAAGCTCTCCCCAAGAATCTGATTAAATGGATTTGTTTTAAAAATCTCACTCCCTCCTTACCCCCCTTGAGGTGGAAGCTGCTGATCCCATTGTGATGTCATTGTGGGCTTCCCCCCCCCCCCCCCCACACACACACATACTAACCCCCCTCCCCACACACTAACCCCATATCTGTCTCTCTGTCACCTCTCCCTCCCTCTCCTTTTTCCCACTCTCAGTCACTGTTGGATGGCAGCTGAGATACCATTGTTATGTCATTGTCGGGTGGCGGAATCTTCACGTCAGCATATGTAAATGAGATCCCATTGTGATTGGACGGACTGTGAGATGCCATTGTGATGTCATACCTGCAACTACCAGAAAACTCTCACAGCACAGTCATTCTTCTCAAAGTTTGCTTTTTTAAACTTGTAAATATCAATAACTTGTGAAAAATATCATAAAATCTGAAGGAAACTTTATAGGAATGACCACAGGACAAAGGTGAGTAAGGTGGTGCAAAGTTTTTTGCGCTAATGTGTACCGTTTTGGCATAGCTCCTTGAGATCGCATGCACGCAGACATGTCCAAACGAGACGAGAGTTTTAGTAATATATAGATAGATATATTAACATAACAGCAATTAACAAGAGACAATTCATGTTGAAAAAATGTAGCTCCATTAAATATAATAGATACAATGTCCCGGAGATTTTATCCCGGCGAAATAAACTTTTTACGGTTTCTGCTGTTACAGGTGTAAAAAGATGTAGATAAGCGAGGGGGGGGGGTGGGTTGGCTTTTTGATGATGGGGAAAGACTACAACGATAGAGAGGATAATCTTGTGGAATTATCCAATGAGGGTGTATGTTCAGTTCAGTTTAGTTTATTGTTGCATGCTAAGCAGTATGAGTAGAACTTAGAAACATCACTTTTGATGTGAATTATATACTTTGATGGGGCTTCATCAAAGACCCTTCCAATAGTCAGCAGTAATTCGAGGAGCAGATGTGCGGGGAGATTGCCAGATTGCTGTAAAAATAATATGGTAGTACAAGTGGTAGATTTCAACTTCCCTAACATTGATTGGGTCTCACAGTGTAAAGGGCTTGGATGGGCTGGAAACTGTTAAAAATGTCCAATAAATCTTTTTAAATCAATATATAGAGGGCCCTACTAACGAGGGTGCAACATTAGATCTCTTCTTGGGGAATGAGGTCAGGCAGGTAAGAGAAGTGTCAGTGGGGGAGTACTTTGGTACTAGTGACCATAATTCCATTGGTTTTAAACTAATTATGGAGAAGGACAGGATGGGCCCACAATTAAGGAACTAAATTGGGGCAAAGCTGATATTGGAGGCAATAAGCAGGAACTTGTCGACTAGATATGAGCATTTACTAGAAAGCGGATGGTTGACAATTGGGACATTGTGGAAGTGAGATGACAAGAGTACAGGGGCAATATGTTGGTTGATGAGAGATGTTGAAGCTCTGGTCAGGAAAAAGGAGGCATACATCAGATGAAGACAGTCATGAACGAGTGAATCCCATCATGAGTATAATAAGTACAGGAGTATACGTAAGGTGACAATCAGACGGACTAAAAGAAGACATGAAATAGATCTGACAAGCAATGTACTGGAAAAATCAGAGGAATTCCAGGATACAGGTGTATTCAGAGTTAAACCCCTGTCTCACGGTGCGAGTTGACCCACGAGTGACCACGTACACTAAACGTACACTAAACGTAGCGGGAACGCCGGAACTCTTGCGAGCAACTTAGCGACTCGTGGCGCTAACGGCAGGTACCCGTGAAACTTGGTAACTCGGGAAAAAAATCAAACATGTTTGATTTTTTCCACGAGTCAAATTTACAGTTCAAGTTAAAAATTGAAACATTTTAAACTCGTTTATAACGTGGTGGCCCGTGCGTTTACCTTAGTGATTCGTGAGTCTACCGTGGGAACTCTTTTAACACAGCGGGCAGGCAGCATCTCTGGAGAGAAGGAATGGGTGACGGGATGACATTTCCAAATTTCTCCAGCCCCATGTGTTCACTTTTTTCAACTAGCATCTGCCCTTTCTTGTGTATGTCATTATTTGTATCTACAGTGCCTTGTGTCTTGGCAATTCATGATTCACACACACACAATTCTGGGGTAACTCACACACACACACACACAATGCTGGAGTAACTCACACACACATGTAATGCTGGAGTGACTCTCACACACACACACAATGCTGGGGTAACTCACACACACACACAATGCTGGAGTAACTCGCACACACGCACACAAACACAATGCTGGAGTAACTCACACACACACACACACACAATGCTGGGGTGACACACACAATGCTGGGGTAACTCACACACACACACAATGCTGGAGTAACTCTCTCACACACACACACACACAATGCTGGAGTAACTCACACACACACAATGCTGGAGTAACTCGCACACACACACAATGCTGGGGTGACACACACAATGCTGGGGTAACTCGCACACGCACACACACAATGCTGGGGTAACTCGCACACGCACACACACAATGCTGGGGTAACTCGCACACACACACACTCACACAATGCTGGAGTAACTCTCTCACACACACACACACACACGAACAATGCTGGAGTAACTCACACACACACAATGTTGGAGTAACACACACACCCACACACAATTGCTAGGTAACTCACACACACATACACACAATGCTGGAGTAACTCACACACACACACACGAACAATGCTGGAGTAACTCTCACGCACACACAATTCTGGAGTAACTCAGCGGAACAGGCACCATCCCCGGAGAGAAGGAATGATGATGTATCGGGTTGTAATCCTTCCTTAGACCACTACCCAGAGATGCTGCCTGTCCCGCTGAGTAACTCCAGCATTTTGTCTATCTTTAAACCAGCATCTGGACTTCCTTCCCACATAATAACCAATGAGATTCCCCACTAAATATAGTATATTATATATATTATATATATATATATTATATATATATATATATATATATATACACACACACACCTTGTAAATGTATATATACTTTGCGTGGTTCCTGGGTTGCCTACTGCTGGGTAACTCCGCAAAATATCATCCCCCTGCATTTCAAATCTAAATCTCTCGCCAATATATATATATATGTGTGTGTGTGTGTGTGTGTGTGTCTCTCTCTCTCTGTCTGTCTGTGTGTATCTGTGTGTGTGTGTGTGTGTCTGCTGTCGGGTCCCGGCGGCCGCTCAAAGTCAGTCACCCGAGCTGCTTCCTTCCTCGGAAGTGGCGGCCAGTTCTGCTGTCCGTGCCCGGAGCGCTGCGGCTGCCACCCAAGCTAATTCACTCCCCGGCCACAAGAAAACCATGTAGCTATGACAGCACAGAAACAGGCCATCTCTGCCCTTTTACTCCGTGCCGTTTACTGTCACCTAGTCCCATCTACCTGCACTCAGACTGGAGCGTGGCAAGTGGGTTACTGACCCCAATCCCCTCCTTCACAACGCCAGACTCACCAGATACTATGAACGGAGCTCTCCCCCCACCCCGGGAAATACAGTATTTAAAAACATAAAGCACCAAGAAATGCACTTACCACGTTATTGGTTGCTGGAGGGTGCACATTTTCCCTTTGTAGGTCGTATCAATAGATGCGGCCGCGCTGAAATAACTCAAAGCCACAGGATGGAGATGTCTTTTAACATTGTTGCTTTATTAAAACATACCTTCATTCACGGTTGGCTCAAGAGTAACGGGAGAGGAACTTGGTAACTCGGAGGAGAAACTTGGAACATCGCAGAAATGACATACCCGTGGGAACTCGGTTAAACACTTGAACATAAACTTGAAGTCTCGTACATAACCACGAGTCTTTCACTCGGGGTACCTCGTGGGTCAACTTGCACCGTGAGACAGGGCCATTAAAGCGTGGCTAGGGAAACAATAGATTCCGTTAAAGATCAGCATCTCTAAGAAGAGCCACCAGAAATGGGGGAGAAATTAAATAAATATTTCCCAATCATTTTTATTATGGAAAAGACCATGAATAACATGGGTGCTGTTTGAATATTATATACGAATTACCAGAGAGTGGGTATAGGACAAAGGAGAAAGGACATTTATTGTCACATAACCATAGCAGGAATTGGTGCAGTGAAATTTACTTCAGTTGTACAGGGTTGGTGAGACCATTGCAGCACACAAATAAGATAAACACAACACAACACTATATAATTTAACATTAAACATAAAAAACATCCCCCTAAAGCGGGATCAACTTTTCCCACTGTGAGGGAAGGCAGCAAAGTTCAGTCCTCTTCCTCTTGTTCACCCATGGTCGGAGCCTATTTGAGGCCTCTGCAGTCACCGCTATGGCGGCCCGATGTTTCAGGTCCTCTCGCCGGGATGATGGAGCTCCGGCGTCGGAAGAACACTCTCAACGGCTTGGAGTTCCGAAACGGCCGCTTCCTACTAGAGACAGCGGCTCCCAAAGTCCACAGGCCGCGCTGGGCGGAGCTCCAACACTGGCGACCTCGACGAATGATCCCAAGCTCCGCAATGATAAAGTCGGCGCCGCCGCGGCTGGAAGCTCCGCAGACCACAGTTCCACGATGTTGAAGTCGGTAGTCCCAGCATTCCGGAGCTCCACACGGCGACCCGGGTAAGGAATCGCCCGCTCCGCGATGCTACCGCTGCAGCTCTGGCCGGTCTCTGACAGGAAAGGCCGCGCCAATCTAGCTGTTAGGCCGCGAGGAGGTAGCGAAGATGCGGCTCGGAGGAAGGACGCATCCTCGACCAGGTAGGGACTGGAAAAAACAGTTTCCTCCTCCCCCCCCACCCATCCCCCACATAAAAAGGCTAAAAGGCCTCCAAAACTAAACTTTTTGACAAACAAAATTTTTTTTTAAAGGTTGAAGGACGAACAGCTGCTGGCGAGACTGCCACATTCTATAGCACCACCACTCGAGATTGAAAGTACATTAAATTGCATGGATAAGTGCATCCTCGGGTCTGGTGGGAAAGTACAGAAAACATTTCAGAGGTCTTTGCAGAGACATTTGCATCATTTTTAGCCGCAGGCAAAGATCCTGAAACCTGGAGGGTGGCTAATGATGTCCCATTGTTTATAAAGAGCTGCAAGGACAAGCCAGACAACTCCAGGCGGGTGAGCATGAATTCTGTAGTGGGTAAGTTATTGGAGGGGATTCCTTAAACATGATCTACCAGCACAGTTTTGGTAATTTGGGAGTAGATCAAAGATTTACTAGTTATGTTTCAGGAACATTATGTTCACCACATACCAAGAGATTAATCAAATTAAACCTATACCCTTCAGTTTTTAGAAAAATGAGGGGCAATCTCATTAAATATAGAAAATTCTTACAGGCTAGAAGCCGGGAAGGTAATTTCTCTGGTCGAGGAGTCTAGTGCAGGTTGTGAATGAGGGATAGACTGAGATCATGGCAAAAACATGTTAAAAATCTTCATTCGGAGACTGATGGACCTTTTGACCTCCACCCGAAGGACTGTGGAGCTCAATCATGGTGTTCATTCAAATCACGCTCACTGATTTAAAACATTAAGACTGTCTAAATCCCAGAGGAAAATAATAATTTTAAGTTTGAAATTCTTCCCCTGGAAGGTCTTGGATCATTTAAATTGTTGGGCAAGAACTACTCAGATTTGCTTGAACACAGGCAGTGATCTTCACCCAGGCTGCATAACTGGAATTCCAGTAAAATAGGAGATGAGCAAAGCAAACAGGGAGATAACACTTGGGTGGAACTATAAACAGTGACTGGTCTGATACTGGCAACTGCATTATAAATGCATACACTTTTTTTTAACCAAGCTATGATTTTTTCATTCAAGTAATTATGACTCAGTTTACAAACAGTTGTTGATGGTACCTTAATGCTCATTGGCAAACCTTTTATGTGTACAGAACAAAGTAAATGCCATCAACATTTATAGTGTAGAAATGAATGTTTAAAGTGCATTTAGCATCTGCTGAGGTTTCCCAAGAAAATAAAATATAGCTCAGAAAAATAAGAGCACTTGCGTGATACATTTAAAGAACATCTTTTACATCTTCAGGACGGCACCATTTGTTTCACAGCCACCAAATACCATTGAAGTCTGCTCAATATTATTACACAGACAACATCCCATAAACAGAACACTGTTATGCCATATTTCTCTGTGTAACATCCACTATATTGATTTTTATTGGAGAGGTAATGACTGACCAAATGATGGGAACACAAGGAACTGCAGGTGCCGGAATCTTGAACAAAGCACAAATTGCTGGATCAGGCAACACCTGTGGAGGAAAGGTTGGGACCCTTCTTCCGACTGATCCAAGTGGGAAGAAGAAAGCTAAAATAGAGAGGTGGGACAGGACAAAGCCTGGCAAGTGAGGGGTTTAATTAGCAGGTGGGTGCAATAGGTGACAAAGGCTCAAGATGAAAAGGAGACAAAAGGGTGTCAAGACAGGGAGAAAAGAGAAATGAGATGTAAAGCCAGAGGAGAGGGAGGATAGGGATAGAGGTGGACGGGGACAGGGGCAGGGAGAAGTAGGGTGAGATAGTGAGAGCACAAGGTATGCACAAGGGGGGAGGGGTTTGGGGGAAACAGGGATGGCACAGGAAAATAGAGATGGGGAAGGGGGGGGTGGTGCTACTTAAAATTGGAGCATTCAATGTTCATACCATTGGGTTGTAAGCTAACCAAACTGCCCATGTTTGGACTACTCGACACTTTCGCCAAACACTCGCGCTCTGTCTATCGTATGGTATTCACTGGAATTTAGAAGGATGAGAGGGGATCTTATAGGAACATTAAGGGATTGGACAGGCTAGATGCAGGAAAAATGTTCCCGATGTTGGGGGAGTCAAAAACCAGGGGTCACAGTTTAAGAATAAGGGGTAGGCCAATATGACTGAGATGAGGAAAAACATTTTCACCTACAGAGTTGTGAATCTGTGGAATTCTCTGCCACAGAAGGCAGTGGAGGCCAATTCACTGGATGTTTTCACGAGAGAGTTTTATACAGCTCTTAGAGCTAATGGAATCAAGGGATATGGGGAAAAAGCAGGAACGGGGTACTGATTTTGGATGATCAGCCATGATCATATTAAATGGCGATGTTGGCTCGGAAGGCCGAATGGCCTACTCCTGCACCTATTTTCTATGTAGGTCATAAAGTGCATGTGTAGAAAATGAGGTTAAAGAGAAGTAGGTTGGGTGATGAGATTACTCCAAAAGATGGGATAGATTTGAAGAGGTGGTTGCTCTATTCCAAGCCATTGGGATATACAAAATAATTTGACAAGAGTAAAAATGTCAATGAAACAAATCTAGTTAATCTTCTAAATGAGTCTATGAATCTACTGAGTCATTTTGGATTGCCTTTTAACTGAAGCAATCCAGAACCCATGTCCCTCCAAGATTGCCATGTCCTTCCTAGGTTGTTCGAATAAGTGGTGATGGGCCATTCTTAGTCACGTGTGTGACATTACAGGTATATTGTTTTGTACTGTATATATGATTCTTTTTTTAAGTTTATCAAGTGAAATTTTTATGTTATGCTGACAATGTTTGTTTAGGCTCAGAGGTCAAATATGACTGGTGACATGTGTGACCTCAATGGAAGCATTTTTTTCATCTTAGTTTTATCTTACAAACTCTGTGAATTTTAAAAAGCTAGAATGTTCATATATTTAGCAGGCATGCATTATAGTTCTGTAGGTAGGAAAATAACAATAAGATTAATCTCTTACAATATTTTTTTAATGCATTACTCAATGTGATGACCTCCGGTCACATGTGTGACATTTTGACTCACTTTCCAAAGAATGGTCCTTATGGGTGCTACATCTCTCCTGCATAACCTCTACAAGCTGTAGCATAATTTTGTGGTATACAGTAAGAGCAGCAGAGCAATTTTCTGCTTGTGATGTGTGGTAACTTTTAATTAAAAATGTGCAAGACAGAAAACATGATTTCCATCCAGAACATCTACATGAAAGATTTAAAGATTTAATCCTTTGAGTGACAGTCTTCCAAGCATCTCAGTCATTAAAGAATCTGAAATGTCAGCACTATAGTGCAAAGCAATGTAAAGAAGTTCACGGAAACGTGTCAGTGTGTGGAACTGCAGGATGCTGCCCATTTAATTGTGAGGAATATTATTTTATTCCTGGTGGTGCAGAGGGGTATGGTTCCAGGAGATTTTTGTTGGGTGACAGAAAAGCATCTCTTTGTGGTAACTCTGGATGCCAGAATTAAATTCATTCCCTGCTGTATCACCAAAAATAGCAGCAGTTTTGTATTCAACTTCCATCATTAAATAAATTAAAATTTATATTCTACAAGAAGGCAGAAAACACCTTAATTTTTTAAGAAACATGAAAAAAAGATTGCCCGGTAATGCAAGAAACCACAGCACCTCAATTCCCGGCAATTTATGTAACTACACCACCTCAACTACACAAGAAATTGAACTTGTAAACGTATTTTGGAGAGCAGTTTTACAAACTACAAATATCTGGAAATAAATGTGCTCTGTCATTTATATTCAATTTCAAATTCAACCATCTGAAAACCTCTGCTGAAAATTCTGCTTCATTGGTACTTTGACACAAAACAGAGGAAATGGATGGAGTCTAACTTCAACAATGCGCTGTTTAAACTGGTGCTTTTAACCCAAAGAATACTGCCCTCATTATCAAGTCATTTCAGCACAATACCATCTGATAGTTAACATTTTAATTGAATCTACATGCAGTAAGTATTCACAACCTCAAAATTAAATGGATTAAAAATGAGCCATAAACCATCATCACTTACCTGTCCAAGAACTTGACAGAAAGATGTCCTGATAGTTATCTAAAACAAGCATTTGAGAGACAGATGTAAGAATCCCAAACAAATTAGATGAAAAATACTTAAAGGATTGTCATATTGTACTAAATTTGAAAATGTGAGCACAAAAATTAATTTCATTGCAAATTCTTAAGGAATTTAACTATTTAAATATTGCCAATGTTCATCTAAACTCTCTACAAACTGTAAATTGTTTGGCAAACATTTAATAGGAGTCACCATCAATTCATCATTTATTTTGAAACAATTTATTCTGTCACATTTACTATCATGAGCTAGATCTAAAAAGTATAATTTTTAAAATAATAATTTCTGAAGAGGAATAATACATTTAAAGCGATGTTTTGGTCTTTATCATGAAATTATTTTACTGATAGATTGGATAGGTCTGATAGTCACTCAGAACAGAAGAAGACAGTAGAACATAGGAAGACAGTAGGCCAGTTGACCCTTCAGGCCTTGCCAACCATTCAAAATGATCATGGTTTATCACTCCATCTTCTGTGCTTGTTCCCATCAAACTCAATTTTACATAATTTTCAAAATATTATCTACCTATTCTTTACATATGCTCAATGGTATTGCATTCACAGCTCTCTGTGCACTGTTTTCTAGAGCATCACGACATTCTGAAAATAATTTCCTACATGCCTCATCTTTAAATGACCACCCATGTCTTACAAATATGTCCCCTTGTTCCACTTGTGGGAACGTCTCAGCATTTACCCCGTCACAATCTTTCAGTATTTTACAGGCTAGATGCAGTTATGTTGGGGAAGTCCAGGACAAGGGGTCACAGCTTAAGGATAAGGGGGAAATCCTTTAAGACCGAGGATGAGAAAGACTTTTTTCACACCTAGTTGAGGCCAGTTCATTGGCTATCCCTTGTGGCTAAGGGGATCAGAGGGTATGGAGAGAAGGCAGGTACGGGATACTGAGTTGGATGATCAGCCATGATATATTGAATGGCAGGCTCGAAGACTCCTGCACCTAATTTCTATGTTTCTATGTTTCAGTATTTTACATTTTAATAATGTCACCCCTTATTCTTCTAAGCTCTGAAGAGTACAGATCCTACTTCCTTTATCATTCAAGATAGGAATTAACCCAGTATCTTTTGTTTGTTCCTACACTAGCATGTTCTTTCTTTAAATAAGAGGAACAGAACTGTGCACGTACTCCAAGATCTTTGAAGAAGACATAAGGATACGACAAACGGATTTAGATACGTTGTGAGTGGGCTGAGATCTGAAAAATGGAACATAATGTGGGAAATGTGAAATTGTTCATTTTGGCAGGATAAGTAATAAATGCATTTCATGTAAATGTGAAGAGATTACAGACCTCTGTGATACAGGGGGATCGCGATTTGTAAAAGGCTGATGTTCAAGTACATTTAGTAACTATTGGAATGTTATCATGTATTGCCAGAATAGGGATACAGAATTAAGAGAGGTTTATGCATCAGTTATATAGGGGATTAATGAGATCACATTTGGATGGCTGTCTACAATACTGCTCTCCTTATTTATGGAAAGATATAAATGAATTAAATGCAATTCAGAGACGGCTTACTGGACTGATTACTAGAATGACTGAGAAAATATGGGACAGATGAAGCTTATATCTGCTGGAGTTTAGATGAATAGGAGATTTGATTAAAACATACAATTTGAAGGGCCTTTACAAGATACATGAAAATCCAGAAGATAAGCCCATCTTTAAAATAATGGGCTACCTATTTAAAAAAGAGAAATTATCTCTCTCCAAGGGTTATGAATCATTGGAGCTCTCTAGTTCAGAGCCTGATGGTAGCAGAATATTTGTAATGCAATGTTAGAAAAATTCTTGATAAGAGGGGGAACATCATCAGGGGTGGTCAGGAATGGTGATCAGAGATTACAGACCTGCTAGAACAGGTTTAAGTGGCCTACCCCAGCTCCAACATGTACATGTTTATAAAAGTTAATATGTTTCGCTAAAACCTTCGAGTTGGATGTTTCCACTAATGGGAGAATCTAGGACCAGAGGCCATAGCTTCAGAATAAAAGGACGTACCTTCAAAAAGTGGTCAAAGAGGAATTTATTTAGTCATAGGGTGGTGAATCTGTGGAGTTCATTTATACAGATGGCTGTGGAGGCCAAGTCAGTGGATATTTTCAAGGCGGAGATTGACTAATTCTTGATTAGTAAGGGTGTCAGGCAGCCATGATTGAATGGGAGTAGACTTGATGGGCTGATTAAGCAAATTCTGCTTCTATAAATTGAACATACGATAAAACATATTTTGAACAAAACAACTTCTTGATTTTTCCCTTGATTTCATGGGATTACTGTAAGGTTAACTTAACATGGGTGCAGCGAGTGGATATCATAGCTTGGAAATTGAGAATAGTAAGTGTGGGAGAAGGCAGAGAGAATGGGGAGGAAGGAGATGAGGAGAAATGTATTTAGTCACAGGGTGGTGAATCTGTGGAGCACAGAAGGCTAGATCAGTAGATATTTTAAGGCAGAGACATGGCAGGGTAAGGGGAGAAGGCAGGAGAATGGGGTTAGGAGGGAGAGGTAGATCAGCCATGGCAGGGTAGACTTGATGGGCCAAATGGCCTAATTCTACTTCTATTACTTATGACATCAGGACCTATCTCACTGAGCTCTATGAGGTGTCTGGCAGGCAGCACAAAAGGCCCCAGGGCCTGTGCTCTGCTGAGTGGAAGGCTGAGGTACAACCTCCGCTAAGGGCCAGTTCATGAGCATAGTCATCGGATCTCAACAAACAATTTGTCCCATCAATAGAAAATCTATAAATGTGTTATTATATTTAAAGAAAATTACTGCAGATTAGAACCTATTAATGTTGAATGATTCTTTTATTAGTAGTAGCACAGTAGAATAGCCCAAAATGTCACCCATCCCTTCTCTCCAGAGATGCTACCTGTCCCGCTTAATTACTCCAGCTTTTTGTGTCTATCTTCTGTCTATCTTCTATTTCAATGTTTCTTAGGTCATTTAATCCTGCTGCATTTATAAAAGGGCTTTGTGGTATTTCTGACCCTTTCTTTACATTTAGCCTGCAGTGTTGTATTGCATTAACACCAATTATGCTGCGGTTCTCTGTACAATGCATTAGTCCATTACAAACAACATTAACGATTTTTGCTGTTCAAAAGATTATAATTAAGAAAATGTGAACAACTTTGCATAATAATATTGCTGATGAATAGAAGCACCGCTTACTTCAACACTAAAATTCAGCCAGAATGTACAATTTTGTATACTGAAGATTTTACCATCTGTAAAAATCCAAGATCGGCAATTATAAGTTAGTTTTAACAGCACTCATTAAGGCATCAGCTAATTGCAGGAAAATTAAATGAACTGAAGTAAACTCTCTCTTCCAATTCATGTTTGCTTTATATTGATAGAAAGATGCAGTGTTTACTGAAAAAAACACAATCTTCGGTAATTTATTTAATAACTAAATGCAGTACAATCATTAGCATCTCTCTTCTGCAAAATGAATCTAATGGATTAAAGCAATTCTGCAAGCAGGAGGGCCAAATACCTTTTTCACCACATTATCTGTATGAATGCGACTTGAACACCAAGAACCCTCTGTACATCAAAACGAACTTTGTATTAATGTTGTTTCTCTATCTACAGATAGCTAATTAGTTTTTAGTTTTAGTTTTAGAGATACAGCATGAAAACGGACCCTTCTGCCCACGCCAACCAGCGATCCCCACATATTAACACTATCCTACACCTACTGGGGACAATTTTTACATTTACCAAGCTAATTAACATACAAACCTGTACGTCTTTGGAGTGTGGGAGGAAAACAAAGATCTCGGAGATAACCCATGCAGTCACAGGGTGAATGTACATACTCTGTACAGACAGCTCCCATAGTCCGGATCCAACTTAGATCCATGGCGCTGCATTCACTGCAAGGCAGCAACTCTATCGCTGCACCACCATGCTGTTACTTTATTTACAAAATGCAGAAGGAATAAAGCAGGAAACTGCAGACCGATGGACATTATGCAAATGGTACAGAAATTATTTAAGAACATTCAGATAGGATATATATCCATTTGGAAAGACAGGCTGATCAGGGATAATTGCCAGGTCTCTGCAGAGATCTCCTGTCTCACTAATGTAATTGAAGTTTTGAAGACGAAGAAGACGGTTGATGAAGGAAAGGCAGTGAAAGTTGTCCAAATGGACTTGATAAAGCATTTGAAAAGATTGTGCATGGTATGCTGATATAGAAGGTTAAGGTATAATGAAATCAAGGCAAGCAAGTTAATTGGATCCCAAAGATAGGCACAAAAAGCTGGAGTAACTCAGCGGGACAGGCACCATCTCTGGATTCCTTCTCTCCAAAGATGCTGCCTGTCCTGCTGAGTTACTCCAGTTTTTTGTGCATATCTTCAGTTTAAACCAGCATCTGCAGTTCCTTCTTACATAATTGGATTCCAAATTGGCTTGGCGATGAGAGGCAGATGATAGTGATGGAAGGATGATTTTCTGGTTGTGACCTCAGGAATTGTGGTGGGATCCTTGTCGAATGTGATATTTATTAACAAATCAATGGCACGGTGGCGCAGCGATAGAGTTGCTGACTTACAGCGCCAGAGGTCCTTGTTCGATCCTGACCACAGGTGCTCTCTGTATGGAATTTGTACATTCCCCCATGACCTGCGTGTGTTTTTTCCAGGTGTTCCGGTTTCCTCCCACGCTCCAAAGATATACAGTTTTGTAGGTTAATTGGCTTGGTAAAATTGTAAATTGCCCATAGTGTGCGTAGGATAGTGTTAATGTACGAGGAACTCTGGTCGGCGCAGACTCGGTGGGCCAAAGGGCCTGTTTCTACAGTGTATCTCGAAACTAAACTCTGATATGAAAGTAGGAGGTATGATTAGTAAAGTTGCAGATGATATGAAAGTTGGTTACAAGGAAGACTGTCTAAGGATGTCCATCAGATGGAAAGTTAGGCAGAGCATTGGTCGATGAAATTTAAACTTGGCAAGTGTGAGTTGATACATTTTTGGAAGTCAAATAAGGGTAGGTCATATACAATATATAGGGTGCCAGGGAACGTTGATCAACAAAGGAACCTTGGGGTTAAAATCCATATTTCTCTGAAAGTCGCAGCACAGGTGATGAAGACGGCTATAGACATGCTTCTTCACAAGAGCGGCTCGCTATCAAAACATGGAGGGGACCTGAGGCCGGGGACACACAATTTTTTGGCGGCCGCGCGCACATGCGCACACTCTCACACACATGCGCGAGGCTTCGGAGGCTCAATCCAGCGCTAAATGCAGCTCAACTCTGCCTGTCTCGCTTCTCCGCGCTGCCCATATTTCCCACAAGCCCAGGCAGGTTAACCTGGCAAGACAAGCAGAATGAGCTGGGTTTAGCGCTGCTTCTCTGCGCTGGTTGTGGGCCTGGGCCGCCGCGCCCGTCTGACCCCCGACCTATCTGGCCACCCATGGGGGGGGGGGGGGGGGGGCACTCCGGTGGGGACGGGACTGCGCCAGAGACCCGGCCGGGATCGATCCTGGCTGCTGATGAGGCGCAGGTCTGTGCCACGTCTCCCTCCTCCAATCACCGCACTCTATCCTCAGTCCCACCCCCCACTCCTCCCTCCTCGAATCATTGCGCTCAATCATCATGTCCCGCCCCCATTGCCTGCTGACCGACGTCTCTCTCGTCCAATTGGCGCCCTCGATCAGCAGTCCCACCTCCACTGTCTCGCGGAAAGCGGAGATTTTGTAATCCGGATGACAACTTGGGGGGGATGTCCCCCACCTCTCAAAACATTGGGGGGGGGGGACGTGTCCCCTCTGGCCCCTCCGTGTTTTCCGCCCCTGCTTCTTCACAGTTTGGGCTTAGAATAAAAACACTGGGAAGTTATGTTATGATTTTATAAAGTACTGGTTACTGCAGTTGGAGTAATGTGTACAGTTCTGGTTGACACATTGCAGCAAGGATGTGGTTATGCTTGGGAGAGTGCAGAGGATATTTATTTAAGATGTTACCTGGATTGAATGGCTTTATGCATGGGGAGAGACTGGTTATGCTGAGCTTGTTTTCCATGGAGCGAAAGAGACTGAGTGGTGACCTGATTAAGTATACAAAAAATAAATAGGGTAGATAGTCAGAACCTTCTTCCCCTGTGGTGTGTTTATAAAAAAAAAAACGAGGGCATAGATTTAGGTGTATGAAACAAATTTTAAAGGGTATCAACGGGTTTTAAGTGGAAAGTTTTTCACAGTGGTTGATGTACAGAATGTGTTGCCAGAGATGGTGATGGAATCAGGTGCAATCTTGTCGAAGGTACCTGAATGGGCGAGGCACAGAAGGATACAGTGCTAATGTGAACATGTTGGATTATGTAGTTTGGCAAAAAGGTCAATGTGACACACTCATTTTTGTGCTGAACGACGCATGGAGTCGATAACTCATAAGTTGCGTCTGCAAGGCTGATCTGCAAATATCACTGTAAATGTGGGTACTATATTGGAAGAAAATTTACTTCTCAATTAATGGTTCATCTCAAATTAGAATATGAAAATAATTTGGTATACCTATTCCCTTTCAAGTTAACTTCAAGAACTACAGCCCATTTCGTTTAGTGGAGAATTGAGACTAAAACCTATCGGATCATCCTTTGCAAATATTCCCATTATCTGAAAACCTGAAGCACAAGCATGAAGTTAAGAGCAAACAACCAACTGTATTTGGACTGGTTTACTGTTTCTAATTTTAGCCTTTTCCAAAAATACACTGACTTTGTACTCTTGCCACCATTTGCTGAGCTCTCTCTATTACTGCAATGGGTAACCATATTAATAGGTCGTGACCTATTTTTCTCCATGATCCTGCCTGATTCCAAGAGGAACTACAGAGAGAAGTGAATGTGCTAACACAAAGAACTGCAGATGCTGGAATTGTGAGCAAAAGACAAAGCGCTGGGGTAACTCAGTGAGTCAGTCAAAGCATTGGGAAAAGATGTGTCTTTCTCAGGCATTACAAACTTCAAGAATCAGTTGTGTAATTTTCTGTACAGAATGTTCACCAGATTAGGCAAGCTCAAGTTAGGTGTTTTATGAACAACTCCTTTTATAAAATATTCCACTAAACCTCTTGAGATCCTCATTAATTTTCTGCGAAAGCACACACATATTTTTGCCAAAGTGGTCCATGGTTGCAGTGCAGAATGTGCTTCCAGATTACTCGCAGAGAATCAGGTCTTCTTTAATCCAAATGGTTGCAATATGGATTACTTTACATGGTTAAGTACGAACATGGAAGGAAGGAATTTTCAATTATCATAGTGCTTTCTTGCAGTGTGATAAGACATTCAGACCCTTTCGCCAAATTGTGCGGGACCCAGAGCTTTTTCTGGACTTAGCTCCCTTCGTGCCAACCTGCCTGGAGGTACAAATCCATGCATGGAGATCCACACAAACTGATCCTCTGCACCCAAGATGTCCCTGTGACTCAGCGCAGTGTCTGCGGGACAACTAATTCTCTTGTGTGGGAAGGAACTGCAGATGCTTGTTCACACCGAAGAAAGACACAAAATGTTGGAGTAACTTAGCGGGATAGGTAGCATCTCTGGAGATAAGGAATGGGAGACCCTTCTTCAGACTTGGACGGCTCTTGAATTCTCTTGGATGGCTTAACGTTGAGAACAGCTAATCAAATTGTTCTTTTGAATTAGATGGTTTTGAATTTAAATGACAACACCTTGAAACACCAACAAATAATTTGAGCATTAAAATAAATGGGGTCACTGTTTGTACCGCAGTTATCCCTGGTATAAACCCAAGCTGAATGAAGAATTCAGTGGCAGTGCGGGAGGGCAGATGTGCTGGTATCTGAGCTCCCACACACCCCAGGGTACCAGACTGGTCAGCTGTTAGTCAACAGGATTTGCACCAGTAACTACAGTAACAAGATACAATAGACAATAGGTGCAGGAGTAGGCCATTCAGCCCTTCAAGGCAGCACTGCCATTCAATGCGATCATTCGGTGGTAAAATGTCCATGTGATTGTTACCCGCAAAACAGAATTAAGTCCACAGCTTATGTACACAAAAGTAAGTGCAAAAGCAGATTTATGAGCATGCATCACTCTACGTGTAATGCAATATGCCACGGACACAAATTTCCACTTAAAATCATACTCCTCTAGAATGCCTCCTTTCATGAAAAAATATGCAGCACACTGTACGTCCTGACAGTGCTGTTGATTTGTAATGTAAAAATTATTATAATGTAATGTATTATCCAAGAGCAAGTCTTTCAAGAGCAAATTTGAGTGGAAAGATAATTGCAGGAGAGAAAAATAAATCAGCAACCTACCTCATATTGACAATTTCTGGTTGTGTGAAGTTGTAACTCTGGTACAGAGCTATCATTCTCAGGCCTCGCTCTGTGCAGTTTGGCATAGATCACAGTGGAAGATGGGACACTGAAATTAAGAGAGTCTTTTATTATACATTGTTATGGAAAACTGACATGAACAGATAACACTGGTGCAAGCTTTTAAAACAATATGAAATAAGATACCATATTTGGTCAAGTTTAAGGAACAGTTTATGTGTTTTGTCACATTAGACACTATTCTCATTTATGAAACAGTTAATCACACCATTTGAAAGATTGGAACTTGCAGGACAATTCTTGCTATGTCATAATGTTCAGCATGCCACACAAGTATATATCTGATCTTGGGTAGGAACGAACTGCAGGTGCTGCTTTAAAGTGTGGACACAAAATGCTGGAGTAACTCAGCGGGCAGGCAATATCTCTGGAGAGAAGCAATGGGCAATGTTTTGGGTCGAGACCCTTCTTCAGACTGGTTAGGAATAAGGGAAACGAGTATATATCGGATCTTGTTGGCCAAGTTACACTAGTCATTTCCCAGTTGCACTCCAAGCATAGCTTTGTGTGGAAAATTGTGTCTCACAGATTTAATCGAAATTTTTGAAGAGGTGACCATGAAGAATGATGAGGCCAGTACTGTAGATGAGTGAATGAATTAATAAGTTTATTGGCCAAGTATTCACATACAAGGAATTTGCCTTGGTGCTCCGCCCACAAGTGACAACATGACATACAGTAACAGTTAAGAATGATATATAAAACATTAAACATTAATAATAAAACATTTTGATTAAACATGTGAATTAAATAAAATACCAGAGCAAAAGGTGGCTACAGATTTTTGGTTATTGAGTAGAACTACTACTCGTGGAAAAAAGCTGCTTTTATGTCTGGCTGTGGCAACTTTGACAGTCCAGAGTTGCCTTCCAGGAAGTGATTCAAAGAGTTTGTGGCCCGGGTGAAAGGGGTCAAAGATGATCTTACCCACTCGCTTCCTGGACTTTGCAGTGCACAGTTCGTCAATGGAGGGAAGGTTGCAGCCAAGGTTCTGAGCAGATCGGACGATTCGCTGCAGCCTCCAGGTGTCGTGCTTGGTGGCTGAGCCAAACCAGACCATCATGGAGAAGGTGAGGACAGACTCTATGATGGCCGTATAGAATTGGACCATCATTGCCTGTGGCAGATTGTGCTTCCTCAGCTGTCGCAGGAAGTACATCCTCTGTTGTGCCTAGATGATGTTTACATGGACCTTAACAAGGTATTTGTCAAGGTACCTCATGGTAGGCTGGTCTGGAAGGTTAGATCACATGAGATCCAGGGTAAGCATGAAGAGAGGAAATGGAGGATGGTGGTAAAGGTTTGTTTTTCACACTCGAGGACTCTAGCAAGTGGTTTACTACAAGGATTGGAGCCGAGTCCACTGTTGTCCGTTATCTATATAATTAAAAGTCTCATCTTGACCACTTCCTGTTTGCGCTGTTGTTTGATTTTAGAAAAAAACGCTACCATATATGGCTGTGATTTTTTGCCCATCTTACTCAGAGTCCTCCTCTGATAATCATGCCCCGAGGATTTTTCCCATCGATGAAAAATAAGAGTTATTAGTGTTTAAAAAATCTTGAGATTCTCTCTCCTGTTAATCACCGCGATGAAGGCCACACCCCTTCCGGGGGCAGGGAGGGACTATAAAACCCGGAAGTCTGGATGTGGCTCAGTCACTGCAAGATGGCAAGGGAGAGGCCACAACTCTCAGTCTGAGCTGAGAATCTACACAACACTGAATGTCTACTGAACTGTGAGTGCGCTTTATGTGGTTTTATGTTGTCTGGAAACCAGTCCCTTCAGCCCACGGCACCCATAACTACTCCAGAAAGCCCTCCCACCCCCCATTGGCCAACAATATTAGAATTGGTGGAATATTGCATTGGGAGACGAGCCCTCCCGTGTGAGGCTAGGACGCAACGGGTCCCACTTAGTCTAGTTCTTTAATATAAAGATATGGATGTGAACGTGGGTGGAATGATTAGCATGTTTGCGGATGCACCAGAACTGCAGATATGGGCAGGTGGAGCTTAATGTGGGTAAGTGTGTGGTGTTGCACTTTGGGAGGTGAAATGTAAAGGGAAAGTAAAGTGCCCTTAGCAGCACTAATGTACAGAAGGATCAAATAAATCCAAAGCTCTCTGAAAGTGGCAACATATGGCATATGGCATGTTTGCCTTCATTGGTCATAAGAGTCACAAAGTTAACTTTCTTCCAACTAGAAAAGGAATTTGATTAGGCCACAATTGGAGTATTTTGTGTAGTTCTGTATGCCCCTTTACAGAAAGGATGCGCAGGCTTTGGAGAGGGTGCAGAAGACGTTTATCAAAATACTGCCTGGATTAGAGTGCATTACCTATAAGGAGAGGTTGAACAAACTTGGATTATTTTCCCTGGAGCATTAGAAGTTAAGGGACCAGAGAATTTATAAAAGGTAGACAGTCAGAACATTTCTACCTGGGCAGAAATGTCAAATACTAGAAGACATAGCTATGTCAGATATTTAAAGGAGACGTGCGGAGTGATTTAAAAAAAAACAGTGGTATGTGCCTGGAATGCCGTGCCAGGGGAGTTGTTGATAGTGGTGTTTTAGAGGCATTGAGATAAACACATGAATGTGCAGGGTATGGAGAGCTATGGAACACATGCAGACAGAAGAGATTTGTGCAGGCGTTATGGGTCAAAGGATCTATTCCTGTGCTTTACTGTTCCATATTCTATGGTGGTCTGATGAGGAATGTTATCTTTGATTACAATGGGATCTTGACAAACCAGGCCAGTGGCTGATGAATGGCACATAGAGTTTAATTCAGTTGCATGTTGATAGGTGAAACCAGGGTAAGGCGTCCATGGTGAATGCTTGGGCTCTGGGCAGTACTGTGAAACAGAAAGACCTAGGTAAGGAAAATGGCGCCATGTTGCTTGCAGCACAGCAGAATATCATCAAATATAGTCGTTTTCAGCTTATCTGCATAAAAGAAACAGCAGAAACCAGTGCTGTAACTGACAAGCTGCTAATGCATTTAAACGCATTAGCGCTAATGCGATCTACTGGCAGCAACGGAGCAGCCGACTGTAAGGGAATTCCTGATCGCAGGGGAATCCCCGAGGGTCGCAGGAACAGCAAGTACTAGTCCTGGAAACACCAGACAGGCCTCCATTGTCCGGAAACGTGGCTGGCGTGGAGGACTACAAGTCAGACTGAAGCACAGGGGACCACAACACCCTCTCCCTACCATCCAATGTACAATCACCGGAAAATAAAGTGGAGGTCATGGCTGCTTTATCAAAGGGAGCTGAGGGAATGCTCTGTGCTCTGTTTCGCAGAGACATGGTTCTCCCTCAGCTCCCCTGACTCAGACATCCAGCCTGAACGTTTCTCCATCCATCGTATGGACCGAACGCAGGCATCTGGTAACGGGAGAGGCAGGGGCATCCGCTTCGTGGCCAACTCTTCGTGGGGCTCAGACGAGGCAGTTCTGTCTAACTCCTGCTCTCCGCACCTAGGATATCTTGCAGTGAAGAGCCGCTCCTTCTACCTCCCAAGGGGATTCAGCTCCATCATCCTGACCCAGGCAGACGTCCGTCTAGCACTGGACGAGCTGCACGCCGAGGTCAACAAGCACCAGTCGGCTTACCCCGAGGTCTTTACCATCATATCCAGGGACGTCAACCAAGCCAACCTGAAGAAATCACTCCCGAACTACCACCAACATGTCTCCTGCAACACCAGAGGATTAAACACCCTTGACTGCTGCCAAATGACCATCAGAGATGACTATCGCTCCATCCCTTGCCCTCACTTCGGGAAATCCGACCATTCAGCGGTGCTGCTTCTTCCTGCATACAGGCAGCAACTGAAGAGCGCATCCCCAGAGGTGAGGACTGCACAGAGCTGGTCAGGGGTGGCAGAGTAGTGAATCCAGGACTGCTTGGAGTCAGTGGTCCGAGCAATGTTCAAAGACTTGGCAACAGACCTGAATGAATGTCAGTTGTTACAGACTTCCAAAGGAAATGTGTGGAGGACTGTGTTCCTACAAAACCATAAAAGTGTTTCTTAACCGGAAGCCTTGGATAAACCAGGAAATTTGCATTCTGGTTTAGGACCAGGTCCCGGGCAATCAGGTCTGGTGACACAGAGGTCTATAAGAAGCCCAGACACGTCCTCGACAAGGCCATCAAAAAGGCCAAAAGGGACTTTCGCTCCAAGCTAAGGGATGAAGCGGATGTTCGGCAACCGTGGCAGGGCTTGAATACCATTACCTCCGACAAGGAAAAATCAGGAAGCAGCTCAAGCGACAGCGAAGCATCACTCCCTGACGAGCTCAATGCATTCTACGCACACTTTGATTGGGAAAACACTGATGTGTCTTCCCCGACCCCGATACGCCCTGATGGTATTACAGTCACAGAGGCCGACGACAGAAGATCCTTTAGGAGGGTGAACCCTCGAAAAGTATCTGGACCAGATGGTATACCCGGTCGAGTTCTCAAAACCTGTGCGGACCAACTGGCGGGAGTTTTTGCGGACATTTTCAACCTCTAATTATTGTGGTCTGAGTTTCCCACCTACTTTAAGAGGGCATCAATAATACCGGTGCCCAAGAAGAGTAATGTGACGTGCCTCAATGATTATCGACCAGTGGCACTAACGTCCATGGTGATGAAGTGCTTTGAGAGGTTGGTTATGGCGCATATCAACTCCAACCACAATCCTGAACCATTTCAATTTGACCACCATTGTTGGACGAATTACAGATGGTGATGAGTCAGAGTATAGAAATGAGATCGACCGATTGACCAAACGGTACCAGCAAAACAACCTGGCTGTCAATATCAGTAAAATCAAGGAACTGATTGTGGAGTTTGGAAGAGAAAGGATGAGGATCCATATTCTGTTTATTTTAATGGGACGATGGTGGAGAGAGTCAAAAACTTCAATTTCCTGGGCGTGCATATTTCCGAAGATCTTTCCTGGACCCAGTACACTGATGCAATCATAACGAAAGCACATCAACGCCCCTACTTCTGAGAAGATTACGGAGATTTGGTATGTCAGAGAGGATTCTCTTGAACTTCTACAGGTGTACAATAGAGAGCACAGTGACTGGTTGCATCACAGCCTGGTTCGGCAACTTGAATGCCCAGGAGCGAAAAGACTGCAAAAAGTTGTGAACACTACCCAGTCCATCACCGGCTCTGACCTCCCCACCATCGAAGGGATTTACCGGAGCCGCTGCCTCAAAAAGGCAGCAAACATCATCAGAGACCCACACCACCCTGGCCATATACCCATTTAACTCCTGCCATCGGGAAGAAGGTACAGGAGCCTGAAAACTGTAATGTCCAGATTCAGGAACAGCTTCTTCCCTGCAGCCATCAGGCTATTTATTACAATCTCAAATAAGCTCTGAACTACAATAGACTATTATTGTTATTATTGCACTTTTATGTGTGCGTGTGTGTATATTTGTGAGCATGTGTTAGTATGTGTTTTTTATACACACTTTTTTTCCTCTCTCGTTTATTATATTGTTTACAGCGTACTATGTTTACATATTCTGTTGTGCTGCCGCAAGTAACAATTTAATTGTTCTATCTGGAACATATGACAATAAAATACTCTTGATTCTCTCTTGACTCGAATAATTGATTGAAATAATTTCATGAAGGTGGAGACACATGTGGACAAGGTGATGAAGAAGGAAGTTGACAAGCTTGCTTTGATTTTACAATGAGGACAGGATTTGTGACAGCATGTTATAGCTCTACACGATGTTAGCAAGACTACATTTGAAGTCTTGTACACTTCTGGTCATCCTACTATAGGAAAGATGTCATTGAACTGAAAAGAGTGCAAGAAAGATTTCCAAGGATGTTCCCGGGCCTGAAGGGTTTGAGATCAAGTGAGGCTGGATTAGCGGGGTCTTTTTTACATGGAGCGTTGCGAGCTATGAGATAACCTTATAGAGATACATAAAATCAAGAGGGACACAGAAAAGGTAAATAGCAGCAGCACTTTTCCCCAGGGTAAGGATGTCTAAAACTAGAGAGCATTCATCTAAAGTAAAAGGGACCTGAGAAGTAACGTTTGTTACACAGTGGGTGGTGTGTATATGGAACAAGTTGCCAAAGGAAGTGGTAGAAGCAGCTACAGTTATGACATTTTAAATATACTTTGATAGGTACAGGGTTAGGAAAGTTTTGGGGGTATATGGGCCAGGCACAAGGCACAAGCAAGTGGGATTAGCTCGGTTTGGTAGCTTGGTCAGCACAGACAAATTAGGTCGAAGGGCTGGTTCCATGATGTACAGTTCTATGTCACCAACTTTTGGAAACCTGCCAATTGAGCCTCGATCAAGCCAAATCAAGATTAAGACGGAGACACAAGGATGTTGGAATCTTGGGCCAAACACAAAGTGATGGAGGCAATAGATAAATGACATTTTGGGTTGGGACTCTTCTTCAAAATGATAGTAGTAGTGTGAAGAAAGTTAGAAAAGCAAGGTGGAGGCAGAAAGGTGCAGGTGAGGAGCATTTTGATTAGCAGATGGGCGGAATAAACAACGAAGGTGAGAGGTAGTGGGGAAGACGCTCGAGTCGATTATTAAAGATGTAATAGCAGCGCATTTGGAAAGCAGTGACAGGATCGGTCAAAGTCAGCATGGGTTTATGAAGGGGAAATCTTGACTAATCTTTTGGAATTTTTCGAGGATGTAACAAGTAGAATGGATAAGGGAGAGACAGTGGGTGTGGTGTATCTGGACTTTCAAAAAGCCTTTGACAAGAGATTAGTGTACAAAATTAGAGCACATGGTATTGGGGGTAGGGTATTGACATGGATAGAGAACTGGTTGGCAGACAGGAAGCAAAGAGTAGAAATTAACGGGTCCTTTTCAGAATGGCAGGCAGTGACTAGTGGGGTGCCGCAAGGCTTGGTGCTGGGACTAGAGATTTACAATATATATTAAAGATTTAGATGAGGGAATTAAATGTAACATCTCTAAGTGTGTGAATGACACAGAGCTGGGTGGCAGTGTGAGCTATGAGGAGGATGCTTTGAGGCTGCAGGGTGACTTGGATAGAGGCAGATGCATGACAGATGCAGTATAATGTGGATAAATGTGAGGTGGATTATTATCTGAATGGTGTCAAGTTGGGAAAAGGTGAAGTACAACGGGATCTGGGGGTCCTTGTTCATCAGTCAATGAAAGTAAGCATGCAGGTACAGCAGGCAGTGAAGTAAGCAAATGGCATGTTGGTCTTCATAGCGAGAGGATTTGAGTATAGGAGCAATGAGTTCCTACTGCAGTTGTACAGGGCCCTGGTGAGACCACACCTGGAGTATTGTGTGCAGTTTTGGTCTCCTAATTTGAGGAAGGCCATCCTTGCTGTTGCGAGCGTGCAGTATAGGTTCACCAGGTTAATTCCTGGGATGGCGGGACTGACATATGATGAAAGAATGGGTTGACTAGGCTTGTAATCACTAGAATTTAGAAGGATGAGAGGGGATCTTATAGAAACATATGAAATTCTTAAAGGATCGGACAGGCTAGATGCAGGAAAAATGTTCCCGATGTTAGGGGAGTCCAGATCCAGGGGTCACGGTTTAAGAATAAAGGGTAGGAAGTCAGTAAATGCCAATTCTTGCAGCTTCAGTCATTACCATTGTTTAAAGATAACTTCTCTCCATTAGAGTAAAAAAAACATATACATCATGAGAAATTCTGTAAAACTGCTTATAAAATCAGGTTATCGCGAACATTTAGGATATTCTTTGACAGGATGTTTAGCCAATATATTAAACAGTGTTCTCAATTTCAAAACATAAGATTAAATGTAATTGCTGCATTTACACATTATATTTGTATTTTTAAATCTGTGGTAGACATTAAAAATCAGCCAGGCAGAAATCAGAATTTAGGTAAGAGAACCTATTAGCATGTTGGTGTCCCCCAACCAAGACCTTCATCCTTTGGTCTTTCTCTGCCCCCTGCAAATCTAGATTTCAAGTGTGCTCTTTTTCCTTCCTTGCAGTCAGTCTGAGATTCTCGTCAGGGATTGTTGCTGATCAGTGCATCATAGAGTACAGCATAGAAAAAGGCACAAATGTTGAAAGAATGGGTCGACTGGGCTTATATTAACTGGAATTCAGAAGAATGAGAGGGGATCTTATAGAAACACATACGGTCACAGTTTAAGAATAAGGGATAGGCCATTTAGGACTGAGATAAGGAAATGCTTCTTCACCCAGAGAGCTATGAATCTGTGGAATTATTTGCCAAGGCAGTGGAGGCCAATTCACTGGATGTTTTCAAGAGAGAGTTTTAGCTCTTTAGCTAAAGGAATCAAGGGATGTGGGGGAAAAGCAGGAACGGTGTACTGATTTTAGATGATCAGCCATGATCATATTGAATGGCGGTGCTGGCTCGAAGGGTCAAATGGCACCTATTTTTCTATTTTTCCATGAAGTCCTGAACTGGGGAAAGACTAATTTTGAGGGTATTAAGCAGGAACATTCAAAGGTTTATTGGTGAGGCTGTTTGCAGGCTAAGTGAAACACCACACACTTACCCACATTAAACTACACCTGCCATTTTTCTCCACCCATATCTGCAATAATAGTGTATCCGCAAACATGCTAATCATGATGCTCATGTTCTTAAGCAGAACAAGATAATGCTTTAAAATTATTTTATTGCTCAGTTTATAAGTAATACTGGCCTTGTTGTCACAACGGAATCTTCATGGGACCATGGTACATGAAACCTGTATACATCTGCTCTCTTCCCTGTCAATTAGAAATAATCCCTTGTAACAAAAAGCAGTAGGCAACAGTTTTCAGCAATCTTCAGCAATCTAGTTCACATAGTAACAAAAAACAAATTGAAAATACTTTATGATGAAATAACTGCACATTAAACCAGGGAAAACTAACCAGCATGAAAAAAAGTCAAATATTTCCAGTGAAACCTAATAGTCTATTCATGTTACTGTAAAACTTTATAAAAGTGAACTTTTGCCAGTATTTCACAGCCATTGTTTACTTGGCGAGTCTGAGGAGATAAAATGAACATTCAAACACCCAAGCTTTAAGTTCAGAACTTCCATGTACCATCATGGATCTGTTGTGATAGTTTCTGCTCCATTCTCAGTCTCAGACCCATCTTGTCTTGCTATTCTCTTCAAGGTCTAAAAAGTGCTACAAAGTCGCCATGCTATTGTCAAAAGTCTTGGCCAACTCCTCTTCCAAGAAAGGGTAGACTCGAAGACATCCCACGATAGCATGTAGGAGTAGGAGGCACACCAAGAATAATACAGGTAACTTGTATCTTTCGCTGAAAACCCCCCAGCATTTATAGAATTATCAAGTTGGTGACTTTTCTTTCCTGTCCACCTTTAATAACAAGAGTTCTTCAAGTTGATGAAGAGGGCCCATGACAGAGTTGAGCACATGCCTGTCACCATGTAACAGCGTTGGTGGAAACATGCTTAAACTGCAATTTCATCGAGCATTTTTTAAAGAGTTAGTCTGGCAGCTGGTGGATTTTCTGAGAAGAGAAGACTAAACTCTTGCCATCCACCTCCTAATCTGGTTCCATTGGCGAGATCAAACCCCACTTCAAAAACTTTGGCAGCTGGAACCTACCAAACTTTAATGACTCCCACGATTGTCAAATATTCAAAGCTTCCGATTGAAAAGCTCAATTTTAAACAATGCTGGGGGATTTATACAAGTTTACACTGCGCACCTGGGCACCCATTGGTAGATATTTCCCAGCAAATGCTTAGTAAGTCCTCAACTTGCCAGCATCTCCGTGCATAACGACCAACACTTAACCACAAACTCCGGGCCCTTCTTTCCAGTTGAAATACTCATGGACTCACTTTGACCATTATGCTCCAGCTAAAATTTTCAATTAATCAAATCTTTCCTCCAGTTATTTCTCATTCCTGGCATAATTTCAGCAGACCATACTTGCACTCGGGGCCGCTTATGAATGTAATTGATGACATTTTCAGCAACTAATGAAATGGAAAAAAAAAAATTAAAACTGCACACCAAATAAATGGATGTTTGTTACTGGGGGAGATATCTTTCGGTCTTGAATTATTTTCCTGTAAATCCTGAAGAATGTAGCCAGACCAAATACTTGTATATATTCCACCTATATTCAAATTTAATGCCTTATTGTACAAAAAAGTATCAAATCTAATTCAGCTTTTTAACTACATAACGTTTGTTTTGTTTTTAAAGTATTTGGAATGTCTGGTTTTCTAATGTGAAAAATGTTACCATTTAAGGTATTTGTGCTTGGTAATATATAATCCTGAAGCATATTTCTCTTCACTGAAGTGTTATTGGCACCAATTACTCATTCCACTAACCGTCCATATTTTCCTGAATTCTTCCATATATTTCACATAACTAGCCATGATAACAAATTCATGATGGCCCAGCGTGAAGATAACCAGATCTGATATGTTTACAATAATATGTAAGAACTTCCTTATTTATTAATAGACACCCTTTTTCCATGTAACTCATCTGCTGCATAACCTGCCATGAAAACCAGAAACCTCTTGCAAAATGGACGATTTTCCAAGTACTGCAATTGAATGAGAGCAACCAGGAAGAAGAAAACAAGATTGGATAGATCTGTCCCAACCACATTTAAGGAATAAAGGTTGGCTGTAGAGGTGCAACATGATTTACATTGAGAAATAAAGTTACAACTTACTTTAGAATGAAAACTTACCATGCAAAGACTGGCATCGACTTTCAACATGGATTTCAAAAGCCTGATGTATCTATAATGGGGGAGAGAGAGAGAGAGAGAGAGAGAGAGAGAGAGAGAGAGAGAGAGAGAGACATAAATACGATGTTTTGTGAAAATTACTCGATGCCTCTTGGAAATTAGTCTTTGAGAAAAGGGGAAATACAACAGGATCTGGGGGTCCTTGTTCATCAGTCAATGAAAGTAAGCATGCAGGTACAGCAGGCAGTGAAAAAAGTGAATGGCATGTTGGCCTTCATAACAAGAGGAGTTGAGTATAAGAGCAAAGAGGTCCTTCTGCAGTTGTGTATGGCCCTAGTGAGACCACACCTGGAATATTGTGTTCAGTTTTGGTCCCCTAATTTGAGGAAGGACATTCTTGTTATTGAGGGAGTATAGCTTAGGTTTACAAAGTTAATTCCCGGGATTCCGAGACTGTCATATGCTGAGAGAATGGAGCTGCTGGGCTTGTATACTCTGGAGTTTAGAAGGATGAGAGGGGATCTCATTGAAACATATGATTATTAAGGGTTTGGACATGCTAGAGGCAGGAAACATGTTCCCGATGTTGTGGGAGACCAGAATCAGAGGCCGCAGTTTAAGAATAAGGGGCAAGCCATTTAGAACGGAAAAGAGGAAACACTTCTTCACACAGAGAGTTGTGAGTCTGTGAAATTCTCTGCCTCAAGAGGGCGGTGGAGGCCGGTTCTCTGGATACTTTCAAGAGAGAGCTAGGGCTCTTAAAGATAGTGGAGTCAGGGGACGTAATGGCCATTTGGCCTGTCTTGCACATCATTGATGATGGCATGTGCCTATAAATTTTAGACTACCCGTTATATTGTGGGTGGGATTTATTTCATATTTTTGGGCGTGTTTTGGGCTAAGTAGCCTGCGCAGAAGTTTAGTTTTTAGATTAGTTTGGAGCGAGTAGGGAGAAGGTTTACCCTTCGACCATGCGAGATGTAAATGAGATCATGCGAAGTGTAACGGAGACACGAGGAGGATTAATGTTTAAAGCAATAAGCTGGTTCGATGAAGATTGCAGTAATGAGTCGGAAAAAATTTGGATGTATCTTACTGTTTTCTATCAACAATAAAGCATTTATTCATCAAAAGACTGTATTTTATAGACTTATCTGTGAAGAAGCTCTGAAGGTCTCCGAGTCAGCTTGCATGCGTTTCGATGACACCCCCCTTAACCATGCTCATCCATTTAGCGGCTAGAGTTAATTTCTCAAAATAAATGAAAATCTGCCACTACAGGGGATATGGGGAGAAAGCAGGAACGGGGTACTCGAAGGGCTGATTGGCCTACTCCTGCACCTATTGTCTATTGCTGCATAATTCTCACTCCACTGTACCTTATTGAAGTCCTGAAGCTGGACATAATGAATCAGTCCTGTTGAGTTGATTAAAACTCTGTGAACAGAGGCACCTATGTGAAAACAATGAATTCAGTTATTCACAGCAGCTTATGAATATAGTCAATTAAATTCCCAGTAATAAATGTAATAAAGAAAGATAGCCATGTACCGAATGACAGGACATTTGTAATTGGAGTAGACATCGTTCTAGATTTTGTTGTCAGATATTCACATTCCACTCTGAACTGTGAAAAGATTGGCAACAGAAAGTCACAAAACATATAAGCATTACTGATATTTAGAAATTCCATTTCTTCACACCCTAACCTTTTCTGCATAAAAAACTGAAAATTTCTCAACTTATTCTCAATGGATGAATGCATCTGTGCTGTATCTACAGCTAAAATGACAACTGTAAATTATACTTACTCTTTGATTCTCTTCATTAGGAGTGTTACCTTTGTTAGCCCAGGTTAACAAAATTTACAATTTCCTTTGAATTTAATACTTTAATTATTCACATATCTAGTTTAAACTATTCACTATATACTGTATAAAGAAGCAACAACGAAAACGTAAAAAAATGAATTTAATGACAAGCTTGAAGGTGGACTTTGCACACTTTTCATTCACCAAATGAAGACAGCATTTTCATGTGATCCAAATTGAAAGGTCATCACTAGAAAAACAAACCGAAATTAGAATATCCTTTTTTTAAACAAACCATGATGATGATTTTATTGAAGTTTTTTGACCCGTGGTTCCACTAAGGGCAGCTGTTTGCAGAGCTCACTTTAGACTTGAGAGATAGTGTGGAAACAGGCCCCAATGAGTCCGCTCCGACCAGCAATCACCCCGTACACTCGCACTATCGTACACACCAGGGACAATTTACACTTTTACCGAAGCCAGTGAACCTAGAAACCTGTACATGTTTTGAGTGTGGGAGAAAATTGGAACCCCCTGGAGAAAACCTACGTGGTCACAGAGAAGAATGTATAAACTCTGTGCAGGCAGCACCGTCAGGCAGTCTCTGGCACTGTGAGGCAGCAATTCTACCGCCGCGAAACTGTGCCTCACTGTTACTATGTCACCTGCTGACATGCAGATCAAGAAAAAGCAGAGAAAACAGTAAGAGGGTAGAATAGAGGAGTGACATATAAACAGAGGAGGCAGGGGAAAGATTTGAATGGACATACTGGATTCTCAAACGAATGGGAAGGTTTGATAGTGTCGCCTGCATAAATGGGCCACTGCAAGCATGAGTAACAGTCTGCACCATTCAGCAGTGAGGTACCCAGATATCATTATGTTTTTCAGTGGCCTCTATTTACAAAAGGGCATACGGTGAAAATGAATATGGGAGACCCGGTGGAAATAATATCATGACCCAAGGAGGAATTCTTTAAGCATGCATTGTTCTAAACTTACTCCACAGTTTGTTCCTCTCTTGACTGTGAGCGGAAAGCCGAAGCTTTATCGTTTGATTCAATTTATTTTGGGAGGTCAAACTCAAAATATTCATATTGGTGTTATCAGCATATGCGCAAATGACACCTGGGATGGTATGCATTCTAGGGTGAGATTTAAGAGAAAATGTGCATAAATACTTGTTGGAAGTATTTATGCACATTTTCTCTTAAATCTCACCCTAGCATGCAAAAAGTGTTTTTTAATACTTCACGCATTAAAAATTGCAGAATATTTTTTTAAAACCTGGACCACATTCTAGACACTGCTCTCTTGACACACCATGTTATAGGAAAGATGTTATCAAGCTGTAAAGGGTACAGAGAAGATTTACGAGGATGTTGCCAGGACGACAGGGTCTGAGCTATAGGCAGAGGTTGAGTAGGCTGGGACTCTATTCCCTGGAGCGCAAGAGGATGAGGGGTGATCTTATAGAGGTGTATAAAATCATGAGAGGAATAGATTGGGTAGATGCCCAGAGTAGGTGAATCGAGGATCAGAGGACATAGGTTTAAGGTGAAGGGGAAAAGATTTAATAGGAATATGAGGGGTAACTTTTTCACACAAAGGGTGGTAGGTGTATGAAACAAGCTGCCAGAGGAGGTAGATGAGGCTGGAACTATCGTAATGTTTAAGAAACTGTTAGACAGGTACATGGATAGGACAGGTTTGGAAGGATATGGACCAAATGCAGGCAGGTGGGACTAGTGTAGCTGGGACATGTTGGCCGGTGTGGGCAAGCTGGGCCGAAGGGCCTGTTTCCACACTGTATCACTATATGCACATGGCAAAAATGCTGTTCCAGAATATAGCATAAGCCCAGTTTTCTTCAAAACAATTACAAGGTTTACTGAAGTGCTGGGTTTACACAACCATTTTTGAAACAAATTTTCTATATCAAAATAAAGTTAAACAATCTGAAAATTTCAAATTAAATTACAGGCAGCTGTTGTCCTCAGCAAATAGAAAGACAACAGTGAGAGTTTTATATTATGGAAGCACGGTATTGAATCAACATGGAGTTGTCAGCTGCCACCTTACAAAAAAAATTACATTTGTTCAAACCAATGTTCAGATGTTTTTATTAAGCACATCGACACATGAACAAAATATTATATAAAAATTTTGCACCTTATTGAATATGTCAATTTTTGGAAGGAATATTGTTCCTTACAAGCTGAGCAGCACAAATAAATCATGAAGTGTCTGTCAAATTTGCTGCTGAATTACCACACGTTTATTGCTTTTGCACTGGAGCTTCTGCCAACTCTGGAAAGTACACTTTACACAGCTTACGATGCCACTTATGTCCTTTCACATCAACCAAACCGTAATGTTAAATATTATCTAAAAATATCACAACATTGTGCATCATAACAAGTTTACAAGATAAAGATTTTTTTAGTTCATGATGTAACATATGTTAACAGCTTACATAAAACATTTAATATATGTCACAGGCTTCCTAAGATCTTTCAGGAACTTTGTTTCAAGTTAGTTGGAAGTAATTATTCCATAATCAGTTATCCCACCGAGCAAAAGGAAGTTTTAATAACACAGTGTTCACTCCATGGTGAGAGATATCTTGCTCTTGATTTTATACAAGGCTGCACGTATAAACAATGCACAACTAGGCTGTCTGTTGTACATTCCACTTCCAACACTATCGCTAACAAGCTATTGTCTATGAATACAATTTTAAATAATTGGGATATGCATCTAACATTTGGAAAACAAATAAAACTGCTTATGTTGGAGTGTGAGACAAAGAACAGAGGAGTTAGGAGGACTCAACAATTGGCTGAGTTGTTCCAGCATTTTTTTGCATTTACAATTTGTTTATTTTAATTATAACAAAGGAAAAAAATGTTAGCCTAAAAGGCTGAAATCTTCCATATCCAAATAATTTTAATTCCACGAAAAATAATCTAATTCACTTAGTTTTTACTTACCTGTTTATTAACGCGAGCCTTGGACACATGAATGACAAAATGGGAGAATGAACGGTACTTTTCTACATTGAAGTTCACAATCTGAAGAACAAACAATAGATTATGATATACAGGATATAACTGGTGCGTGCCCTGGTGCAACCAACAAATTCAGAAAGATAAATTGTGATAATCCTAATAGAAGGTACTGCACGTCCTCCAGAATGCCAAGCCTGATGTAACAGCCAGATAATTGAGTCAAATGCTGCACATCAATGTTTGAAATATCATAATCATACTTTATTAGCCAAGAATGTTTTGCATCATACGAGGAATTTGATTTGCCATACATGATACATTTGATTTGCCATGATAGAAAAATACAAGTAACATTGCATTTCAGCAAAAGGAATCAGCACTTAATAAAATTAGTAGAAGTGGGCATCGTGCCAAAGGGCCTGCCCTTGTTCCATACTGTTCTATGGTCTAAAAAGAAACAAAAATACCGATGTGGAGAACTTTAAATTGGTCAAAGTATGAAATGGAACATTACCAGACAATCAAAAAAGCATTTAATATTGTTATTTCATTCGAATCAAAACAATATGAAAATTCCTGTAGCTTACTTCACTGGTTACATACAGATTACAGCAGTATTTCATAACTGCTGTGCGATTCAAAATGATTTTTTCCTCCGTGCCACTTTCCTAATACTAATTCCATATTCCTCAATTCCAGTATAATCTGGAAATCTATTTATCTCCATGACCAAAACTCATGGTCCAGTTATGTCATGAATTCCAAAGAAGCATTTTTGCTGGGTGAAGAAACTTCTCATCATCTCTGTCCTGAATAGTCAACGTCAGTTTCAGACTCCTGGTTTTAACAACCAGTTAAGGGGAAAATCAAATCCACATCCATCACATCCAGTCATTCAGAACTTTGTCACTCTTTAAACTCAAGAGTGTCATAAGGTCATAAGTGATAGGAGTGGTCTGCGGAGCTTCTTGCCGCGGACGGCGCTGACTTTCTAAACATCGCGGAGTGGTGGGACTTCGGGTCCCGCGGTCTCCGGTAGGAAGCGGCCGATTCAATAGACACTAGGTGCAGGAGTAGGCCATTCGGCCCTTCGAGCCAGCACCGCCATTCAATGTGATCATGACTGATCATCCCCAATCAGTACCCCGTTCCCGCCATAACCCATGACTCCGCTATCTTTAAGAGCCCTATCTAGCTCTCTCTTGAAAGTATCCAGAGAACCGGCCTCCACCGCCGTCTGTGGCAGAGAATTCCACAGACTCACAACTCTCTGTAAGAAAAAGTGTTTCCTCATCTCCGTTCTAAATGGCTTACCCCTTATTCTTAAACTGTGGCCCCTAGTTCTGGACTCCCCCAACATCGGGAACATGGTTCCTGCCTCTGGCATGTCCAAACCCTTAATAATCTTATATGTTTCAATAAGATCCCCTCTCATCCTTCTAAACTACAGAGTGTACATTCGGAAATTCCAAGCCGCTGAGTGTTCTTCCGTTCCGACGTCGGAGCTCCATCATCCCGGCGAGAGGGCCTGAACATCGGGCCGCCGTAGCGGCGACTGTTGAGGGCTCAAAGGTCCCGACCACGGATGAACAAAGAGGAAGATGACTGAACTTTATTGCCTTCCCTCACAGTGGGAACGTTGATTCCGCTGTGTGGGATGTTCATGTTAAACTCTATCGTGTATTACGTTTTTTTTTATTCGTACGACTGTATGGTAACTCAAATCTCACTGTACCAAATGGTGCACATGATAATAGATGTAACTTGAACTTGAGTAGAATTAGACCATTCGGCCCATCAAGTCTACTCTGCCGTTCAATCATGGCTGATCTATCTCTCCCTCCCAACCCCAATTCTCCTGCCTTCTCCCCATAACCCCCGATACCTGTACTAATCAAAAATCTATCTATTTCTGCCTTTAAAAAAAATCCACTGACAGCCTCCACAGCCTTCTGTGGCAAAGAATTCCACAGATCCACCACCCTCACATCCCCTCATCTCTTTTTAAAAGTACGTATTTTAATTCTGAGTCTGTAAGCCTCATCTGTTTAATCTCTCCTTATAGAACAATCCTGCCACCCCATTGCAGAAGCGTCCATGTCGCGGGGCTGGAAACTGGAAGTATCCCGAGCTAATTCTACCACCACCATCATCAATTGCAACAAGTGATGGCTCCCACTGATTGTCGCCGGAAGCTTGCGTCCTTTACAGGACGGACGATGACAGCGATGTCAACATTTGAAACATGGAAGACGGACACGAAAGAAGAAGACTCCCAAATCAATCTGGTGAAGCTTCACTACATTTTCTCACTTACTAGTATAACCTTCCCTAAGAAGTGAAACCAGATTTCACACAATTTTGCAGATTCGGTCTCACCAGGGCTCCATATAATAGGGACACTCAATTCCTCTTGAAATAAAAGCCAATGTACCGTTTGCTTTCCTAATTGCTTGCTGAATATGCATATTAACTTTCAGAGATTCGAGCACAAGGACACTCGGGTCCATCGAAACAGCAATATTTTTAATTCACTGCATGTATTAATTACTCTGAATGCTCAAAATGCTGCACACATTTTACAATACCTTTACTTTAAAAAAATGCTAATCCTTCAAGATGAACTTAATTCCACAAAATTAAATAAAAGAGGCATGGTAAAAACTCCGGGGATGTGGGAACAAACGTATAGGTGACATAATAAATAATTACAGTCTGCATCGAAAGAGAAATCTCAAACCAAAATCAACATGCATAGTACCATAATTAAATGTGGACAGAAGGATATTCCTCAGCTGCTGCAGTCCTCAAGCAGTGTAATGTCCATGCTTCAAAAATAAAATTTAAGCTTACCTTGTACATTTTCAGCAATTCCGCCTCTCCAGTCAGATCAATGCCTTCTTGGCTGCACAGGAGATTTAATGGTAAATTCGAGTGAATTTGATATAAGGAGGAATGGAAATGACATTGACATTCATCTCAGTAGGTCACAGAGAAGTCATGCAACATTCCCAAGCAAAAGTGGTTAAAAAGTAAAGTAAAGTAAATATATGCAAAGATGAAGGGAGCCACTGCAAGTTACTGACCATGCACATATTATTATTCATTGTGTCGCCTTCAGGATTAAATGTTAAACATGAAAAGAAACATGGTGTGATACATAAGAATATACAAATAAGTAGTTTGATTTTTTTGTTGGACGTTAAAGTGGCAATATTTTTTTTCTGAAATCAATAACACTTGTGCTTTACGTTAATATCATTCCTTTTTCTGTATTGGATGGAATTGAAATGAAGTGCAACAATAACTCACATTGTTTAAGATAATTACTTTGTTAATTGCTAATTTTACAAATTTCACTGATGTTAACAAACCTGCTATGAACTTTATACATTAGACCATGCAGGAAAAAGGAAAAAAAATAAAATAAAAAATAGTATATTGCCCACAATTTATATCCATTAAAATAATAATTCCACACAGGGCACAATCATTCACTGATATATACCCTGATGAAGATTTTCACAGGTGAATGCTGAGCAAAACTAACTGCCATTTGTATAAACAATGAAGTTACAAATGTATGCAACAACTGCACTCTTCACGAACACTATTCTGTATACTTCACTTATCAGAAGATGCAAAAAATCTCAAGAGCATCCATCTGTTAATCCATGAGCAAGGAACCAAAATAGCATTATTATAAAGAAATAATTAAACACATTATTTATTGCATTATTTATTACAAAATCTTTTATAAATATGTCATATCACTTGGCATTAGTAATTTTCATTAATTCAATTAAAATAAATTCCAAGTCACGTTAAATTATAGGCCCAGGTAGTTTAGTGTTAATCCTTTGAATTTATTCTATTTCTTAACAACCTTTCCCCAATGTTAATATTCAATTATGAGAAAGTAAAATTTGCTATCTTAAATTCTGTACTCTAAACTCAGTGTTTGAATTTGCAACACATTTATATTTAAGTTTATAAGTTATAGGAGCAGAATTAGGCCATTCAGCCAATCAGATCTATTCCGCCATTTAATCATGGCTGGTCTATCTTTCCCACTCAACCCAATTCTCCTGCTTTCTCCCCATAACCCCCGAAACCCTTACTAATCAAGTATGTACTAATTAAATCTCTGTCCTTTCACTTGAAACATATCTCTGTTGGACATACTTTCATTGAAAATTAGAAGTGACTTGTTCATAAGCCATGTTGCAACTGCCGGGGACAACAGGCCCATCACAGACTTCACCGAGTCCCAACTTCAACAATGCAGAGTCCAGATACGTCCCTCACCTTGCATGTTCTTGTCTACACAAACTTTTTGGAAACCCAATTATGAATGTCAGTCCCAAGTAACATTTCAATTTAAATCTAAGAGAACCCAATTCATATTTTAAAAGTTTTAATTTCGTCACATCAAGCACTAATTGTTGAGCTTTCACAATATAGAACTGAACAAATAAATTGCTTCATCTCAACTTTAAAAGATCATTTTACAGTGACAAGAACCAAGGATAACCGGATCTCTGCATTAAACAACATGCATTTTAGGCAAGTGATTTGTTGTTGGGCTGAAGGCATTGCCATTTTTATTCAGATAATAGGACGTGTAAAATCAACCAGCAGGTATCACTTTTGCTACTTGATAATTAACCCAGTCGGCATGGTCAAAATAAGAAGGGTCAATGTTGATGATAGACTTTTTCCACCTAGAGAGTTGTGAATCCGTGGAATTCATTGCATGTTTTCAAGAGAGAGTTAGATTTACCTCTTAGAGCTAAAGAAATCAAGGGATATGGGGAAAAAGCAGGAAAGGGGTACTGATTTTGGATGATCAGCCATGATCATATTGAATGGCGATGCTGGCTCGAAGGATCGAATGGCCTACACCTGCACCTATTGTCTACGCTTCTATGTTTCTATGGGAGCCTAATTATCCATGCTCCAAATACTGAATACAATGTTTTTAATTGACAATTAGAAACTGGCACAAGATGTGCAGGTGTCTTATTTTTTGTCAAAATCTCTTTAATTTGGACAGTCCCAACATACATGAAAGCATCTTGATTACCCACACATTGTACCAACTTGCAAACAGAGTTATCCTTACAGTCGAGGTACACATAAATTTCAAGAGTCTCAAAATTTGGCAGTAGCAAATTAGTATCTACAAAATGTACTTAATCCACGTTTAACAAATATTTCCAGTTTTGCTTTAATATAGATTTCTGAAAAGTTGAATTCAAATTACAATCATTGAAACGGGGAAGCATTATCACATCTACAAATGCATTAGGCTAGTAAAAAAAAGAATACATGCTTAGAAATCGTTCAAAGGTGCATTATTGCAAACTTCTCATAGGTCAAGTGGGAAAACTTATGTGGGAAGAGGAGAGAAAGGATGGGGAAAAAAGGAGTGCACACGGTATTGGTACATGCACTGGTGCAAGTAAGGCTCTCTTTCGGGCAACATGATTCAGCTACATAAAACAATGTAGAGACCTGCTCTCCATTGCAACCATCCCATGCCGTACCTAACAATGAAGTATTTCAAACGATCACTGAGAGCATAAAAAGGAAAAGGGTTCGCTTTCCCAGCACTATCATAAAAAAAAAGAACATGTCAGAATATAACATGGATTACGTTGAATGCTGGCTCTGACAGGTACTAATAGTCATGGAGCAATCATAAATCCTACAATAACTGCATCAAAAGGTCATACAATATAAATATATCCCTTCTCAGTTCCACCATGCGTTTGCCAAACAAAATATTGGTCTTATGATTCTCATGAAAAATGTGAAAATAAGATTTTAAACATCAACAGAATGCAACAAGTTTTGATGTAACCAGGTTTCATTCACCATAACTAACAGTGACAGGTAATGTTTGTGTTCTATTTAATTTACTCTACAATAATGCAATATTGCTATTATTTTTCTTCTTGGCTTTATCTTCCTTGTCAAGTTCTGTCATCACTTCCACTTCTGCAGCTGAAGATGCAGAAATGATCCACAAATTTCTGTTCTTCAGATGTTCTCACCACAATAAAATATCTAAATTGCCAGAGTGCTAGGCTTAGGTTAATAGTAACCTCTTGCAAGGCTAATATAGTTTTCAAATCGCTACCATTCTACCAACTGGAGCACATAATATAAAAAGTAGGCAGTTGAAGACGCCGTTCTTTGCAAGACATTTTAAACCTCAGGTTGATGGGGGGGAAAAAACCATGGAGATATTTAAAGAATAGCAGTGGTATTCCCCTCATTGTCCTTGCCAACATTAATTATTTAAAGCAATTTTGTTTGTATATTGTACAAATGATTTTGGAGACCAGTTGATGCATCATGTCATTGCCAGCTCTCAGGGTATTCCCATCATTCTATTCATTCATCTACATCTCTGCAATCTTTTCTTTCTCATATTCCCATCAACTCTTCCTCGATTCTACAGCCAGCACCTATCAAGGGCCCCTTAGGGTGTGGAAGGAAAAAAGACAGCATTCGGGGAATCCAAAGCGGTCACATGGAGAATTTACAAACTCCACACCGACAACACCCAAGATCAGGATCAAACTCAGGTCACTGGATTTTTTTTCTGAAGATGTATCCCAACCCAAAATATCACCTGTCCATTCCCCCAATGGTGCTGCCTAACCCACTGAGTCCCTTCATCATTTTGTGTTTTGCTCACTGATTTTCTGTTTAGTTTAGATGATAGACCTTTTTAACTTTCCTCGTTAGCATTATAACCATATAACAATTACAGCACGGAAACAGGCCCTCTCGGCCCTTCCAGTCCGTGCCGACCATTTGTTTTCCCCTAGTCCCATCTACCTACACTCAGACCATACCCCTCCATTCCCTTCACGTCCATATACCTATCCACTTTACTCTTAAATGTTAAAATCGATCCTGCCTCCACCACTTCTGCTGGAAGCTCATTCCACTGTAGTCAAGATGGCAGTCTGGTCAATCGTATATGCCTCCTGAAGAATGTGGAAGATCAAGGAAATTTCCAGTGTCCACGGTGACTACACCTGTTGGACGTGCAACGTTAAGTGCATTGTGTGCAGTGGACTCATTCAGGAGCATCCATGATGCTGAGAGCATCATAGATGAATTAGCCAAAGGGCCAGTTCCATGCTGTATGGCTCTATGACATCATTACAGTTAGTGGGCTAATTAACTATTATATTTCTATAAGACAGAAGTGATTCCACTTTTAAATAGCAATAAACTTGTTTGGGGATATCCTGGAGTCATGAAAGCCACTAAATTAATGCAGAGACAGTAGGCTTGTAGGAGAGCTGGGAAGGGGAGGGGAAGGAGGGAGTAAGCAAGGACTACTTGAAATTGGAAAAGTCAATATTCATACCACTGGGGTGTAAACTACCCAAGCAAAATATGAGGTGCTGTTCCTCCAATTTGTAGTGGGACTCACTCTGGCAATGCCGGAGGCCCAGAACAGAAAGGTCAGATTCAGAATGAGAGGGGGAGTTGAAGTGCTGAGCCACCGAGAGATCAGTTTGGTTATCGAGAACTGAGCAGAGGTGTTGGGCGAAGCGATCGCCAAGCCTGCGCTTGGTCTAACCGATGTAGAGAAGTTGACATCTGGAGCAGCGGATGCAGCAGATGAGGTTGGAGGAGGTGCAGGTGAACCTCTGTCTCACCTGGAAAGACTGCTTGGGTCCTTGGATAGAGTCGAGGGGGGAGGTAAAGTGACAAGTGTAGCAATTCCTGCGGTTGCAAGGGAAAGTACCAAGAGAGGTAGTAATATGAAGTATCATTTCAGAGTTCAAAGTTAATCACCAGCCCTTAAATTATTTAAGTGTATAATATTCAATCTACAATACTTGTACAGCTCTTCGGCACATCCAGAAATAACACACAGTGCCTTCTCACAGTCTTCAGCAGAGAATGTTTTGGGCTGAAACCCTTCTTCAGACCCGAAAGATTGCCTATTTCCTACGCTCCATAGATGCTGCTGCACCCGTTGAGACACTTATGTCTACCTTCAATTTGCCAGCATCTGCAGTTCCTTCTTAAACACTTCAGCAGAGAATGGAGCACTTTGTAAATAGGGTAGAGATCAGTCAGTCCAAAAGAACACAAATGGCAATATAAAAATCTGTGGCAAGGATATACTGGCATCCTAATCCCTAAACTGCAGGCCTGTCATATTTTAGTCCATTTCTTGCAGAAGAACCAGTCTTTTGAAGATTTCACTCAATTACTTTTATTAAAAATGAACCCTTAAAATAAATCAGCCAAAATCAATGTCACCGCCCATGAAAATCAATAATGGGATCATTTGCTCAGTACAACTGATGTCTTGCAAAGGTACACGTCATTGCATACTGCCCTCTGGAGGCTTTTCATTACACTGTTTAGACTTGTGCAGAAAAGGGTCAAAAGAATTGCATGTACATTTGGTTCAAACTTGTAACAGAAACAGAATAAGCATCAAATGCATTGAATACTTTTGTACTAGATTGCATAACGAGGCCTGGGATTAGATCAGTCTCATGTTAAACTTGCGCCTGTAATGGTCAAGATGACCATGTTGAAAGAAATATTCTATGTCCACAAATTTTTTACAGTACAAAATATTTTTTCACTTGCTGGTTACACACTATTACTGGAAATAAATAATAATCTCATTGCGAGGGAACAGTAAAGGGGAAAATAAATTTCCCCAAAATTACGAGTAAATCTGTTTTCTCCTGAGGGCACTGAAAATGTCCCATTTAGCCTCTATCATGGCATGGATTGGTTTATGTATCATACCTTCTTCTGAGCCCAACAGAAAAAGGTAGAATAAGGTCATGTAAGAAGGAACTACATATGGCAATGTTACATTTTCTAAAATTACGGAGTATTTGTGGGATTCTTGCTTATCGGCCATTTAATGTTAGAATAAGATGTTCCTACAGAAGTTTCTGTATTCTGCAGAGAATAAACAGCTCTGACTAGCTGAATATGCATCTCAGATCAAACCACAGACTTGTTCCTGAAACTGCCGATTCCTGCCACCGTGGTGTCATTCAACTGATTGAAAGATTGTTCAATAGGTCACATCACTTTATTACTCAATTAAATACACTCCCATCAACGTGATCATCCCATTTTCATTTCTCAGCTCCACCCATATAGAAACACCGGACATACCATTAGTAATTTCATCTCGGACTCCCGCTGCAATGTTCTCCACCATCAATAAAGCAACTCCTCTTTTACCCTCACCTCCATCTCGCCCACTACACCTGAACCCTGGAATGTTAAGCTGCCAGTCCTGACCCTCCCTCAGTTAACTTCCGTAATGGCTATAACATCCCAGTCACATGCCCTAATTCAGCGGCCTTACCCGACAAGCCTCTCACATTGAAATAAATGCAATTTAATGCAACAGTCCACCTTGCTCCTGCCTATCCCGCCTACAGAACTTGCTGCATCAGATCCTGCCCCCTGCCAACTAGTTTAAATCATCGCGAGAAGCATTAGAAAACCAACCCACCAGGGTATTCGTTCCAGCTCAGGTCCAACCCATCCCTATTGTAAAGGTCACCTCTCCCCCAGAAGAGATCTCAGTGGTCCAAAATTATAAATCCTCGCCCCCTACACCAACTCTTCAGCCACACACTCACCTGTCCTATCTTCCTGTTCTTACCTTCACTAGCACGTGGCACCAGAATCAATCCAGAATTAACTACCCTCGCTTGCTATGGCAAATAAGTATTTTGTTTTATTGAGCATCGGCTTGTAGCTGAAATAAATATTACCTCAGGGGGCTGCTCCTCAAAAATTTTCATAGCGCTTTGTAGTTTTCAAATTCTGATTTTTCGATACAGTTGCAATCTCTCAAAAGATTGGCATACCGTTACATTTATTTTTGAGCAGCTAATCACCCAACAAATGGCTGACATTGCCTGGTATCATTTTTTCCTGTTGTATTTTTTCCAATCCCATGATGTAAGCAGCAACTTGTTTCAATGGGAAGCCACAGAAAATGGGCCCCAAGTTACTTTTTTTGTCAAACAAAACCAATAATAAATACTTGACATCTTACAATTGCTGTTTGAATAAAAGCAGTGTAAGGAGGAAAGTGTACTTACCAAACTGATTGGTTAATCAAGGTACAGCCATAGATCCAGTTACTTGATTCCTATCAAGTCAAATGACAAAATGCATTTGAGATCATATTTCAAATGGCTATGAAACAACGTTGCACATCTAGGTGAATTGAAAACTGATGTTTTCAATATAAAGGACTTTTAATAATACTTTATAAATAATGCCCAGTGCTACTGAGTTTTCCCCATTCAAGACCTGCGGCACATCTTTTCATAAGAGAAAATGTTTCTTAAATTTACAGTTAATGATAGAGGACTGTATGAGTCAAATATTTCAATATTTTGATCAAAAAGTATGCAATCTTACCAGATTTGTGGTTCGGCAATATAAGTTACTGTAAAGTTCCTCCTCACTTGGAAGTGGTAAAATAAAATATGAAGCTTTGGGTAACCGTGCTGAAATCTGAAGCATATTTTGGCACGTGATTTCAAAACTGTTAATTTGACAGAATACGTTTTACTCATTTTTAAAATGCAATATCTAGTACCTGCGGAGAATTGTAAGTCCATTTGTATGTTTTAATTTCACTCCACGTTGCAGCTGAACCTAAAATAAATTCACTCATGAAATGCATGTTATATATTTGGACATCTCACTAATTTTCAACAACACATTACATCAAACCTGGAAATGAGACCGAAGTCTCTGGATTATCTTCAGAATCTTTTTCGGAGTAGGTGACAAAATGATGGTGAAGGACTGTCATTCTCTTCTTTAGATCCATTGTTATCTTAAAAAAAACAAACCTTCAACGTCACAGCCATTTTAAACAACAAAATCAACAATCCATTAGCAGTTTGTGACTACACAAGTCTAAATTATTCAGCAAAACTTTATCACTTTACAAGTCACACAACAATAATTCAATTAACATCCAACAGAAACAAAGGTATTAAAAGTTGGTACAAACACATTGTGCATTATTCACATCACTTTAGATCAGTGGTTCCTAATCTTTTTGGCCCCATGCCCCCATCAGACATTCTTGGTCAGTACCGTGGCCCCCGAAACAAAAATGGAAAAATAAACAGCCCGATTTATTAAAACATGTCTGCCAATACTCAGTCAATGGGATGGCTGAAATTGCTTCACAGCCATCAGGTGATCATAACGAGGACGAATGCTCGACAGGCAGCACCTCATGTCAGCATCGATCACAAGCCTATTGCATGCCTTCGCTTTCAGTTACCATGGTTGAGAATCCAGCCTCACAGCGGTAGGTTGAGGGGGACTGGTCCAATAAGGTCAGGGCCCTCTTCGAAAGAACAGGACAGTCCCTCACTTTCAGCCAAAACGTGGTGAGCTCGTTTCATGAAGTCACTCTTGAGCTGCTCATCTTCATGAATTCAGTAAAATTCAACCTTCGCAGTCACGTCAGTTTCGCTGATGGCACCATCTTCAACGGAAAAGGGTCGGACGATCCATTCATCACGTGAGCGATCGTCCAGTCCGGGGAAGTAATGTTCGATGACTTCACTAATTGCTAGAAGGTGGGTTGAGATCTCCTCGTGGAAGTGACATTCAGCATCTGGCGTAGCATCCAGGAGAGTCATCATCTCAGGGAAGATAGTCGTGTCACCGTCCTGGACTCTTCTCTGATAAAGGTGAATCTTCCTCCTGAACGCTGCCACTTTGTCACGAGCCGTGTGTAGCATTTGGACGTTTCCTTGAAGTGACAGGTTTAAGGAATTCACCTCGGCGAAGAAGGCAGCCAAGTAAGCAACCTTCATCACGAACAGTTCATCCTGTATCTTTTCATGAAGCTGATTCTCCTTCTCGGTACACCCTCTCTCCAAGAACTTCCTCTCGAAGTTGAATCACACAATTGAGAACTTTACCACGCGAAAGTCAGCACACCTCTGTGTGGAATATCAGACCAAAGAAATCGGCGCCCGTTTCTTCACACATCGCTTTGAAGATTCTTGAGTTTGTTGCGCTCCCTCGGATGTGGCTCACAATCTTCACCACATCTGAAAGCACTTCTCGAAGTCCAGGAGGGAGTCTTCATCGCTCAAGCATGTCGATATATCATGGGGAGCGATATCCTTCACGAAGGCTTTGAAGCCGGATCTGCATCAGACCATGGAAGGTGCCCATCTGTACACACCCCGACAAGGGGTGTGTACAGATGGGCACTCGTTCCCAGCCAAGCTCATGTTTGATGAGGAAGGCTTCCAGCATTCTTCTCCCTGAGTGGTAGTGGCCAATGGCTCCGAGAACAGCCCTTCCCCGCCAGGTCGCTATAACAAAACTCCAAATGGATCTTCAGTTTGCTGGGCTTCATGCTCTCGTTGCTCAATACCTTGGCACAGATAACACATTGCAGCTTAACCACGGATATTTGAACAATGCTTGTGAAGCCGAACATGGTTCACAACACAAACAGTTTGCGTGCGTATATGTACACGCATACGCGAACAAAATAATGTGTATGGTATGTACCTTTGTTAGTTTCCTAAAAATGGGCTCAACAAATTGATATCTATTTATGACCCCTTCATGACCCCGGAAAAACCCCAAACGACCCCCACGGGGGTCACAGCCCCCAGGTTAAGAACTGCCGCTTTAGATTGTACAAAATAAAACATGTCACTCTTAGTCAATCAAAAATTACTCAAAATTACTTAGCAACAAAAGTCTTTGGTATAATTGCAAATTGTCCCTAATGTGTATAGTGTGCGTATTGGTGGTCGGCACATACTCGGTGGGCCAGAGGAACTGTTTCCGCAGTGTATCTCTACACTAAACCAAAAATAAGAAATTGCAAGACTTAGCTAATTCTGACATTTTTTCCACATTGCAAGAGTTTTTCAAACTTTTCATTGTCATGAAATCGCCAAATATATTAAACTTTGATGGATTGAACGGGTCCTTTTCAGGATGGCAGGCAGTGACTAGTGGGGTGCCGCAAGGCTCAGTGCTGGGACCCCAGCTATTTACAATATATATTAATGATTTGGATGAGGGAATTAAATGCAACATCTCGAAGCTTGCGAATGACACGAAGCTGGGGGGCAGTGTTAGCTGTGAGGAGGATGCTAGGAGGCTGCAAGGTGCCTTGGATAGGCTGGGTGAGTGGGCAAATGCATGGCAGATGCAGTATAATGTGGATAAATGTGAGGTTATCCACTTTGGTGGCAAAAACAGGAAAGTAGACTATTATTTGAATGGTGAACGATTAGGAAAAGGGGAGATGCAACGAGACCTGGGTGTCATGGTACACCAGTCATTGAAAGTAGGCATGCAGGTGCAGCAGGCTGTGAAGAAAGCGAATGGTATGTTGGCATTCATAGCAAAAGGATTTGAGTACAAGAGCAGGGAGGTTCTACTGCAGTTGTACAGGGTCTTGGTGAGGCCACACCTGGAGTATTGCATACAGTTTTGGTCTCCTAATCTGAGGAAAGACATTCTTGCCATAGAGGGAGTACAGAGAAGGTTCACCAGATTGATTCCTGGGATGGCAAGACTTCCATATGAAAAAAGACTGGATAGACTCAGCTTGTACTCGCTGGAATTTAGAAGATTGAGGGGGGATCTCATAGAGACTTACAAAATTCTTAAGGGGTTGGACAGGCTAGATGCAGGAAGATTGTTCCCGATGTTGGGGAAGTCCAGGACAAGGTGTCACAGTTTAAGGATAAGGGGGAAGTCTTTTAGGACCGAGATGAGAAAATCATTTTTCACACAGAGTGGTGAATCTGTGGAATTCTCTGCCACAGAAGTTAGTTGAGGCCAGTTCGTTGGTTATATTTAAGAGGGAGTTAGATGTGGCCCTTGTGGCTAAAGGGATCAGGGGGTATGGAGAGAAGGCAGGTACAGGAAACTGAGTTGGATGATCAGCCATGATCATATTGAATGGCGGTGCAGGCTCGAATGGCCTACTCCTGCACCTATTTTCTATGTTTCTATGATACTGCAAACTAGGTGTTATTTAGCAGCATTAGGAATCAGAAGTGGCAATCTCTCCTCTAAGATTTATGACTAAATTGCACAATATTACTTCATATTACTTTCATTCCATATTATCAGAATCAGAATCATACTTTATTCGCCAAGTATGTTTTGCAACATACGAGAAATTTCATTGGCCAGGTCAGTCATACAATTAAAAGCAACAGATCACTCAAAAACACATTTTAACATGAACATCCACCACAGTGACTCCTACACATTCCTCACTGTGATGGAAGGCGAAATAAAGTTCAAGTCCTTCCTTTTGTTCTTCCTTGGTCGGGGTCCTCGAGCCCTCCGCTGACGGGACGATCTTGACTCCCGTATCAGGCGGCGTACGGGGGCTCCGCATCGAGGCATTCAGCTCCTGCATCAGGGGAATGTCAGCTCCCCGCACCGGGCGATCGAACCTCTCGTCGGGGCTGGTCGAGCCTTCCGCGGCGTTGGAGCTCCCGACTCTCCTCTCCCGAGACTGCGAGTCCTTGATGGTAAGTCCACGGCGGTCGCGGTGGGAGCGATCCCAGGCAAGGGATCCGCTCCGATGTTAAGTCCACGCCCCGCGATGGGGCTCACGACAGTCCGAGGGGGCCTCCAGCTCCAGTGATGGTAGGCCACAGATTGATCACATCTCCGAAAATTGATCACATCTCCGGGAAGGTAGGAACTTGAAAACAAGTTTCCCCCAATCCCCTCCCCCCTGCCCCCACATAAAACATACCGAAGAACATTTAAACAAACTTTTTAACGCACTAAAAAATAACAATAAGAAAGAAAAAACGAACAGACTGCCGGCAGGGCTGCTATCTCCCCGGCGTCCCTGGTGGTCTAATTCCACATTTCTAACCACTGAACTACGACTGGAGGACAGTTGATGCTTTATCTGCCATAGGATCCATTAACCAGTAGGTTCAAATAAAGGTAAAACGTGACAATATTAGAAATGCGGAGTTATCCAGATGTCACATCCAACATTCATCCCTGAAAAAGAGTTATCAAAAACTGTCGCTCAACTCCATGCTGGAGGAACATGTATCCACAGCTGTTATTTAACCATGATGAATTCCCATTGTAGAGGTGGCAACGTCAGTTCAGGTAGTTCCACACATGAAGACAGAAAGTAAATCAAAATGCAGTGAAAGCTATAAATAACTATAAAACAGTCATATCAAAGATAAGACTAAGGATGACTTTGCTTTTTAAGAAAACATGTAATGACCAATTGCTTTGATTGTATCTTGAGATGGTGTAATGTTCACCCGATGGATTAATTCAGATTAAAAAAAAAGTTATTGTCATTGTGCAGTGTACAAGTAAAGAGACAATGAAATGCAGATAGCATCTCACCCAAACACAGAATAATGGAACAGTAAAATATATATATGTACATATAGTAGCAGTAATAGATCAGTCACTGGGGAAAGGGGTGTCCGGGGGGGGGGGGGGGGGGGTGACTGGCAATCACCAAGGTGCAGAGTTAAGTAGGGTAACAGCCGCAGGGAAAAAGCTGTTCCTGAACCTGCTGGTCCGGCAACGGAGTGACCTGTAGCGCCTCGCAGATGGGAGGAGGGTAAACAGTCTGTGGTTGGGGTGAGAGTAGTCCTTGACGATGCTGCGCGCCCTTCGCAGACATCGCTTGCTCTGGACAGACTCAATGGAGGGGAGTGAGGAACCGATGATGCATTGGGCAGTTTTCACCACCCTCTGCAGTGCTTTCCGGTCGGAGACAGAGCAGTTGCCATACCATACTGTTAATTCTGGAATTGATTGCAGTTGGGATGGTCCTCACATGTCACTATGGTTAATTGTGCAAAATTTTGGAATTATTGATACAATATACATAACAAATATCGGGAGCGAGTAAAACATAGTTACATACCTGATTAGTATTATGATCAACAAGATCAAAAAATACTCTAACAGTGGCTAGTACCAGCTCTTTGCACCTGAAAGTACAAACGATAATGATTAGAACTATAGTTAGCTTCCCTATCATTACTGAAGAACAAGGTTTGCAAAGAAAACTACCCATAGAGCTCAAAGTATTTTGAACTGAAAGATGGGTGGAGATGTCCAACACTAGAGGGCATCGATCTCAGGTGAGAGGGGGAAAGTTTAATGAAGTTTAATGAAGATGTGTGGTGCATGTTCTTTTCTCAGAGGGTGGTGGGGGCCTGGAATGCATTGGTACGGTGGTGGAGGCAGATACCATAGTGGCATTTAAGAGGCTTTTAGATAGGCAACTGGATGTGCAGGAAATAGAGGAATATGGATCATGTGCAGGCAGATGAGATCAGTTCAACTGGATATCATGTTTGGCATGAACATCATGGGCAGTAGAACCTGTTCCTGTGTTGTACTGTTCTATGTTCTATGTAGATACGAAAAGCAGAGAAAAATTAATTACTGCAAATGGATTCAAACGTTCACAGATGATTGAAGATAGACACAAAAAGCTGGAGTAACTCAGCAGGACAGGCAGCATCTCTGGAGAGAAGGAATGGGCGACGTTTCGGGTCGTGACCCTTCTTCAGACTGGTTAGGGATAAGGGAAACGAGAGATATAGATGGTAATGAGGAGAGATAAAGAACAATGAATGAAAGATATGCAAAAAAGTAACGATGATAAAGGAAACAGGCCATTGTAAGCTGTTTATAGGTTGAAAATGAGAAGCGAGTACAACTTGGGTGGGGGAGGGATAGAGAGAGAGGGAATACCGGGGCTACCTGAAGTGAGAGAAACAGATGATTACCATTGTTCATTTTCTTCTGCAGATCACGAGAAAATAAATACAATTTCATAAACAAATCCCGAGAAATAAAAAAAATATTTTGTTATCAAACATAATTGGACCATCAAAAATTGTAATAGTATGGAGGCTTGACAATATAGACCTGATTATCTTAGTAATTTGGAAAATAATTTGCAATTGCTCTTTTTAAAAAAAAAAGCCTTTTGCACAAATGTTTAGGATAGTTGGCGATAAGGCAGTGGTTGGCACAATGCACATGAATTGTTTCTTTATGCTTATAGGTTGTCCTCTCAGCTCATCTTTTCTTATACTTACCAAACTATGCAGAGATGATCAGTTGAGACCCATGCTCTTGGGACCGCCGACGTCTATGAAATAAAAATGGTCACATTTAGTCCTTTAAAGGTTTTATCAATCGTATTTCTAGTGCTGCGACATTTCATATTCGTATTGGTGGAAATGTGTCAGCCTCGATAACAATCAGCACGGGAGCACCTCAAGGCTGCGTGCTCAGCCCCCTGATTAACTCACTCTATACTCAAGACTGCGTAGCCGGTCATAGTGCGAACTCCATCATCAAGTTCGCTGACGACACCACTGTTGTGGGACGTGTCACTGATGGGGACGAGTCAGAGTATAGGAGAGAGATCGACCGACTGACCAAATGGTGCCAGCACAATAAACCTGGCCCTCAACGCCAGCAAAACCAAGGAACTGATTGTGGACTTTGGAAGGGGTAGGAGGGGGACCCACTGTCCCTTTTATATCAACGGGTCGATGGTGGAAAGGGTCAAGTGCTTCAAATTCCTGGGCGTGCATATCTCTGAAGATCTTTCGTGGTCCGAGAACACTGATTAAATTATAAAGAAAACACATCAGCGCCTCTACTTCCTGAGATTACGGAGAGTCGGTATGTCAAGGAGGACTCTCTCTAACTTCTACAGGTGCACAGTAGAGAGCATGCTGACCGGTTGCATCGTGGCTTGGTTCGGCAACTTGAGCGCCCTGGAGCGGAAAAGACTACGAAAAGTAGTATGGACACACTGATCTGTTCTGTATTCGTGCCTACTATATTCTGTTGTGCTGAAGCAAACCAAGAATGTAATTGTCCTATCAGGGACACATGACAATAAACTCTCTTGAATCATAATGTTACTCTGCATTCACCAGCGATCCCCGCACACTAACACTATCCTACACACACTAGGGACAATTTACACATACACCAAGCCAATTAAACTACAAACCTGTACATCTTTGTGTGTGGGAGGAAACCGAAGATCTTGAAGAAATCCTACGCGGTCATGGGGTCTGTACAAACTCCATACAGACAGCACCCAGTCAGGATCGAACCTGGTTCTCCGGCGCAGCAAGCGCTGTAAGGCAGCAACTCTACCGCTGCACCACCAGGGCCGCCCTCTTGTTAATTAATTTAGTTAATTAATTGTTTATTAACGTGTAAGTTAATCTTAACAAAATTGTCTTTCCAATGGTAATAAAACAGAATTGCACCACATTATAATCATCTGACCGTGAAGAACATGTTCAATATGCAAAGACATTAAAGAGCAGCTTGGTTACCTTCGTGCAAAATTAACAGTAAACCATTTGTTTCTCATCAAAGGATACATTTTATTCTTTGTGTAATTAATTTAATTCAGCGATAATCACAAGAATAGACATAAGTGCTGGAGTAATGTAACGGGTCAAGTGGCATCTCTGGAGAACATGAATTGGTGATGTTTTGAGTCGGGACCCTTCTTCAGATTCTTCTATCATCTATCCATGTTCTCCAGAGATGCTACCTGACCTGTTGAGTTACTCCAGTATTTGCTTCCTATTTTGGAAAAAACAACAACTGCAGTTCCTTTTATCTGCTGATTACAAGACTTAATTGAAAAGTAATAAATTGACCACTCGCATGGTTTTCCTTCAATTTCCCAATAAGAAAGGGCTTGAATTGTGAGCAATTTAGGGCAGCATATCCGAGGAAGGGTGTGCTGGCACTGGAGAGGGTCCAGAGGAGGTCTACAAGAATGATCCCAGGAATGAGTAGGTTAACCTATGATGAGCCTTTGTCGGCACTGGGCCCGTACTCGCTGGAGTTCAGAAGAATGAGTGGGGACCTCATTGAAACATACCAAAGAGTGAAAGGATTGGATAGACGGGATGTGGAAAGGATGTTTCCACTAGTGGGAGAGTCTAGAACTAGTCATAGCCTCAGAATTAAAGGACATTCTTAGAGGAAGGAGATGAGGAGAAGTTTCATTAGTCAGAGGGTGGTGAATCTGTGGAATTCTTCACCACAGAAGGCTGTGGAGGCTAAGTAAGTGGATATTTTTAAGGCAGATATAGATACATACTTGATTAGTACGGGTGTCAGAGGTTTCTCGGGATAAGGCAGGAGAATGGGGTTTAGAAGAGAGAGATAAATCAGCCATGATTGAATGGCAGAGTAGACTTGATGGGCCAAACGGCCTAATTCTACTACTAATCCTTATGACATATATTTGGCAAAGCGTCATTCTTTGGTGGTTGAAAGGAAGTAATTTAATTCGCCGAAGTACATTCTCCTTCAGTAATCACCCTTGCAATACTTACTGATATTATAAATATCTTATTTTTAAACTGACAAGCATCATTGATGAAAATTATCACAAATTTCTCATAATATTTATAGAAATAAAGAATTCAGATGCTGGTTAATGCACAAAAGGACACATAATGCTGGAGTAACCCAGCAGGTCAGACAGCATCCCTGGAGAACATGTATAGGTGACATGTTCCTTATCTCTCCACATCACCGTCTATATCTCTCGTTTCCCTGATCCTGACCAGTCTGAAGAAGGGTCTCGGCCCGAAACGTCGCCTATCTCCTTCGCTCCTTAGATGCTGCTACACCCGCTGAGTTTCTCCAGCTTTTTGTGTACCCTCGATTCTCCAGCATCTGCAGTTCCTTCTTTAAAACCATGTATAGGTGACATTTCATGACAAAACAGTAATCTATTATTTTCATGAAACTATCAGCTTGAGGTCAGGTAGTTCAAAAAAGGAGCAAAGTACACCCTCAAATAACTGCAGCGCCCACCAATGTCAAATAAAAGCAAGACAACGGTATCATTTAAACTTAAGGTTCTATATCATTCACACAAGGCATCAAACTGTCATTGTCCTCGTGCACTGGAGCACCTGAACAAACAACCTCTCAGATAAAATGTTAGTGACGTTAATACTACAGCTACGAGCAGACATTTGAAGAAAGAACCTTCACATTACCACAACATTTAGAGTATTGTTGTAAAGGCCTATGCTTGGTACAATGGTCAGACCAGAGCGGACTTGATAATCTCGGAAACCGCCTCCCATTGAGAGGATGGTAATGTTTCTCAATGTTTCTTCATTGAGAATCCAGTGATTGTTCACAGTGGCGTAAAAGTCTATAAGAAAATATAAAGAAAGGTTTTGGTGTAATTATGACCATTTAACACTCTTGACTCTCCACCCCCCCCCCCCCCCCCCCCCCATGTTGTTTTTAAATATGGGAATAGATGTAAAGCGTTTCCGATAAACAGTATCTCTGAAAAAGGAAGTTATATTCAGTGTCATGTAATATCCATGGCTCAATAAATTAGAACTTTTCTGTCTAAATTACATAATTAAGATAACATAATTACAAATTCTATTGATTCTGCACTTTACAGACTTACCTATGAGGTAGCTGTCCAGTATTAGGACTGGTGCAACATGAGGCGTAGCTTGAGTTATAATAAGACTGATCAGTGTAGATTTAAAGTTGGGTAAAGTGAATAGTGCTCTCGCGACAATGCCACCCATTGAATGGCCCACAATTGCAACATTGCTGGGTGCGTCTTTTTGACCCTAGGGATAGAAATAGATCAAAGTTAAATTCAGAAACATTTGGGGTTAATGTCCTTTGGGAAGAAAATCTAAGAAGAAGCCATTATGTTGACTACCCACACTTAGGTGCAACTGATCATAGTAATTTACAATTTTTAAATGAACCATACTTTTCAAAGCGAGTAAATGCAATCATAAAACGTCCATGCATTACAAAGCACATAATGGTGTGTGAACATCACCTGCAATCAAGTCATTTACAGCAACGTTCCTGCAATTTGATGAGATTTATATTTAAGGAAATGAATGTTATTTTACTTCCATTCTCAATAACAAGGAAAAAATGAAAAATGCTCAAAGGTTTTTTTTGTGCAATTTAATTTTTTTAATTAAATCCACACACAATGACGAACCTTAACCAAAACAAACTAGAAGAGCAAGTACGTGTGTTAGATGCACAGTATAATCAACTGCAACAGGAAAGAAAGTTTGATTGTTGGGAGCAGGAAAGCACAATGAAAGTGCACTGTTACTGCAAATTAAAAAGTTGAATCATCAAAACTAGTTCTCTGGACCTTTTGAACAAATGGAATTTTCCAGGACTGGTAAACAATTATAACATCTGAAACCTTCTTATATTGTAGATGAATTTGGAATGGAAAACAAATTTCAGGTGCCAGTAATCCAAAAAATATAAAGAATGAATGTTTGAAGCATTCAGCAGGTCAAACAGTATTTGTCAGCAGTGAAACAATGTCAAGGCTGAAGAAGGGTCTCGACCCGAAACGTCGCCTATCTCCTTCGCTCCTTAGATGCTGCTGCACCCGCTGAGTTTCTCCAGCTTTTTGTGTACCCTCAATGTTTCAAGTCAAGGATGCTTCGTCAGGACTAGACAAACAGGTCTCAGTTGCAGAGCTGGGGAGGCTGGGATCACTGGGGATGCCTGTGATAAAGGTGCAGATCAAGGTTATCATGGCAACAATTACTTTAAAAATCAGTAGAGAGAAAAATAAGAGAAAAATGAAACAAATTTAAATAGAAAAATACAGCTGTATCAATGGAGAGAATTAAAGGAGGTGGGGTTGAGAGGTTCATTTCCTGTCAATCTGCAAGGGCAATGCTGAGCTTCCAGTCTGCTGTAGCTCACATTGTCCATCCCAATCTCACTCTGGCCCCTCAGCCTTCGACCTCCTATGAGATCCAATGAAGGCTTGTGAAACAGCACCTCATCTTCCATCTGGTGACATTGGAGCCCTGGGACAATAATGATTTCAGGTACAACCTTTCTCACCCCGCATGCAGCTGAACTGTTTTATTTAAATTTATTGCATTTTTCTCTTGTATCTCCAAATGACTTAAAAAGTTATTGTTTCCATGACAACTTGGGTCTGCACCCCATCACAGACATTCCCAGCGTTTTCTTCCCATCTCCTTCCCTGCAACGTAAACACATTTGTCTTCTCCCTTAAAGCCCTGTCCCACGGTACGAGTTCATTCCAAGAGCTCTCCCGAGTTTTAAAAAAAAAAAATCAAACTCGTGGTAAGCATGGAGAATGAACGTAGCGGGTACGTCGGAGCTCGGGGACGTCTCTTAGCGGCTCGTAACGCTAACGGCAGGTTCTCGGGAAGACTCGCTAACGGCAGGTAAGCGCGGAAAGACTCGTGAAGATTTTTCAACATGTTGAAAAATGTCCCGACGAGTGGCCATTACCGTAATTCTCCGAGTTCGAATCAGGGCAAACTCGGGAGAGCTCTTGGAATGAACTCGTACCGTGGGACAGGGCTATTACAGTTCTGACAAAAGTTCCTGAAGCTGGATAGTCAACTGTTTCTCTGCCAACTGATGCTTCTTAACCAGTTAAATGTTTCTACTGTTCTGTTCTTATTTTTCCCAGTGTCTTATTCTGATGCCATGCATACATGTTACAGACTGAAAAATCCCTCTCCTGCCAAACTATCTAATAATTAACTGCACGGCAAATCATGTTACTGCTTAACTAAAAAGAAAAATAACCGACGCCAATTCTCCCAAGTTCAACAAACAAAATAGATGTCGCAAGAATAACAACGTCCATTTTCTGTGATTAGAAAGGTGAATAAAATCAGCCATGCACAAGGAAAACTACAAAATCAACTGCTTTTAACTCAGCACCCAATGTCAAAAGAATTCAAGACAGTAATTGTTATAGTTCGTTCAGACAGTTCGTTCAGTCAGCTCAAAGAAATTCATTCTACGTAGAAAGAGTTCAAACAGTAGAAACCAGGCAGCCATGGTGGCGCAGCGGTAGAGTTGCTGCCTTACAGATTTTGCAGCGCCGGAGACCCGGGTTCAATCCCGACTACGGGTGCTGTATGTATAGCGTTTGTACGTTCTCCCTGTGACCGTGTGGGTTTTCTGCAAAATCTTCGGTTTCCTCCCATACTCCAAAGATGTACAGGTTTGCAGGTTAGCAGATAAGAACTGCAGATGCTGGTTTATATCGAAGGTAGACACAAAATGCTGGAGGAACTCAGCGGGACAGGCAACATCTCTGGAAAGAAGGAATGGATGATGTTCTGATGAAGGGTTTCGACCCAAAACGTCACCCATTCCTTGTCTCCAGAGATGCCGTCGGTCCCGCTGAGATACTCCAGCATTTGTGTCTACTTCAGTTTTGTAGGTTAATTGGCTTGCTGTATGTGTAAATTGTCCCTAGTTTGTGTAGGATAGTGTTAATGTGCGGGGATCACTGGTTGGTGTGAACTCTGTGGGCCGAAGGGTCTGTTTCCGCACTGTACTCTAAACTAAAAACGAAACTATATCAAAATACATCTGCTTTAGAACAGAACGTTTTCAACCTAAAACAAAACTAACATAAGCCAAAAGGATAAAGTTGCTGCCTTGGGCACAATTGGAAAATTGTACTAGTTGGATCAAACTTCTAGATTCCAGTAAAATTGAATCAAATAACCAGAAAGTTAAAATCCTACAAGCCCCAACCGTGAATAAAATGGACGTGTTTCTACCCATTAAAAGGTGAACTCTGAAGATTAGAAGAGTGATCTTTTTTAGACTTGCGAGTCATCAATATAACAAAGGAAATGTGTCAGCATCAAAATGTAATACCTTCATTTGGTGAAGAACTAACAGAAAGACTCCACCTTCAGGGAGCACTGACTTTAGATTTTGGATACACAGCATGGAAACGGGGCCTTCGGCCCACAGAGTCTGTGCTGACCAGCGATCAGTATAATCGCACTATCCGACACACTAGGGACAATTTACAAAAGCCAATTAACCTACAAACCTTTGTGTCTTAGGAGTGTGGGTGGAATCCAGAGCATCCGGAGAAAACCTACATGGTCACAGGGGGAGCGTGCAAATTCCGTACAGACCAGCACCCGTAGTCAGGGTGGAACTCTGGTCTCTGGCGTTGTAAGGCAGCAACTCCAACCGCTGCACCACAGTGCTGCCTCATTGGCCATTGAAGAAATACAACAAGCAAGAGATAATAGGGCCACTAATATAAAGAAAGACTGATGGTCAATTAGTTTCCGGAGACTGAAAGCTCAGCTTTATCCATGATTCCATCCTCTTCTATTGGTCATTAGCAAAGAATCCCGAGTGAAATGGAGACTCAAGGAACTACAAATGTGGGAATTATCCGTTGAACACAAAGTACTGGAGTAACTCTGGCTGACCAGTTGAGTTACACCAGGACTTTGTCCACAATCACAAGTGAAAGATTATCTCTCAATGTTCTCCTGTTCAAGGTCCAATCTTTGGTCCCCTTTCATTCTCATCTGCGTGCCGAAGGAAACAGCATCAGCTTCCTTGCATATGACAATGACAGCTGGCTTTACTTCATCAAAGCTACCCTCTGAGGAATCAGTATCCCACATCCTGGACTAATGAGCAGAAAGTACGTGGGTTTTCCCTGGGTGCTCTGGTTTCCTCCCACATTCCAAAGACGTACAGGTTTGTAGGTTAATTGGTTTCTGTTAAAAAAAAAGTAAATTGTCCTTAGTGTGTGGGATAGTGCTAGAGTACGGGGATCATTGGTCAGCACAGACTGTGGGCTGAAAGGCCCGTTTCCGCATTGAATCTTTAAACTAAAGTAAAATTCCTCCATTAATTATCAGGAAGAGTGAAAGTATCCTCTTAATCCTGTCAGAGATTGTTAAGGGGCTGTCCCACTTGGGCGACCTAATCTGCGAGTTTAGAAGAGTGTCTTCGACCTTCAAACTCACAGCACGGTCAACACATGGTCCTAGGGGGTCCTATGAGGTCACTGGAACGCTCCTTCATGCTCGAGGAAAGTTCCCGAATACTCGTGGCCTCAGCTAGGTCGCGGAAAATTTTTCATCATGTTGAAACATTTTCCGCGAGTAAAATTTGGTTGGCATGGGTCTTTTTAACTTGTAGTGCAGTGGAGTGGGGTTGCTATATACTTACAGGCAGTCGAGGGCAGCCGTAGGCAATCTCCTTCGCTGACCCGGGATTTTGATTGGCTCATTGGAGTTTTCAGGACCCAGAAAGACCTACCGGTAGGTAAAATGCCCGCTAAACTTTATTATACTTCTTAAAAGTGTCTCCACTCCTTCTTTCCCCTCCCCCCCCCCCTTCTGTCCCCTTCTCCCCGCCTTCTCTCCAATTCTCCCCCCCTTCTCTGTAAAGGACTTAAGGTTACTGTACAGCCGTTCAGACAGCATTCCCCTGCTTTCCCTGGCTGTGTGCGTGCGTGTGCGTGTGTGGTCAGTTGATCCAGCTCGCGGTTTCATCGCGGACGGTCGATCCAGCTCGAGGTTTTCCAGGCAAGTGCCCTCGAGCTTGAAGGTCGAAGACACTCTTCTGGACTCACGGATTAGGTCACCCAAGTGGGACAGCCCCTTTAGGCATTGTATATCTCTCTGGAAGTTGTGGGATCGGGGCTGACAGTTAATGCATAAAACAGGGATCGGTCTTCAAAATAAACACTGCCAGCAGAATACACCTGAAGTTCTTGAGATAGTGTAGTACACCTTCCAGTGGCTTTCTGGATACATCCAAAAAATACAAAAAAACACTGTTGTAGGGATAGATACACTTAGTGAGACAAATGCTGTTATAGAGTCAGCAAAGGGTGGCCTCACTTGGACGAGCCAGCGTCAGCAAATATGTACGGTCCACAGAACAGACAACATGACGCACAGTAGTTTTGATTAGGGACTGAATCCAGGACAATTGTATGAACTATGTCAAGATCAGCCGGTTAATGCAAATATGAACAAGTATTCAAAAAACACCCCTGGTACGTTTAAGGACATTAGGTTTGGGACATTCTGATTCTTCACTGTTGTAACTATGTAGAGGAAAACAAGAACTTAATGATTATTTTAATTGGCTCTCATTGAGAATATAAGATAGGGATTGGAAAGGGTATTGATTGGCCTTCGCCTAGTTAACACATACAGTGGCTTGCGAAAGTTTTCATACCCCTTGAACTTTTCCACATTTTGTCACGTTACAACCACAAACGTAAATGTATTTTATTGGGATTTTATGTGATAGACCAACACAAAGCGGTGCATAATTGTGAAGTGGAAGGATAATGATACATGGTTTCCAAATGTTATTACAAATAAAAAACTGAAAAGTGTGGCGTGCACAAATATTCAGCCCCCCGAGTCAATATTTTGTAGAACCACCTTTCGCTGCAATTACAGCTGCAAGTCTTTTGGGGTATGTCTCTACCAGCTTTGCACATCTAGAGACGGACATTTTTGCCCATTCTTCTTTGCAAAAAAGCTCAAGCTCAGTCAGATTGGATGGAAAGCATCTGTGAACAGCAATTTTCAAGTTTTGCCAGAGATTCTCAATTGGATTTACGTCTGGACTTTGACTGGGCCATTCTAACACATGAATATGCTTTGATCTAAACCATTCCAATGTAGCTCTGGCTGTATGTTTAAGGTCGTTGTCCTGCTGGAAGGTGAGCCTCCGACCCAGTCTCAAGCCTTTTGCAGACTCTAACAAGTTTTCTTCCAAGATTGCCCTGTATTTGGCTCCATCATGCACGTGCTGTGAGTAATCAGCCAGGGTAGGCAGTGGCTTTTAAAAATCTTGAAAACCGCGCATGTGCAGATGATTATCTCCCCGGTGAGCTGTCAGTCGGTTTTTTTAATCTTGAAACTGCGCATGCGCACATTGTTCCCTCCCCGGTGAGCTGTCATTCGGCTATTTTTAAATCATGGAAACCGTGCATGCGCAGATTGTTTCCTCGACTTTTATCATGTAATTTGTTTTCAATAGGTCCTATCACTTAATAAAGTATTTAAAAACATATAGCTAAAAAAAAATTACTTACCATATTATTTGTGCACAAAATCCATTCTGCAGCAAAAATATCCATAAGTTTGCTTCGTGAAACTCTTCAGGTAATCACTATCCACCCTTGAAAATCCCGCTAAGAAACCTGCGCGTGCGCATGCGCAGTAGGCTGGTGCGCATGCGCAGTGCGCAACGCAGCACATGCACGCAGTTCACAGTGTAAAGGCAGAGTTTCAGCTGCCTTTACGGACCGTTCACACTGATGGCTTGAAGCAGCGTCGACGGCACGCGAGTACCTCATACTTCCGCGTTTAAAACGTACTGCGGATGAAAGGCACGGGAGAATTATGCCTCCCTAAGATATTGATCTCTTAGGGAGGCATAATTCTCCCATGCCTTTACTATTTATGACCATTTTATATATGTTTTATATATATTTTATATATATTATATTTCTATATAAAATAATTACTATTTTATAATTTTAGTCAGTGTAGACACTGCCTACCTTGCCTACCCTGACAGCACGTGCCTGGGCTCCATCCATCTTCCCATCAACTCTGACCAGCTTCCCAGTCCCTGCTGTAGAAAAGCATCCCCACAGCATGATGCTGCCACCACCATGTTTCACAGTGGGGATGGTGTGTTCAGGGTGATGTGCAGTGTTAGTTTTCCGCCACACATAGCGTTTTGCGTTTAGGCCAAAAACTTCAATTTTGGTCTCATCAGACCAGAGCACTTTCCTGCACATGTTTGCTGTGTCCCCCACATGGCTTGTGGCAAACTGCAAACGGGACTTCTTATGGCTTTGTTTCAACAATGGCTTTCTTCTTGCCACTCTTCCATAAAGGCCCGATTTGTGGAGTGCACGACTAATAGTTGTCCTGTGGACAGATTCTCCCACCTGCGCTGTGGATCTCTGCAGCTCCTCCAGAGTTACCATGGGCCTCTTGGCTGCTGCTCTGATCAATGCTCTCCTTGCCCGTCCTGTCAGTTTAGGTGGACGGCCATGTCTTGGTAGGTTTGCAGTTGTGCCATACTCTTTCCATTTTCAGATGATGGATTGAACAGTTCTCCGTGAGACGTTCAAAGCTTGGGATATTTTTTTATAACCTAACCCTACGTTAAACTTCTCCACAACTTTATCCCTGACCTGTCTGATGTGTTCCTTGGGCTTCATGATGGTGTTTGTTCACTAATGTTCTCTAACAAACCTCTGAGGCCTTCACAGAACAGCTGTATTTATACTGAGATTAGATTACACACAAGTGGACTCTATTTACTAATTAGGTGACTTCTGAAGGCAATTGGTTGCACTGGATTTTATTTAGGGGTATCAGAGTAAAGGGGGCTGAATACTTTTGCACGCCACACTTTTCAGTTTTATATTTGTAAAAAAAATTGAAAACCATGTATCATTTTCCTTCCACTTCACTATTATGCGCCACTTTGTGTTGGTCTATCACATAAAATCCCAATAAAATACATTTATGTTTGTGGTTGTAATGTGACAAAATGTGGAAAAGTTCAAGGGCTATGAAAACTTTTGCAAGCCACTGTATTCTCAGGCTTAATCACATCCCTCCGATAGTGTGGTGACCAGGTGTGGCTACACCAAGGTCCTGTATAGCTATATCATGACATCCCAACACTTGAGCTCAATGCCCTGTCCGATAAAGGCAAGCACACCATACATCTTCTTCACCACCTCATGGTTATAGAGTGATACTGTGTGGAAACAGGCCCTTCGGCCCAACTTGCCCACACCAGCCAACAATGTCCCAGCTACACCAGTCCCACTTGCCCATATCACTCCAAACCTGTCCTATCCTTGTACCTATCTAACTGTTTCTTAACTGATGGGATAGGGCCAGCCTCAACTATCTCCTCTGGCAGCTTGTTCCATACACCCACCACCCTCTGTGTGAAAATGTTACCTCTCGGATTCCTATTAAATCTTTTCCCCTTCACCTTGAACCTATGTCCTCTGGTCCTCGATTCCCGTACTCTGGGCAAAAGACTGTGCATCTACCCAATCTATTCCTCTCATGATTTTGTACACCTCTATAAGATCTCCCCTCATCCTCCTGCACTCCATGGAATAGAGACCCAGCCTGCTCAACCTCTTCCTAAAGCTCACATCCTCGAATCCTGGCAACATAAATCTTTTCTGAACCCTTTCAAGCTTGACAATATCTTCCCTATAACATGGTGCCCAGAACTGAACACAATATTCTAAATGTGGTCTCACCAACATCTTATACAACTGCAACATGACCTCCCAACTTCTGTACTCAATACTCTGACTGATGAAGGCCAAAGTGCCAAAAGCCTTTTTGACAACCTTATCTACCTGCAACTCGACCTTCAAGTAACCATGCACCTGTACTCCTAGATCCCTCTGCTCTACAACACTACCCAGAGGCCTACCATTTACTGTGTAGGTCCTGCCCTTGTTCGACATCCCAAAATGCAACACCTCACACTTCTCTATATTAAATTCCATCAACCATTCCTCCGCCCACCTGACCAATCGATCCAGATCCTGCTGCATCTTCACTATCTGCAAAACCACTAACTTTTGTATCATCAGCAAACTTGCTAAACTTGCCCTGTATGCTCTCATCCAAATCATTGATGTAGATGACAAACAGTAACGGGCCCAGCACCGAATCCTGTGCCACACCACAAGTCACAGGCCTCCAGTCTGAGAAGCAACTTCCACCATTACCCTCTGCTTCCTTCCATGGAGCCAATTTGCTATCCATTCAGCTATCTCTCCTTGGATCCCGGTTCACCCGCGGGACTTATTTACATCACCCGGTGCGGTCACAACATCGGAGGCCTGGGTCGCCTCAGCGCAGAGGAAGAGGAAGAACAAGAAGGGGAGAGACAAAGACAAGATTTTTGCCTTCCACAACAGTGAGGAGGTGTCTGGTGAACTCACTGTGGTGGATGTTAAATATGTGTTTATTGTGTGTTTTGTTATTTACTATATGTATGACTGCAGGCAACGAAATTTCGTTCAGACTGCAAGGTCTGAATGACAATAAAGTTTTCCAAGTTCTAACCTTCCAGAGCAGCCTACCATGCAGAACCTTGTCGAACGCCTTACTGAAGTCCATGTACACAACATCTACAGCTCTGCCCTCATCAACCTTTTTAGTCATGCTTTCAAAAAAATCAGATTTGTGAGACACAACCTCCCACATACAAAACCATGCTGATAACCCCTAATCAGCCCTTGCCCATCCAAATGCCTGTATATCATATCCAGAGATGCCAACCCTAAATTTAGTTCACAGTAACATTTAACCCATTTGTCCGTAACAAATGGGGTTAAATGCATTTCTCTCCGTAACATACTCACCTGGGGATGCGCCTGCGCACTGCGCACAGATGTAAATGACGCCAAACCCTCCCCCACTGCGCAAATCCCTTCACCGGCGAATCCGCATTTTCCCTGCAGCCCTTCCCAGCATTTCAAAAGAGGCACAACATTTGCCACCCTCCAGTCTTCCAGCACCTCTCCTGTATTTAAGGAGGACTTATCTGCTTGTGTCACCACGTTTATAGGACTATGCTCGTTTACCTCCAGATCTCTCTGTTGACAACACTCCACATGGCCTTGCTGTTTTAGTTTAGTTTAGAGATACAGCGCGGAAACAGGCCCTTCGGCCCACCTAGTCCGTACCGGCCAGCGACCCTACACTGGTCTAACAATATAACACTATCCTACACACACTAGGGACAATTATACCAAGCCAATTAACCTACAAACTTGTACGTCTTTGGAGTGTGGGGGAAAACCGGAGCTCCCAGGGAAAACCTACACAGGTCATGAGGAGAACATACAAACTCCATACATACAGCACACATAGTCAGGACCGATCCCGGGTCTCTAACGCAGTAAGTAGCTGTGTTACAACATTTTGAGATTTTAAAAATCAAGTCGGCAATTTATCCCATCATATAAAGCACAAAAAGAAGTTTAATTTGACACCTAATTCACTTTCATATCTTCAGTATTAAAAAGGTTATGGCCATTTTCATACTCGGAAATTAGCATCTTGTTCCCTTTTGCTTTACCATTGACTTACCTGTCAGAATCCAAAATGCTGAAGTAGGTAATTATACCCATTGAAGCTGCAGTCTCACTTACTATCTTTCTGTTTAAAATGTATCAAACTTTACTATACTGCACATTGTGTCTCAAAGAGAGATAAGTTCTGCAGAATGCCTGCTCATGCTGAATAAAGACCTTTCACTTCTACCATCCAGCCTCTGTCTCATTCAGTCACATCACCCGTATGTAGTAGAAGTAGACATACTAGCCTGGTAGACATGAGCCTGAACAGCACCTTGCGAACCATCACTGGGTGCCTTCAACCTACTCCAGTCAAGCAGCTCCCTATACTTGCCGGCATTCCGCCTGCAGGGATCTGAAGGCAAGCAGCAACTCTGGCACTATCTCGTCATGCCATGGACCCAGATCACCTCCCCCATCAGGCTATCAGCAGAGAGCAGAGGCCACCCCGACAGACAGCCAACCATGTCATCTCTGGGTGCCCGCTCTACCACCCACCAAATGGAGCTCAGGACCTGGCAGACATTGACGCTGATACAACAACCTGGCTGCTCAACCCCCGGCTTGAGATCTAACTATTCCTTTGGTTTATGTTTCATACGCAAGAAGAGGAAGACAGCAACCCCCATCATAAATTCAATTCCATAGCTACATCAAGGGACTATGAAATAGAGTTGACGAACATAAAGTAGATTATTTTTCATTGACATATTCACTGCAGCATTTTTTTTTAATTAAGCATTACTTATCCTATAATTCACCATCGTTTATAACATAGGCACTGATTCCACATTCTTCTAACATGGTTTAGCATTTAAAGGGCATTGTACAACTTTCTTTGGGGTTTTTGGAAGATAATTTTACAAACAAATCTATTTCTACAAACTCGATTACTAGGTTATTGTGTGGTTTATAGACTTGTTCGCTTTTACATCTCGCTCTTCCAATCTCTCATCTTCTCAACCATATGATTCGGAATAACCTAACAATAATCTCAAAGTTGCTCAATTTGTCTGAAAAGTGTTGCAATTCCCCTTCTTTGCAACTTTTCCTTTCATTTCTCCTCATCTTTATTTCATGGGTACTCAAAAGAAAACAACTGTCAAGGAAGACAGATGTTCTCCAAAGAAGGGAAAGGACTAGTTCTTGATACAAAGCTTTACAAGACTGCAGAACTAACGTGGTGCATACAACCGTATATCTACACTGTAAGATTGTAAACACATTAGAAATTTAGTATGAAATTTTAGCAAGTCGAGACGGTAGTTGTCTTCCCAAACGAGCTTTATTGTCAATGCGGTGAAAACAATGCAGATCAAACGACAGCCAACACAAAACAATCTTAGCACAACGGTGGTCGAAGTAATGAATGGGGCTAGACCAGAAAACGCGCGAAAACAAACCCCTCCCCAGTCAGCTGACTGAGGTAGCCGACCGCAGGGTTCGACTACCCACAGGCACCAGCAGGTGCTGCTACAAAGTATCAAATATGGAAATCAATAACAAAACCCTTGCTTAAATATTACTACATTGCGAAATTGCTTCCTGACATGGATTCCAACTACATAACAAAAACAGTTATTATCAAATGTTCAAACCTGATATTAAAATAATTGAGATTGATCTTCTGTCCTGACCTAAAGCTAATGCTGGTACTTAGTGCTATTCCAAAGCAAGTCCCATTTCCCCAAAATAAACTGCTCAAAGAATACAAGACAAGCAACATCTGTGGAGGGAAAGAAACGCCCAACGTTTCAGGTTGAGACCTTTAGGAGAGTTTAAATTCTACCTGGTTGCTATAATCAACACTACATGTTGCCTGAAATAGAAATTGGCATTTGAAGCAAAAACTGTTTTAAAAAAAAGTTACTAATAAAGTAAGATATATTTGTTAAAAAGTTTAACTATATTTGAACTTTAAATTACTAAGATAATCAAAATACTTTTCAGAAAACAGCACAATTCAGAAGTAAGGCATTTTTTATGAGGAATGCCACCATCATGAGCAGGTGGTAAAAAGTTGTAAAGGCAGCATTAAAACAGAAACTAGGCATTAATATCCAAGAAAGGCAACATTCCGACTCAAGTCACCTGGTTAACATGGGAATTAAGTCCCATTCAATCTTGCAGTTGTCCACGTATCTGGGTAGTAAATTCTGCCTTGCTAACACAATTCACAGCCTAATTGCAAAGATATTGCTGAGCTGAAATAATCGTTCAATATTCTGAAGGTGACAAATCATTTCCGCTGGGGTCACAAAAAGCTGAGAAACTCAGCGAAGAGTGTTCCTTAGATGCACCCGCTGAGTTTCTCCAGCTTTTTGTGTAACTCTCGATTCTCCAGCAGCTGGTCATTAAGATGCTAGCAAAAGAGTACAAATTTATGATGATAAAATAAATTAATGTAAAACTCAGGGGTGGGGTGTCACTGGAGTGTGATATTGGTTAATTGCAGTTTCAGAAGACTGGATAATAACAAAATACCAGACTATTTTTTTATTTTCTGAACTTTCTTTTCAAAAGATGTTTATATTAAATTAGCATCAACGTTTTACACACTTGAGTGGTTAGGGTATGAATTCTCAGCCATACAAAAATACTAAAGCAGGATTTATAAATATTTTAAATATTTTAAAAAGGTAATTAGCAGTTTGAAAATTTAAAATATTAAATATATTACAGGGCTCTCGCTTAACTTTTTTTCCCTCTTGCCAGCCGGGCAACCTTGACAGCTTTTTAGGTTGCCAAATGACAGTTTAGGTGGTCATTTAAGACGGTTTGCATGACGCGTGCGATAATGTGCTCGGACGAAGTGCATTGTTACCAGTCAGATTTATGCTCAATGAAGCATTCACATATTATGTTCAAGAAGGAACTGCAGATGCTGGAAAATCGAAGGTAGACAAAAGTGCTGGAGAAACTCAGCGGGTGCAGCAGCATCTATGGAGCGAAGGAAATAGGCAATGTTTCAGGCCGAAACCCAGCAGTCTGAAGAAGGGTTTCGGCCCGAAACGTTGCCTATTTCCTTTGCTCCATAGATGCTGCCGCATCCGCTGAGTTTCTCCAGCACTTTTGTCCACATTCACATATTATTTCTGCTTCAAATAATTCACAAACTAAACATATTCACAAATCAAGACATGATATATACCACAATGACATGCAGCAAAATTATAATACAACATCTCAACTCTTTTTACACATTGCAATTAATGCAATTTCTATTAGTTCTTTCCACTTCCAAACAAAAATGTGGTTGGATTATTCAGCATATGATCAACCTGTGTCAATAAATCCTGGATAATGGTAACATATATGCTTAACCATACACACAACAGATTGATGCAAGCATGTTTTCTGTGAAGGACTGAAAATTACCATGACATGGCCATAGCATGGGTCGTTATTGCTATTGGCACAGGAACACTCTGGCTTCCCACATAATTTATCCATAATAAAATATACAGGTTGCAAGGAAATTTCTAAAGACATTTTATGATAATAGCTATTAAAACCGACTATACCCATCTGACAGGTTAAACATTACACTAACTGACAAGAGATGGCCAAAGGACAAAGCAGCAAATGTTCTTTTGGTAATATGTTTAAAGGTGTCAAAACAAATAATAACATTGGGAATTAAAACACATTTGATTACATTCCGTTATCAAACATAATCAATGTTCGCTCTGAAGACCATGAAGCACAATAGGGTCAGGGGGTGTGTGAATGAGTGCGGGGTGGATAGATGGCGGGAGGGGTTGAGAAGGCAATTGGTGTGGAATTGATGGATTGAGGCAGAGGAATTAGTGCGTGTTGGTTGGAGTATGTAAAATTGTGAGGGGAGAGCACGGGGGATGTCAGTGGTGTTGAATGGGGGGGATCAGTACGGGATGGATGGGGGGGGGATCAGTATAGGATGAATGGGGGTTCAGTACAGGATGAATGGGGTAGACAGAAATGCTGGAGAAATTCAGCGGGTGATGCAGCATCGATGGAGCTAAGGAAAAAGGCAACGTTTCGGGTCGAGAGCCTTCTTCAGACTGCTCCCCCCATTCTTCTTGAATGGGGAGGATCAGTACAGGATGGAAGGGGGAAGGGATCAGCACAGGAATGGGGAGGATCAGTACAGGATGAATGGGGAGGGATCAGGACAGTATGGATCGGAGGGTCTATGCAGGATGAATGGGAGATCACTACAGGATGAACGAGGGGATCAGTATAGGACGAATAGGGGATCAATACGGGATGAATAAGGGGTAAGTACAGGATGCATGAAGGGATCAGTACAGGATGCATGAGGGGATCAGTATAGGGTGAATGGGGGATCAGTAAAAGATGAATGGAGAGATCACTACAGGATGGATGGGGGGGATTGGTGCAGGGTAAATGGAGGGTGGGTCAGTATGGGATGAATGGGAGAATCAGTGCAGTATGAATGGGGGGGGGGAGGTGCAGGATGGATGGGAAGGGGGGCTCAGTATTGGATGAATTGGGGACCAGTGTAGGATGGATGGGGGGTGGGGGCAGGAGAATCAATGCGAGATGGGTAGGATGATGAATGGATGGGGGGGGGGGGGTGTGGGTAGATGGGGAATGGAGCACAGGGGATGTTCAGTGAGGACTCCCCTGTGCTCCGTTCAGTGGAATAGAGGAGGGAATGAGGATCAGTGCGGGATGAGAGGAGGGGTCTCAGGATAAGAGGGTGGAGGGGCGTACAAGAGAGAGAAAGAGAGAGAGAGAGAGAGAGAGAGAGAGAGAAGAAGAGAGAGAGAGAAGAGAGAGAGAGAGAGAGAGAGAGAGAGAGAGAGAGAGAGAGAGAGAGAGAGAGAGAGAGAGAGAGAGAGAGAGAGAGAGAGAGAGAGAGAGAGAGAGAGAGAGAGAGAAGGGGGGAAGGGGCAGAGGAGGGGGGGAGGAAGAAAGGTCAGCGCATCTCGGACAACATCGCCTGCTGCCTTGGCCGTCCCTGTCCAACACCAAAGTGCCGCCGCCAAAGGGGGAGGCGGTTGGGGACTCCTCGCCACCGCCTCCCGTCCTCCGCCAGCCGACAGGAAGGTGCGGGGCCGAGCGGTGCAGCTCAAAGATCCTATAGCTAAAGGATCTTTAGTGCAGCTGCTTCAGACGGCGGAAGGAGGCCTCCGCCTCCCTCGCTCCCTCTCCCTCTTCCCGGCCTCGGCGTGCGAGAGGGGTTGTTTTGAAAGCGCAAGCAGCGACCGTTATCAGGGCGATAGCGGCCGCTGCTTGCAAATCCACAAAGGGCGCTTTCAAAGCAGCCCCTCTCGCACGCCGAGGCCGGGAGGAGGAAGGGAGGGAGAGGGAGGGAGCGAGGGAGAGGGAGGGAGCGAGGGAGAGGGAGGGAGCGAGGGAGAGGGAGGCAGCGAGGGAGAGGGAGGCAGCGAGGGAGAGGGAGGCAGCGAGGGAGGGGAGGGAGCGAGGGAGAGGGAGGCAGCGAGGGAGAGGGAGGGAGCGAGGGTGAGGGAGGCAGCGAGGGAGAGGGAGGCAGCGAGGGAGAGGGAGGCAGCGAGGGAGGGAGCGAGGGAGAGGGAGGTCTCCTTCCGCCGGGCGGGGTGCGGGAGGAGGAGCCGCCGTCGCGGCCGCTGTTGCCGCTGTTTGGGGCCCGTCATTCGCTCTGTCCCTTCGTTACCCCGCTCCTAGTATCTTTGGCCCGCAATCAAAGATACTAGAGGAATACAGCCGCCGTCGACACGAGACGTCAGTTCCTATTCACCAGATACGCTGCCTGGCCCGCGGAGTTACTCCAGTTTTTTGCGTCTTCCGGTAAAAACCAGTATTTGGGTGGCAAGCCGGGCAAAATGAGTCGGCGTTTAGGTTGCCCGGCGGCACTTTCTGTGGTCAATGGCACCCGGGCAACCGCTAATTTCGAGCCCAGTATTAAGTACTCAGGAGAACCCAGGTTGTTTTGGTGCAGAGCAGTATCTACATGAATTCGATGGTCTTGCAACCTAATGTAAGGAAGGAACAACGGATGCTGGTTTAAACCGAAGATAGACACAAAATGCTGGAATAACTCAGCGAGACAGGCAGCATCTCTGGAGAGAAGGAATGGGTGACATTTTGGGTCTGAAGAAGGGTCTCGACCCGAAATGTCACCCATTCCTTCTCTCCAGAGATGCTGCCTATCCAACTGAGTTACTCCAGCATCTTTGGTCTTGCAGCCTATATCTGTGCCAAGCAATTCAATAATCAACATGACTAACAGTAAGAAACAAGATTCAAATAAGTGAGAAATACTGATGCACTCATTGAAATATTTTGAAAGCACTCTTGTTGCTCTCTTACCTTGTAACTTTTAAGAATGACCTTTATACATGCATGCACAAACTTTGTTTGCTTTTCAAGGCTTCCACCGTAGAGCGCCACAAGCTCCTCATTAAAATCAATGCTGTAAAAATCAAAGTGGAACTTATTGTGTATATTCTCAGCTTTCCTCAATGCAACAGAGCCCAGGGAACGAACTGTAAAACAAGACCAAAAGGAAAAATGATTAGTAAGAATTCAAATTATGTATGTGCATTAACAAAATGAAATGCTTAGCCTACATTGGCTATACTGTGAAATATAATTTTGTGATACGGAACTATACAATTGTTATGGCATAGAAAAAGACCATTTTGTCAATAAAATTTACACCAGCTCCTTGTCAAATAATCCTGTCAGTCACATTCCTCTGCTCTTGCCTATAGGTCGAGAAATAAGAGCTACGTGGAGATTAATTTGACTGTAAACTGCCCCAAGCGTGTAGTGTGTGAATGCAAAATGGGAATAATGGAGAACTAGTGTGAACTGGTGATCGATGGTAGGTGTGGACTCAATGAACTGAAGGGCCTGATTTCATGCTATATCTTTTAATCAATCATTCAAAAACAGAACCTGTTCTTCACAGGTTCACAGGTTCTTGGAGCAGAATTAAGCCATTCGGCCCATCGAGTCTACTCCACCATTCAATCATGGCTGATCTCTGCCTCCTAATCCCATTTTCCTGCCTTCTCTCCATAACCCTTGACACCCGTTCATATCAAAAATGTGTCTATGTCTGCCTTAAAGATATCCACTGACGACCTACACACCTTCTGTGGCAATGAGTTCCACAGATTAACTACCCTCTGACTAAAGAACTTCCTCCTCACCTCCTTTCTAAAAGAGCATCTTTTAATTCTGAGGCTATGACCTCTAGTTCTAAACTCTCCCACCAGTGGAAACATCCTTTCCACATCTACTACTATCTATGCCTTTCATTATTCTTTAAGTTTCAATGAGGTCCCCCTCAACCTAAACTCCAGCGAGTAGAGGCCCAGTGTTGTCAAACGCTCATCATATGCTAACCCTCTCATTCCTGGAATCATTCTTGTAAACCTCCTCTGGGGCCTCTCCAGAGCCAGCACATCCTTGGGGCCCAAATCTGCTCAGATATGGGGCCCAAATCAGCTCACAGTACTCCAAATGCGGCCTGACCTGCATCTTATAGTGCCTCAGTATTACATCTCTTAACAGGGAAAATCAATATATGAATAGTGTCAATGAATGCATCCTCACGGAAATTTAATTTAAAGAAGATGGGACAGTAGAAAACAGGAACAAGATCTGCGGCCCACAAAGTCTGTGCCAAACATGATGCCAAGGTAAGCCAATCTCATATGCCTGCACATGATCTATATCTCTCCATTCCCTGTATGTCCCTGTGGGCTACCCATGCCACTATTGTACGTGCAAACACCGCCACTCCTGGCAGTGCGTTTCAGTCACCCACTCTGTAAAAAACCTGCCCCACACACCTCATTTAAACTTTGCCCCTCTTACTTAAAGCTATGCCCTTGAGTCTTTGACATTTCCAACCTGGGAAAAGGGTTCTGTCTGTCTACGCTGTCCATTATCTCATGTAGCTATCCAACTATTGTGAAAGCATCAATTGACTGTTTACCATCATCCTTCCTGGCACTGATTTGCAAGAACTATCTCATGTGTAAAAAGGCCTTTCTTCATATTTCCCTTGTATCTCTTCCACAAAACATGAAATCTGTGTTAACAATCCTTGAATTATGCCTTAAATGGGAACAAAATCTCTCTGTTTACGATAAGGCCATACGAAATATTAGTCGGATGTAAGTCACCCATTCGGCACCTTGAGCCTGAGGATGGCGGGACTGACATATGACGAGAGAATGGATCGACTGGGCTTATATTCACTGGAATTTAGAAGGATGAGAGGGAATCTTAGAGAAACATATAAAATTCTTTAGGGATTGGACATGCTAGATGCAGGAAAAATGTTCCCGATGTTGGGGGAGTCCAGAATCAGGGGTCGCACTTTAAGAATAAGGGGTAGGCCATTTAGGACTGAGATGAGGAAAAACATTTTCACCCAGAGAGTTGTGAATCTGTGGAATTATCTGCCACTGAAGGCAGTGGAGGCCAATTCACTGGATGTTTTCAAGAGAGAGTAAGATATTGTTTTACTTCGGAGTCACGTGAGTGACTACGTGAAGAACCCCGCCTGGCGCTGGAACGGCATTACGTCGACGCTGACGGCAGAAGGAAGAGCTGCAGAGGCTAGCTCGTCGACAGCGGTAGGTACGGAACTAGCAGGTAAGTGCAGTTGAAAAACTTTTAGGGTCTGGAAAACTCCGTGCCTGGTGTATTGAACCAGGATTTGAAATGAATTTAAAAACAAAAATAAAATAAAAGAGTAAAATAGAACAAAAATACTCTGTATAATACAACAGAGTTTAAAAAAGAACGTCCCGGGGGAATACCCAGCGATCGGGACGGGAGATTAATTACGGAGCCGGTTCCGATACTGGTGACCGTTAAAAATACGTTAGGGAGTTTTAGATGCTCCACAAACTTTTGGCAGGGGGGGGAAATTTTAAATAAGTCAGAAAGGCCATAATTTAAAAAGGTAATAAAGGCCTTCAGAAGAAAAATAATGGAAATATTCCCTAACATTTCACATATAAAAAGGAAAAATATGATGAAATATGGTGGGAATATCTACCTCAGATATTTCTGAAGGTAGTCTCCTTGAGGGGAAAGAACTCAGGAGAAACAAGGGCAGTGAAAAATAAAATGGAAAAACTGACCCTAAAAATGCACTGATAGTGGTGGCTGGTCATGAAGTACCCACCACAGCACCAAAATACACACATATATATATATATATATGCACACACACACACAGGTGTATGCACAACACCTGAATAAAAAGTGAGGCCATGGAAAATTACCATGGAAACCAAAATTAGTTGGTCTCTCACTAAAGCTGTATGTTTAAAACAGCAGAACTAATGAGAGTGAGGCCATGAAAAGTAAACATGGAAACTAAAAACTCACCAAAGCTGTAATGATTAAAACAGCAGAATATGATAAAACTTTTATGTTTTATAAAGATATCAACGGTGAATCTGTTTATGATATCCATGTCTCAAATTATGAGATATAAAGAAATACAATTTCAAAGTATTTCAAACTGGTGCATGGCATTACTATTCAAAAAGAAAAATAAAATAAAATAAAACGTTGTGCAAATAACTAATACTTTTAAAATAAAATAAATTGCCATCAGTTTGTGGAGCTCAATGGGAAGAAATATATATAATTTACCAAATCTGCACTCTAGATTCGCAGATCAATATAAATCAGGTTATGTTAAACTCCTGATTATTATGGAATAAACCTGCCTTATGATAAATCAAAGATATTGATTACCAAAGAACAAACTACTGATCTTTAAACTTTGGGGGAAAAACTATGATCCAATGAAAGATTTGATAATGGATCAAAACAAAGGCAAAGATCTTTAAACTTGGGGGAAAAACTATGATCCAATGAAAGATTTGATAATGGATCATAACAAAGGCAGAAGTGGTATAATCCAACATAGCCTTATCCAAACCCATATAATTGGGAAAAGAAGGCTTGAAGTACGTTGAAGAGGTGCAAACATCTTGTTACAAAATAAGTTCATGAAATCTCCAATTGTGGGGGATTACAGGTGTATTATGATCATTAATTTAATATAACTAAGGAAGGATTGGTTCACCTTTATAAGAAAACCTTAAAAATTGATTTTAGGTTTGCACTCAAACGTAACTCCAATAAAGAAGGGGTACGTACATATATATTATAAAATTACCTCAGTGTAAAGATTTGATGGTATAAACCATACAAAACATCATTTTATATACACTTTCACAGTGTAAGAACATTTATTAAAATGGAAACATCTAGAACATGGAAATACAGTTGCTATTAACAAATTGTTAATCAATATTACAGGTGCTTGAAATTAATTAAAATGGGTCAAGCTGTGCAAGTTAAAACATTGTCCAAAGGATTAAACCAGTTCAAGGCTGTTAAACAAAATACTGGAGGAACAATTATGCTGATAAAAGATCAGCACTTGCACTAATGAGGTCATGGTCATGGGTTATCTTGATTACATTTAAATTGGAAGGTTATAAGAGTCGGCTGCAAATTAGTGCTGCAATTACAAACCTGGTGGAGAGCAAGGACCTGACCCATTACATAAAGCGTATGCTTAGGCATTAATAAAATATTCATAAATTACTATTCTGAATTTAGAAGTAATTCAGCACCATAAGAGGGGGAAAATTGTTCCATGATACAAATATGTCTCATTATTGTTGACATACTTTGTCCCTCCATGAGGTTAGGTAAAGAGTAAATAAAGCTCCAAAAGAAGGAATACAGAAGCTTATAAGAAAATGTATGCCTTTGTGAGAGGCTTATGCAAATATCAAATGATACGTTATCATTATTAAAGTAATGTAAAAAAGGTTCACAAGCTGCTTCAACTATAAGCTTAACAGCTGTTGCAAACTGAAGCAAGTGTTACAGATGATGTACAGCTTCTGTGAATGTTTGGGTAAAGATAAGAATATTATCTATTCTTATAAGAATAATTGATACGTCTCTTGTTGGGACTGCGGACAATAATACCAGGTGAGCATAAATGGATTGTCCTAAGAAATTTTCCAAACATTTGTATTAATTATTGAAGTATAAGGAGTTATGGATTAAATATTGATTGTTTTATTATGGAAGTGTCCATGTCATATCAAGGTGAACAATACCACGGCTGTGGCATATGTTAAAACACACAAGATAAGTCAAATAACAATCATGGGATTATCTGAGTAAACAGATATGGCATATTCTAAAAGTTTAGTCCAGCAGTTTATCTCTAAGGAAGAGACAATGGTATCAGAGACAACAAATTTGGAAGGAAAACACATTGTCATTAATATGGATTACTTACGATTAATCTGGTTGCATACAGATTAAATCACCGATCTTCAAATGTTCTTGTGGGTAAACCAAGAACAGGAAAGGTGGATGCTTTTCTCTCAATTACATGAGGAAAAGATGTTCTTTTGTGTTCCTCATTTTGTTTGATAGGGCAGTGTCTGATGAAAATGTAGCAGGACACTGCCAGAGGCATTTTGGTGGCCTAATACGGATCCTTCATGGTTTCATAAATATTGAGTGATGTTGAACTACTTGTGATGATTCATAGTTGCAGTAATTTATTGAAGTCTGAGGAGGGTCTCGACCCGAGGCGTTGCCTGTCTCCTTTCGCTCTTTGGATGCTGCTGCACCCGCTGGGTTCTCCAGTTTTGTGCAACCCTGCAGTAATTTATTGTTGTACAAAGGCATCCATGACATGAAAATATGAATTTGACTATCTGCAGGTTGACCAGACCATTACAACAGCTGATGGTCAAAGAAGTCTATGAATGTTTAACTAATATAACAACATAACAATAAAATAATTATGTATAAAAGAAGTGTCATACCTGCAATTTGCAGAAATAAGTCTAAAAAACAATATTTTGTTATAAGAAATTGGAAGTCTGTGTATACAGTAAAGTTATTTTATCATATTAGATATATGTGAGTTCCTTGTGGATTGCATTTTTCTGAGTATCTAATTGATAGAGCCAATAATAGGGCTCAGAGTGTTACCGTCCTATTAACGGACAATATACTAACCAAGAAGTTATCAGGTGCATTCATAATATCCTGATATGGAAAGGGATATATATGTGGATATTAATATAAATATATATATATATGTGTATATATATGTGTATATATATGTGTATATATATATATATATATATATATATATATATATATATATATATATATATATATATATATATATATATAATCTGTCCAAAATTGTAATATATAAGTCGGGAGATAAATAATCCTGAATTGCCTTAGGCAATGGACTCTAACTCTATCAATGATTCAAAAAAGTTAACATTGAAAATAATAATGCTGATGACTTTAGTATCAATATAAGAGTGCAAACATTGCAAATGTTACGTTATAATTGCATGTGGATACAGATTGCATTATCATATATGTTTATGAATTTACCAAACAAAGCACACCAAGAGGAGCTGAAACCAAGGTAAACCTATAAGCATATCCTGTCGGCCTTAAGTTGTGTGTGTGTGTGTGTGTGTGTGTGTGTGTGTGAACATTGATGAAATATGTTGAAGTAGGTAAGAGTCTCTGTGGTAATGAGACAGCACTACTTATTACACACAAAAACCACATTAGGTTCAGTAAAAACGGATGGTTCTAGAGGAATGTATTCTAGATGGTTAGAAATTGGATACACTCAGTGGAACTAGACACTGATAGGTGGAAAATCACTCTGTTAATGAGGTAGATACATTCACAGGAATGGCACAGGATGAGCCGCTCGAGCAAAGATGCAAGGCCGCAGGAGGGTGTAAATTAATGTTAAAGTAAAAAGGAACCAGTCATGGTGTCAGGTTTGGACACGGAGTGTTGGGTTCTCTATAATTGTTGCTTTGTCATACCATCAAAATATATATATCAATTGATATTTTGTGATAAACTTGCCTTTCAATGGAAAGGGCATTACTTTTATTCTTTATAATGTGAAATAATTTATCACATAACTTGAGGCAATGTTTGGGAAAAAATGTGTTATTCGCTCGTCACTGTGTTGAATGAGCCGGACTGTCGTATGGAATAAATTCTACGACATGAAAAACACAGAAAGCTTCAAAATCTTCACGTAGTCACTCCGAAGTAAAATAGTAAGATTAAACGAGCTTACCAGTTTTAAGTTTGATCTTTATTTTATGAGGAGTAACGATGAGGGATTACGTCACCCTCATAAAATAAATGATCATCTGGTAGTTCTAAATCTATGAGAAGCCTTACTATCTTACTCCGGCTATTATGTTCTGTGTTTTTCATGCCGCTGCTTTGAAGTATGCCGTTCCAGCGCCAGGCGGGGTTCTTCACGTAATCCCTCATCGTTACTCCTCATAAAATAAAGATCAAACTTCAAACTGGTAAGTTCTCGTTTAATCTTACTATTCTTAGGGCTAACGGAATCAAGGCATATGGGGAGAAACCAAGAACAGGGTACTGATTTTGGGTGATCAGCCACGATAATATTGTAAGGCGGTGCTGGTTCGAAGGGCTGAACGGGCTAATCCAGCATCTATTTTCTATGTTTCTATTCAATAATGTTGTGACTGATCCAATTCTCCTCAAGTTCACTTTCCCATTGTATCCCCATAATCCTCATTGATTAAAGATGTCAGCTTTGAATGCATGCAAGGATGCAGTCTCAATAACTTTCCTGGAAAAGGAGTCCTAAATAATCACACCCTTTGAGGTCGGCTCAGTCATAGACGGAAGCTCCCTAATTGTGAGACTATACCTTCTGGTCCTAGACTTGCCATTAAGATAAACAGCCTCCTACCATTTACCTTTTCAATCCTCTGAATAACTTTTGCTGCCCCAATAATATTACCTTAGATTCTTCTAAACTCCAATCAGTATAGAGGGACCTTTCCAACTTAGTTTACCACTTATCCCCCACCATTTATTTTTACATCCTACAGCATATTTATTTTTTAATGAATTAAGTCAGGAGTGTTTAATTATCTGACAATGGAACAATGGAACAATGAAATTATCACCTTCTGCAGCTTAACAGGCTTCAATAACATGTAGATAAATATAATAATCAAGAATATAATTAATAACCATAATACTAGCTAGCCATAGTAGTGCAAAAAACAGAGTCTGTTGTGTAACCAAAGCCACAGTCCATAGAAGAGGTTAGTGTTGTGTGGTGTTCAAGAGGCAGATGATTGCTGGGAAGAAGCTGTTCTTAAACTTGGTGGTCACTAAATCATGAATAGTCACTGTAAATAGTTACAATCCCAACACTTATCCGTGTGGCACTCTTTGTTGGATTTTAAATTTTATTTCGGAGTCACGTGAGTGACTACGTGAAGAGCCCGCCAGCCCGCATGCGCGTCATTACGTCTAACGCATGGCGCAGTGACTGGCTGGCAGGCGCGCTGCTCCTCCAGCGGTAAGTTATAAATCCCACAGGTAAGTTTTAAACTTACTTTTCAGGGTGTCCTTTGTTGCAGGAAACTCTTCTCGCGGAGTTTCCTGTGGGATATTGCATACGGTAACCCGGTCGGACCGCGGGGAAACCAATTGGACCGCGGGGATGCTGGCAATGGACCGCAGGGATGCGGGTAGCGGGTGGCCATCGGGTTTGCTGCTCGAGTCGCTGACAGTGCGGTCAGCGACTCCGGAGGTATATTTTATTCGGGCCGCGGGGTACTTAGACTGCGGGTGATGCTGGCTTCGGTCTGCGGTAGAGCGAGTAGCCAGTGGCCATCGGGTTTACTACCTGATTCGCTGACAGTACGGTCAGCGACCCCGACTTCGGCAGCCCAATAAGAGGGCAACTATACGGAGTCAGAGAGTCCTGGATGGACGAGGCCGGCCAGGAGGGTTCCCCTCCTTCATTGCGGGACGTACTTGGACGTTCTACCCATCCTGATATGGTCCACGGAGCAGGGCCATATCAGCGCAGGTCGTCGGGGACTACGACAGAGCCTGTTTTCAGGGCTGCTTACTTATCTCCCCTCAGTGGAGAGGAGTGCAAGGGGTCAGTGTGTGTCTGACCCAACCCCGGAATTGTGTCCAGGGCACATTCTACATTTATCAATTAGATTCCTGAATACCCGGTGGGAGGGGGGGGGGGACCAGAGTTCCCCTCATGTTTCTAACGGCTACATGACCCATATGTCTCCAGTGGCAGTAGTTTTTTATTTAAAGCTGGTAGCAGCCAGGGAGCTGTTTTTGTGGGCAGAGGTCTTCAGGCAAAAGCCCAAGCAGGCCTTCAGGGATAATATACTATCCACGCACCTCGGCAGTTCTACCCTCCAAATCAAGGATGGGAATGGGACCTACATCAGGGGCCTTTGGGCTTACCTCAAGACCACCGGTATCTATGCAGGTACGTGAGTCTGGTTTTCCGAAACATGGGTTGTGTGGTCAGGTTATAGTGTATTCTTTTAAAGTATGGCATTTATTTAGTTGCCACTAGATCACGTTGTGACTATCATAACCAAGAGAGAATTTTATTTTCACTTACACCAACAAATTGTGTAGTAGAATCGGACCTGCCATGTATACCTTTCAGTCTACCCTTTGAGTATACCTTTCACTCACCTGTGCGAGCTATACATGGTGGCGTCATGGTAATTCCGCTCATTAAGGGACTGTGGAAGATTCTTCCCCAAAACGCCGACTTATTCATATCAATAAAGTAATCAAATCTCTGATTTAACTGGGATGGGCATCTTCATTCATGTAAACGTCTTTGCCCATGACAAATAACTGGCAGGTTTTTGTTCCAGCATTTCTCTCACTATGTCTGACGTGCGGGGGCCAGAGGCGCTCCAGTCCTTCCCTGTATACTGCATTGGCATCGGAAAGGAGCAGGATTCTGAGTCACTAGCACGTGCAGCCTGTTTGGGGAATGAGGATACCAACAGAGCATCGATTTGCACAGCTAGTCCTGGCGGCTGCTGAAGGAAGCAACCTGACAGCCCCAAATCAGAGTGAGTGCCAAGTCTTGGGCATCTACGTCAGACAAGATTGCGATTCGTCGCAGTCTAAGAACGCTCCATCTAAAGGCATGTCAGGCAGCAGCTCCTGGTTCAGGGTTGTAAATTTCCTCCCACTCAAATGACGGAGTGGTAGAGAGAGTGCTGCAGGTGTATGCACATTTGCCTGAAGCAATGCCTGGTTCAGGGTTGCCATTCCTCCCACTCGGTTGAGTGCAGTGATGGAGATGGTGCTAAAATACATGCACACACGCCTGAGGCAGCTCCTGGTTCAGGTTGCATAAGTCCTCCCATTCGGATGTATGAAGGATGATGATGGTTGAGGCAACCCTTGGTTCAGGTTGCATAAGTCCTCCCATTCACATGTATAAAGGATGAAGATGGATCCATATATATTATAAGACCATGGGAGATGGAGTCTCAAAACATGCTTGGTACAGAGGCATGCACAGACAAATTGAGGAGACGGATGGTGACACCTGGTTCAGGTGCAATTACTCCCACTCTAAAAAGAGTGTCTAAGGTTAGTATGGATTAACTCCAAACAGGAACCCAAATATGACTGTGCCGGGGTCCCATGGTTAATGCATAATGCACGACAATCGCATGAGGGAAACCAGTGCTTTGCCTCTAAAATTGCTGCTCCGTCAGTGACGGACTAGCCACTACAAGAGAAGTTGGCCAGCAGCATCAGCGACCTAATGGAAATGACAACATGACAGAGTCTGCGAATGAAATTTCGCTAGAACTCCAGCAAAGGTAAGGGACCTATGTTAGAGAACGCTGGTAAGTAGCTCTCGTTATTTAACTCCATGGAAGTCACTATGGTGGACGAACAGTATTCAGCATTGCTCCACTTATTTTTCGTCAGTAAATCTTCAGTTATATTACAAACTGATGCGAGTGCTTAAAGATGTGAAATTACTAATACCATCTCTAGTTGCGGAGGTGATGGGATTTGCATGAGTTGCCTATTCTTCAGTTCTATGGTATCAACTACCTTTAGACACTAGGTGCATTCTATGGGTTAAGGGTTGTGCGAATATGCATAATCTGCATACTCAAGTCCAAGTTGATGCACTTTGGTGGTGTCATATGTTAATCACATGGGTGCAATCAAGTCAAAGCATCCGGGGATGGTTTACCTAACCTCATTTGGCACTGGTGTATCATCACGTAAAATCAATGTCAAAACAGAATGGATGTTGGATCACTAAATATTTAATGACTTGGTGACTCATGGAACACTAAAAATCGAGATGTTGAATCCAGGCTCAAGCGCCAGTAGAAAAATTTTTATTTATGTGGCATGGCAGTGGCGATAGATGCACTCTGGGGAGGTTTGTCTTCCTCCATTTTGCCTCATCAGTGGGGTCTTGCAAATATTCAGTAAATCCCGCTTTAGGCATTTTTGTAGTGACTGGCCTATGCAGCCATGGTTCCCGCTGATGTTGGGGATGATATAGAACCTTATATGGTTAATTCTAACATAGAATTGCTGGTTCAGCCCGTGACTCGGGCAACCATCCAATGCATGATAAAATCATTTTGTTGACATATATACGTCATGGATAATGACGACTGGGAGTTCATTTTCGAATGGGTCTTTGACAAAAAATTAGTTATAGTACCATTAACGGGGCCAAACATGCCTTCTCATCATATTTCTGCAAGGAGCGGGACCCACTCTGTTGCGTCTCATCCTCTGATGTCCAGATTCATGAAGGGTATCTTCAACTCAAACCTCCCAGCCCCAGGTACGCAGAGACATGGGATGTTAACATTGTGCTGACGCTGCTTCGCCGGTGGGCTCCGGCTGCATCCCTGTCCTTGGTCAAACTCACTTACAAGTGGTTATGCTCATGGCACTGGTTCAATGCAACGGGTCCAGTCATTGCATAGCGCGACTGAACAGCATATTCATACCCGGGTCCTATGGCCAAAAATTAGGGTTTCTGGCCTATCCTGCAGATAGTCGGCTCTGCATTGTGACACATATTTTCCAATATATAGAAGTCACCAAGACTCTTAGGGGCACGTAGAGAGCTTTACTCATAACCCATAAACGCCCTCACCATAAGATCACACTGCAAACCATATCCAGATGGTTAAGGGTGGTATTAGATGCAGCGGGGGTGGATACTAATGTTTTCAAATCTCACTCCACCAGGGCTGCATCTACATCGGCGGCTAGGATGATGGAAGTTCGTTTAGACCACATACTTGGCACAGCGGGTTGGAGCAATGAACAAACTTTTCAACGCTTTTATAATAAACCCGTGGCCGCTCCTGACACGTTTGCAGGAAAAATATTGAGTTCTGTAAAATAAATTACCCAATGTGGGGCATATTGTTTAGGTATGAATAAATACCTTTCTTTGTTTTTCAGCACAGTGTCACGACTGAATTATGTTCATCCTCTTTTTCCTAGCATGGCAGGGTGTGAGCATGGACTCGTTCCAAGGCATGAAATCACAGAGCTTTGAAATCTTCACGTAGTCACGCAGTGACTCCGAAGTAAAATAGTAAGATTAAATGAGAACTTACCAGTTTCAAGTTTGATCTTTATTTTATGAGGAGTTACGATGAGGGATTACGTGCCCTCCGCTCCCAAAACCCTCTATTATAAAGTTCAACTGGTATGGAAGTTCTCTCTTATCTTACTATATTAGTCACTCTAGTATCTGTGATTTCACACCACTGCTTTGAAGAATGTCGCGCATGCATGCAGGCGGGGTCTTCACGTAATCCCTCATCGTAACTCCTCATAAAATAACGATCAAACTTCAAACTGGTAAGTTCTCATTTAATCTTACTATTTATGTTCATGGCTTAGTCAAGCAGAGCAGACCAGGGGCATCAGGTCTACTAGAATTTGGGCATACCCCATGGACCTTCGGTTGTGTGTGGTCATGTACTATTATTATATACGTTAAGGTCACTTAGAGCCTTAGGGGCACTGATCTAGCAATGTTTGTTAGTTACATAAACCTCACAAGAAGTTATCAGTACAGACCATCTCCAGATGGTAAATGGGTTCTAGCTTGAGCAGGAGTGACTGACATTTTAAATCTCACTCCACCAGGGCTGCAACAGTTTCAGCAGCAGGAGTATGGACGTTCCGCTGTGCCACATCCTAGCGTCTGCAGGATGGTCAAATGAACGATCTTTCCATACATTTTATAACAAACCCATTGCCAAATCGTGGGTATTTGCCAACTCTATTTTAAGTCTGTCCATAGTTTCCTCCCGGATGACAGAAGTTACTATCGTTATTACTTGTTCTTAAAAAAGCATCAGCATGTCTATATCTACATCATGTCTGAATACATGATTAATGTTCACTCATCCTTGGTCAATTGATGCAGTGAGTGACGCATGGACGTGTCCACGGCATGAAATCACAGAGCTTTGAAATCTTCACGTAGTCACTCACGTGACTCCGAAGTAAAGTAGTAAGATTAAACGAGAACATACCAGTTTGAAGTTTGACCTTTATTTTATGAGGAGTTACGATGATGGATTACGCGCCCTCCGCTCCCAACCCTCTCTCATAAAATCAGCTGGTAGTTCTAGTTTCTCAAATCTTACTATATTCAGTTCATCAATTGTTATCTGTGATTTCACACCGCTGCTTTGAAGATTGACGCTCATGCGGGCTAGCAGGCTCTTCACGTAATCGCTCATCGTAACGCTTCATAAAATAAAGATCAAACTTCAAACTGATAAGTTCTCATTTAATCTTACTATTTATCCCAATTCTAGGGTTCACCACTAACCTTTGTTTTTTTACATGTTTCCTCATTCAGCCTCCGAGAATCCTTTCCCCTCATTGGTTCGTACTATTGCTCCTCACGATAGGAACTATCTTCTTTAATGTTTTCCATTGCAAATTTATTCTCTTAGCTGCTAAGCTATTCACACAGTCCACACTCAACCTCATCGTTTAACTATTTCCCTAGTACAAGGTATAACACAGTTGCTTTAAATTTACGCTTCTCACTCCCAAACAGTCTGCTAAGTTGTACCATACTGTGATCATTAGTTAATTTGGAATCTTTTACTCTGATATAATTTACTAAACTTGATCTTAATCAGCCACGACTTTGTATAATTTAAATTACCACTTTAATGTTTGCTACAATAGACAATAGACAATAGGTGCAGGAGTAGGCCATTTGGCCCTTCGAGCCAGCACCGCCATTCAATGTCATCATGGCTGATCATCCTCAATCAGTACCCCATTCCTGCCTTCGCCCCGTATCCCCTGACTCCGCTATTTTTAAGAGCCCTATCCAGCTCTCTCTTGAAAGCATCCAGAGAACCTGCCTCCACCACCCTCTGAGGCAGAGAATTCCACAGACTCACCACTCTCTGTGAGAAAAAGTGTTTCCTCATCTCCATTCTAAATGGCTTACTCCCTACTCTTAAACTGTGGCCCCTGGTTCTGGACTCCCCCAACATCAGGAACATGTTTCCTGCCTCTAGCGTGTCCAAGCCCTTAACAATCTTATATGTTTCAATGAGATCCCCTCTCATCCTTCTAAACTCCAGAGTGTACAAGCCCAGCTGCTCCATTCTCTCAGCATATGACAGTCCCGCCATCCCGGGAATTAACCTTGTAAACCTACGCTACACTCCCTCAATAGCAAGAATGTCCTTCCTCAAATTAGGGGACCAAAACTGCACACAATACTCCAGGTGTGGTCTCACTAGGGCTCTGTACAACAGCAGAAGGACCTCTTTGCTCCTACATTCGATTCCTCTTGTTATAAAGGCCAACATGCCATTCGTTTTCTTCACTGCCTGCTGTACCTGCATGCTTACTTTCATAGGGTGATGTACAAGGACCCCCAGATCCCGCTGTACTTCCCCTTTTCCCAACAGAACAAGCTCAGCAACTTCTGATTAACCATACAGCTGAGATTACATTTTTGCAGAATCGTCTCATAGAGTGATAGTGTAGAAACATGCCCTTCGGCCCAACTTGCCAACATGTCCCAGCTACATTGATCTCACCTGCCCGTGTTTGGTCCATATCCTTCCAAAACTGCCTTATCCATGTATCCAGGAACATGCATCAGGAATCATTCTATTAAATCTTTTTTAGACTTTCTCCAGGATGACATCTCTCCCAAATTTCTATGAGCAGAATTATGTGCAAGCACGATAATAATAGCGAGTTACCCAATTTTGCTTCAAAAATGTACCTTGTTTGTAACTCCCAGCATTTCCAGGTAGAAACAGTACAGGGATTCCTGTGCCTTTTAGTTCCTTATGTGTTTCAGCTGAATTTTTCTCCTTATAACGATAGAGGCCATAACTTGGGTACTGACTGGAAAGTTTCTTTGGAATCTTTATTTTCTGTTTACATGTAATAAATGAGACAAAGTTGGGGTTATACTTTCTACTAACATCAATGCTTCATTGACGTACAATCATTTCAGAATTAGGCACACACAATTTTGCATCATCCACCCAAGTATATGCATCACATACAAAAGCAAAAACCAAAGATTATGGATCAACTAATATAAAAGTTGGGGCACATGCAAAATACAGATATCAGAAAGTGGAAATGAAATGCTCTTTGCATGAATGGAAAAAAACACAAGGTGACAAAGGTTTAAGTCAAAAATTAGATATGTTAAAAGTATATTAAGTTTATGTCAACAATATGATGAAATAAATAGAGATGAATCACTCCCAGCCACAGAAGTCTCTTGCTGAAGGCAATATCTAGTGCAGAGCTGCAACTATCATCACTAATAAAGTATAGGTCCTCCCTGGCTATGACCACCCAACCAATGGACATGAACAATCTCCAATACAGGAAACCCTCGTTATAACAGGCCATAGCGGGGAGAATGGTGCCCATTATTGCCGATTGTCCACTTTTACCAGTCCACTATAATCCCTATCAAAACATGGGGGGGGGGGGGAAACACAGTGCGGGGGCACAGTTTCTTGGTGGCTGTGCACACACGTTCGGCTTCGGCTGTGGGCCATGTGGACGGTAACATCGGGAGCTGACCTGGTTTGTGACTGACTCCGAACTCCAGCAACAGCAGCTTCGTCCGCCCCGAATCGTGGGGCTTGAATCAGCCCGTTCGCGGGCCCTTTCATCGCCCTGCACAGCTTTAAATCGGCTGGCGGGGGCATCAACAATGAGAGCCTCGATACAACAATTTGATTTTAAGCCGCGCCAGGCGATGAAAGGCCCGCGAACGAGCGGATTCTGCCCTTAGAAAGTATCTGATACCCGCTTGAAACTTTTAAATGCTACAATGTGGTAAATAACACTTAAACAAATAAAACTGAAGCAAATAAATGCAAACAGAAGAACCAACCTTCAAGGGAGAGAGAGAGAGAGAGAGAGAAAAAAAAACTAAATAACGTGAGTGACCTTGAGTGAGGGACTTACCTGCAAAGCCTTGCAGGAAAACCGTTCGACCGGATTCCTTAATGACCTGACCTGTTTAAATTGTCCCCCACCTCTCAAAACATGGGAGGGACGTGTGTGTGTGCCCCTCCCCCCGGGATTTCCGCCCATGACAAAAAACGAGTGTAAGATGGCATTTCATGTGTAAAGACCCAACAATCAAATTTAGTTAGAACTGCACTAACAGTGGTGCCTTTTTTTAGCTGAAACATTAAAGCAAAGTCGTCCCTGTCCTAAGCTACAAAGCTCCAAGTTCTCAATACAGCAATCCAGGTGGTGGTGGTGGTGGCGGCAGGCAGGGCCGAGGAAGTTGTGTGGGACGGGGCCAGCATAGTCAGGAGCCAACGCAACTCACACCAAGTTCCTGTTCACACCGAGCAAACAGCTAACAATGGCCTGTTTCCTTTATCATCATTACTATTTTGCATATCTTTCATTCATTTGTTCTATATCTCTGCATCACTGTCTATATCTCTCGCTTCCCTTTCCCCTGACTTGTCTGAAGAAGGGTCTCGACCCGAAATGTCACCCATTCCTTCTCTCCAGAGATGCTGCCTGTCCCGCTGAGTTGCTCCAGCATTTTGTGTCTATCTTTAGTTGAAAGAGGGACATCATTTTCTGGAGCGCCACTGATGGTAGGTTTTGTAACAACGCTTCATCTTGTTCTCCCCCTGATGGCCTTCTACCCTCTTTAGACAAACCACGGGGCTGGTTTCCATGCTGTATCTCTAAACTAACTTTCAAATATCAAAAAATCTGACCCGTATTCTTGGAAATGTTGGTACAACTTTCAGAACAGTAATGTAGTTAAAAGGAAACCTTGTGCGTACAACTGTCTATAATTAACATTTGAGGTAGCTCAGAACAAAGTGATACAATCCTAAAGTACTACCATCTCATCTTGGACATAAAATGCTGGTACTACCATTCACAAGAATACAATTGTATAAAGTCATTACATTTTATTTTAACATGTGCAATCCTTGCAGTTAAAGGAGGTAACATTTATTAAATGACAATGTAGAATAAGGTCTGAATGACAATAAAGTTTTCCAAGTTAAGCTTCTTCAAATATACAACATCAAGGAAATTATTATCATTTTTTTCTGCATTTGCTAGGAGTATGAAATGTAATGGATGGACTTTAAACACAGCGATACAACAAATTCTCGATTTCACAACTAACCAAACAATTTCATCTGCCCCACAATTGCTTGAAGGAATCTAGTTTTAGTCAATTAAACAACATTCATTCCTACTAATTCCATTATTTTAAAGACTAATTTTAATCAAAAAATCACCTATACGAATTGAGTTATAGAAATGTAAATAAATGAAATGGGTGAAACACAATTATACACACCAAAGTTACTTTTCTGTGCAGTTATGTAATGATTCTAGTTGAAACATAGAAAATAGATGCAGGAGGAGGCCATTCGGCCCTTCTAACCAGCACCGCAGATGAAGCAATATCAGTTTTATAATTCTCAATTTGTTTAAATTCGCCTCCTGAATGTAATCCCCTGTAACCTCTTTCAGACCTTATGTGGCTCAGTATCAAATTGTGTCAGATTAAATCACCTTGGGTGGTTTTGCTACATTAAAGGATGGGACGTAATTAGCCTACAGCACAGGTTATTTGTTCTCATGGCGACTATCAGCTGCAGATCTGATATGCTCATCCTCCTCCCTACTTTGTTTCTCTTCTCCTCCAAGTAATTACTCTATTTCCTCAAAGATTGACTGACCTAGTTAAAAAACATCTTGACTTGTTGCCTACCTCAAATTTGGCCACATCATCAATTTGCTACTCAATGGGAATGATCAGTTTCCGCATCTCAACTTGTTTAAATATTTTGACATTTCCATTATTCTTCCCAGCCACAATGCATATATAGCATTTCAAATGTTCCTTCATATATCTCCAGCTTTGTGTATATGCACTATAGCTTTAAATGACTTTAGCATATTTTACCTCACGAATCACTTCGTAAAGCATAATTTTCCAAATCGGATCTAATAATGCCTCATGCGGATTCATAATATTCACTTTTATAATCTGATATGTACAAATCAGTTTCCAACATTTTTGTGTGAAAGTTAACTTGTTTGAAGGTTGACTATAATTTAAAACAAAATTCACTGGCTCAGGTTCTATAAAAAAATACAATTCGAATACATTTTGCAAAAGGGACAATTAAATCTACTTAAATATTTGTTCGATCAGAGGAGGATAAAATCAGTAGAAAGGATGTTAAGATCATGTTGATGACAAAAGATGTTCGCCAAACTTAAACTGGAGGTGAGATAGGGTACACAAAAGGCTGGAGAAACTCAGCGGGTGCAGCAGCATCTAAGGAGCGAAGGAGATAGGCGACGTTTCGGGTCGAGACCCTTCTTCAGACTGGTCAGGGATCAGGGAAACGAGAGATATAGACGGTGATGTGGAGAGATAAAGAACAATGAATGAAAGATATGCAAAAAAGTATTGATGATAAAGGGAAAGGTGAGATACATTTGTTATGGACAAAAACAGAGAAGTCTGGCTTCATCTTTGTAACAGGATTATGTCACGTTAGATTGTTCAAAGTTCAGGGATTTTGGTTACGATATCGAAAGGATATACATTTGGCAAACAAGTGCATAGCTGGGAGGATCCGATTTAGAGTGCGGCACCAGGGCAGCCCTACACGAATAAAAGAAGGAACAAGGAAGCACCTAAGCTCCCATAAAATGTGTTTAAATTGGAGCAAGGAGACAACAAAGAAGCATATGCGCTCTCCTTACATTATAATTTTAAATTCGTAGCTAGAATGATAGTGACAGGGGATCAACCTCAAATAATGCAAAATGTAATCAAAACACGCACAAGGTGTTATTGAGATGAAATTTTTTGTGCAGTCCAAATACCATTGAAACTGAAAATGTGATGGAAACCGGGGCCTTGAAATATTATAAAATAATTGTGCTTTGATCAAAACATTTTAGAGCTGAGCTAAACTGCAGAGACAAGACCCCAGTGGCCTGTTGCACAGACAGTCAGAGCTGACAACTCCTTGCAGCTTTATTCTGCTGTCTTCTTGTGTCCAAGCACGTTAGACCGGCTGCCGGAGCAACTTACAAGATATTCTGGGTACTCGAACATGTAGGTCATGCTGCACTTGTTTTCTTCGTACACGAACAACACATCCCATACTCCGAGTCCCACACAAGCCAAGAGGATTCCCTGCAGGATGCCAGACAAACGGCTGCAGCCGCCGCCGGCCATCACCAAGCACACAGTGGGCGCCGCCGCCGCCGCCGCCGCGCCAACCCCGCCCCCCGCCCGCCAAAGAGGAAGGGGAGCCGCATCCGATTGGTCAGCGACGCCGCCAGCAGACAAACGCGATCGCCGGTTGGTCCGATCAACGATCGGGGCGGGACTTGGTTATTACGTCATGGTAACGTCACAAGAATGCGTGGTGACGTAATCGAAGCACTGTGGTCATTGAGGTCGTCCTTCCAGTTTGCCATCTTGATAAGGTCACCAGCTAATTAAAATAAAGGGCCTGTCCCACTTAGGACCCCTCCCCCCCCCCCCCCCCCCCACGACAATGTCTACAACAACGTCTACAACAACCTACCACCGGGGTGGAAGATTGCAACCTTCACGTGGTCCGCCCTGTTTCGACTAATGCAATCAACTCGACGTGCACAAACGGAAGATCAAATAGAACAAGTTGTCCAACAACTTTAGGCTGTGCACGCCACATGAAAGAAGAAGAAGAAGAACCTACCACCTAGTCTACGTCAAGCTACAGCAAGCTACCGACAGCTAGCGACCCATTAGGCCGACAACCTACGACAACCCGCGACAAGCTACGACAAGGTAAGACAATTCAGTCGCCGCTACCTGTCGCCGGATGACGTAGGTAGTCGCCAATGGAATTCACCAAAGTCAGCACCGGCGACAACTTGCGTTATCCAGGCGACAGCCTATGTCATCCTGGTGACAGCACCTACGTCAGGCTACGATCGTTGGCGCCAAGCACACGGGCGCCGACAGTCGCCAAAAGTTTTGAAATTTCAAAATTCAGTGGCGACCAGAAAAAAGGTATGACTCTTTGGGCGACTGAGGAGAACATACACGCGACACCCTGGCGACCATGTGGCAACAGCCTAGTCTCCTGTAGTCACCTAAAAAATTGCCTAAGTGGGACAGGGGCGTAAGGAACCAATGTGTCTTCTTTCTTGTTACCAGTTTAAGCCCAGACATTCATTGTAACAAGACTAATGAGCCTGTCCCACTTAGGCGATTTTTCAGGCCACTGCCAGCGACTGTCAAGTCGTAGCCGGTTGCTGAAAACCCGTCAACTGGAACAGCGACTGTCAGAGTGGAACACACACACACACCGCTTCCTTCACCAGCCAGTTATGCAGGCGGGGGACAGGGTAAGCCGGGGGGGGGGGAAACGCTGTCTGAGTGAAATTCACGATGCAAAGTCAATATGATACAGACATACACCACGATGAACAGGAAGGTTGGTGCTGCAATTAAGATGGTGAAAACGCAGTGTACGGGAAGGGTCACTTTTAAGTCCTTTAAAAGAGGGAGGGGAGAAGGGGGAGAAGGGGGAGACAGCATGAGGACAAGGAGTGGAGACAACTTTTAAGAAGCCATTCACACGGTTGTGAAGCTCGGCGGACATTAACATTACCGGTCAGTTATCCTCGGTTCTGAAAACGACTGTTTACGTTTATTTTCCCAATGAGCCAATGAAATTCACCGGTCAGCACCGGCTACGCCTACGACAACCTACGACCCCCCGGCGACCCACTAGGACCTCCTGGCGACCCACCTACGTCACGTGAATTCTCGCTACTCTCCATGTTGAGAAATTTGCGGCAACCAGAATGAAGCCGCGATTGGTTCCAAGAATGAGGGAACTACTCATGACCATAAAGGCGACGCCCAGGCAACCACTCGCGAACATGTGGCGACCGCATAGTCTCCTGTAGTCGCCTAAAAAGTCGCCTAAGTGGGACAGGCCCATTAGCATTCATTACGGAGATACAAGAGACTAAAGATTCTGGAATCTGGGGCAAAAACAAACTTGTTGGAAGAGCATTGTAGGAAGGAACTGCAGATGCCCGTTTACACCGAAGATACACACAAAATGGTGGATTAACTCAGCGGGACAGACAGCATCTCTGGAGAGAAGGAATGGGTGATGTTTCAGGTCGAGACCCTTCTTCAGATACATTCTGACCTGAGACATCACCCAGTCCTTCTCTCCAGAGATGCTGCATGTCCCGCCGTGGTACTCCAGCATTTTGTGTCTATGTCATGTCAAGAGTGTTTTATTGTAATATGTCTCGGATCGCAAAATTAATTTCTTACTTGCAGCAGTACAACAGAATATGTAAACATAGCACACTGTAAACAATATAATAAATGCAAAAAAGTTGTGTGTGTGTGTGTGTGTGTGTGTGTGTGTGTGTGTGTGTGTGTGTGTGTATATATATATATATATATACACACACACACACACACACATACTGTATATACATTGTTGGAAGAACACAGTGGGTCAGGCAGTCAGGCAGCATCTGTGGTGGGAAATGGAAGCAGGGGTCTGAGAGTGGAGGGAATGATGGCCTGGTGAGTGATTTGTAAACAGCAGAGGGTGAAGGATGATGGCAGATGGAGCCAGTTTGAGGGGGGGGGGAGAGATTGAGTTGGGAGATAAGAGGCAGGTAGCTGATAGATGGAAGCTATTGAAAAAAGGCAGAGTCAGGTGGTGGGGTATTGGATCAAGAAGCAGGTGGATGATACCCGTGGATACAAAGGCTGGCATCACTGGAATCTGATGTTAGGAAGTGACAATGGGTAGCATCAAAAAAGAGACAATGTTCATATTGTGCGAGGTGGGGAGCGAGCGCCATTGTGTGGGATATATGGGTAGAAGGTGGATGAAACCAGGAGGGAATGACAATGAGTGACAATAGTGGCTGGAATGGGAACAAACAATCGGATTTATGAAGGGCCCGGATATGAAACATCGACTGCCTATTTCCCGGCACAGATGCTGCCCATCTCGTTGAATTTCTCCAGTAATTTTTTATTGTTATTGCCCTGCTTCACTCCTCTCCCTCTCCACTCTCAATCTGCTGCAGGGAATCAACCTAAAACATCAACAGTTCATTTCCCCCCCTCATATGCTGCTCATTCTACTGCTTCTCCAGCAGTCTGTTTTTTTTGCTCCAACTTTTAATTTTACCATTTAGCAAAATTGGCAAAACATCATTTCATAATTGACACTAAGACAGACAAAGATGAATGGTTAAGGACCTAAAATGTTCAATGTGTTTCACACTCCATTGATGCTGCTGAACCTATTGAGTACATCCAGCAGTTGCAGTATTTTAGTTTTGACAAGAATATATTTTGTAAAAACATTCAACCACAAATGATGGATTTGATTAACATGACACTTCTTGGACAACCCTTCAAGGTCAAAATGAAGGGTCCAGTGAAAATGAGAAAATAATTTTTAGTGAATACAGGCTGTCCCCAGGTTATGAATCCCCAATTTATGTGCACCCCTACACTCGAGCGAGTTTGCATAATATTGTTAGATTCTAAAGCCTGACTTAGAATACATTTTCCTACAATTAGCAGAACTAGTTTTCTCTCTCCACTTTTAGGATTCTTTTTTGTCAGTCTTATGTGATTTTGATCCTATTCATTGCATTTCTATGAAGGTATGGTTACCATATCTTGCAAGTGTTATGCTGTTCCAAATTAGGACAAAATTTACTATGGATGTCTGTAAAAACAGAAACCTGTTCGTACCCAGGCATGGCTTATACAATGAAAACTGTATCTCCGTGAAAACTGATCATTCTTAAGCACTTGATGATACATATTCCAATGTTTTTAAACAAATGTCTGCAATTAAAGCTTTGATTATCATCTTCCAAAACTGTAGATTCTACAATGGTTCCTACAGGCTGGAGGATAGCGAATGTGATTTCACTTTTAAGAAAGGGGGGAACTATGGACTTTTACGTCCTACCAAATGTTGGGAAAATGCTGAAATTTATAATAAAAAATGCGTTATCATGTCTGATAAGAGTAAACATGTATTTTAGAAATGGAAATAATGTTTGACTAACCTATTGAGGGTAACTAGCAGATGTAGCATATCTAGATTTTAGATGACCTTTGGGAATAAACTCCCATTTGGTGAACAGGTGAGAATACTTGTAATTGGGAGTAATGGACTTCGATGGATCGACAATTGGATAAACGGCAGTACAAAGGGCTGGTCCTTCTCAAACTGGCAGGCTATGACTAACGTGATGGTATAACAATTGGCACACTGCACCAACTATTTAAGCTAAATTGGTGATTTGGCTGAGGGAATAAAATGTTATGTATTCAAATTTACTAATAATATGAAACTGAATGAGAAGATGTGGATTGATAAAGATACAGACGTCAAAGGTATAAAGATAAGTGAATGGGCAGCAACTTGACAGGAGTACACTGTGGGGAAGAATGTGAGGTTAAATTACTTTTGTGTACTGAAATAGTGTCTTTTTGTTTAAAGGGAGGGCTGTTTAATGTTTAAATGACTTAGATAGATGTTTAATTTATTAAATTGATGTTTAAATAGACCTAGATATCTTTGCATATAAAACACTGAAAGCCAACATGCAGGTGAACCAGGCAATCGGGACATTTAATGCTATGTTGGCCTTTATTTTGAGAAGATTTGTGTACAAGTCTTTAATAAGACATCTTACTCCAGGGCATTGGTGATGCCACATCTGGAGAATTCTATGCAACATCTCCTTATCTAAAAAAACATATATGCTTGTTGCAGAGTGGATGTGGTGATGATTCACTATTCCGATTGCAAGGATGGTAGGTCTGTCACATAAAGAGACATTGAATGCTATGTTCCTCCATTTAGCATTTAGAAAAATGAGAAGCTACTTTGTTGGAGTATATAATATTCCTAGGGGACTCAAAGAGATATTTACAAGATGCCAGGCATTTGTTTCCCCAAGGAATTCAGAATAAAAATAGGAAATGCTGGAAACACTCAGCAAGTCACCCTGCATCTGTAGAAAGATAATTTGGGATCATGTTAAAAATAAGGAGATGCCATTTAGCTTTTATTAATTCTTTCTTGCAAAGGTTAACAAATAGAATAGGAAAATCTCCATAATATAACCCCAATGCAATCCTGACATCATCCTATCAGATATTCCCTATCCTATTCAACCCTCTACATCTCTGCAACTTCATACTAGCTTCTCTCTCTCTCTGTTAAAGATTCTTCTACCTGAAACATAACTTTTTTAATTTATTTCTACAGATGCTAGCTGACTTATCTTTCCACATTATTTGTTTTTATTTAGTATTTCCAGCATCAGTTTCTTTTTGTGTTTTTATTACAAACACCTCTTCACAATTTTCTTGAAAAGGCACGATAGTTTAAGACAAAGTAGTGAACATTAAGATTTTGTGGGTGTCCAATTTCAATCAAATGAGCGGCCCAAACAGATTGCAACATTACACTAAAGCTAAATGCACAAAACGGAGATTGAAATTTCACAGTTGAAGATAAAATAGTAATAGTCTCAATAAGAATGCAACTAATTGTGATCTTTCCACTTGCTCAACTAATCAAACCCCTAAAGGAAACTGTTGCGGTCTGAAGCACCAAAAGTGATATATTCTAGCAACTTGCTGTTGGTCCGAGGAATCTTGTACAGGAATATGTCACAAAACCAAATGAAATATATTTATAAATTGTAGAAACACATGAATGTGAAATTACACCTTATTGTGTACGACCTGTACAAGATATGATGAGGAGGTCACAGAATCAATGGCACAGCTGGTAGAGCTGCCTCAGTGTCGGAGGTCCGGATTCAATCTCTGGTGCTGACTGTGTGGAGTTTGCTCATTCTCCCTGCGACTGCATGGGTTTCCTTCAGATGCTCTGATTTCCTCCCACATCCCAAAGACATGCAGGTTTCCAGATTAATTCACCTCTGTAATTTACCCTTAGTGTGCATGGAGTGGGCACAAAAGTGGGATAACATAGAACTAGTGTGAACTGGTGATCAATGGATGGCATCTGTGGGCTGAAATGCCACTCTGTGGACTGAAATACCTGTTCCATGCTGTTACTTTCAATTAATCAAACCTAGAAAGATAGCAATATTGAAAAGGACACTCATCCATAAAGTGTTATGTTGTGGACATGTCTTTATCATTTGTAGATGAACATAAAACATATTTTTGAATTTAACAACATTTAAATTCAAGTTAAAGTTGGGCAAAGGCAATTATTCTAAAGATTTGAAATTTGGGAGGGATGATGCATCCGGTCATGATTCCCAAATTTCACTTAAAGTAGTTTTATTGTGGAAAACAAAGCTACAGAAGTGGCAACAGAGAACCCAAGATAAATTCTCATGAATCCTTAAGCGAAGGACCAGAAGGTAGACATCGATTACAACAGCAATGTTAGAGAATGAGATAAGGTGTTAGTAATGACTAAATCTTGTGTTCTGAGGATTCACCTTGAGAGTATTATAAGATCATAATATTTCTTCCAACCTAGTCTGTACTCCAGGGAATGCTGCTCCTGACACCTCCCTGATAAACTTCTGTCAATTTTGCCTTCAGGTGGCACTAATGGTTTTATGCAGCCCCTCTGCATACAGCACTTGGCTGCTGCAGGTTATATTGTTTTCAGTCTCTCCACAGTTTTCCCACTGAATCTGGCGGACACTTCTTTCCCTCAGAGAACTGATGCAGCACAAAACCAGGACTGTCCAGTAACTGTGGAGAGAAAAACAGAATTAATGTTTGCAGTCAATAACGTCTCCTCTTTTCAGACCTAATAGTCTTCAGGATCTTCCTCCCGTGCCACCATCATGTTCACTGTTTGCTGATGATTTGTTTGTCAGATAATGAAGTAATCCATGCCTACATGTAGCCACAACTGAGTCTAATGAAAGGCAGAGTAACATTTGCAGTCGTGGGTTACTAGGAACCTGGAGATTATCTGGACCAATCATATTCTATGATGACAAAAGCTTGTCAATGATTATGTTTCCTGCAGCAAAGAGTTCATCTCCTGTTTCCCTGAAGCTTTGCCACCATTTTTGACACATTAGTAATATGATAGAAATAATATCTAACTGCCTGGATAGTGTAGCTGAAGAAACTTCAAAACCTGCTGGATTCAGATTGCTTTACTGACACTTACTGTCACTCTTTCACTAGCATCATGGTTGCTGTGTGTTATAATTCACAAAATACACAGTAAAAAACACCTAAGGCTTCTTCAACAACAGCTCCCAAATCAATGAACTCCGGCAATTAAAAAAGCCAGCATATATGTATATATATTGCAAAACCACAGCAACAACTTTCCCTCCATGTTGTACACTATACTCACTAAAGAAAATACTATTATTACTGTACATCAGTGCTGGTGAAACTCCCTTCCCCATATGGAGTAGTGCACTTCATGGTGGCAGTTTGCTGTAACTTGAGGAAGGGCAATAAATGCTGTCACTCCCAACAAAAATAATCTAAAATTTTAAATGTTCTCTCTTAATTTTTCGTCAGAAAACAAAGATTAGAATTCTGAACAGCTTCAATTAGATTTCCCTCTGTCCTACCCTGCCCCTCTCTCCTCCTCTCTGACCATATTAACACTCCATATTAATTTATTGTCAATTAATGTAATACAGATTGAACACCGATTATCTGGCACCTTTGGTTCCAGAGCCTTTCTAGATTATCTGTTTTTCTGGACCAACAAAGGTCACGTGATAATGAAACGACAATACACCCTTGGTCTACTCGTGACACTCCTCCCGTGTCTCTAAAAAACAAAGTGCCAGAAACTTAAATAAAACAAATATAAAATGTAATCTGAATATGAATGAAATTATTGAGAAACATTAGCAAAAGTATAAATGAAACGGGTTTATTTGAACAGAAAACATTACAGTTGTATCATTTCTAAAGTGCCAACTTTTCGAATTTTATGGGGGTCAGTCAGAAGTTGAAGGTCTATTGATCGGACACATATTTTGCTTGGGTGTTTTTAAACATTTCATCCAAGCAAAATTGTTTTATGTGCTTTGATTTTTCCGTGTCATTTTTCATACAGCAAAGGAAGAATTATCAGCTGTTGCTCCGTCATGAAGGTATGTCACTCTTGCCTGTTGATTAATTCACCCGTCAAATCAATCAACTTGTCCATAGTAGGTCTTTCAGCTACATTTGTCTTGTCTTCATCACTGTCATTGTTCTTATCAGGATTCAGAACAAGATCTACGGTATAATCTCAGAGTCATTACAGTGATGAACCACATGTGTCTCTTTGTCAACATTCATCCACTCGGCCAGACTTTCTTCGTCAAGCTTACTTGCTATACTATTGGTACCGGTACAACTTTTTTGCATACTCAAGCAACTTATTAACTTCTTTCTCTTTAGACACATTAAACCCTGTGAAGTCATCGTCGACATTTTCATCAGGCGAATCATCAAATATAAAGGCAGGTACATTTATGCCAGCATTTCTTTATTGTTGATGCTTGTATCTTCTTCCAAACACTAGCAACGAACCAAACCACGCCTTTAATGAATTAATGACTTTAAACTCTTTAATGAATGTTTCTACAGGCTTGCCAGCATTTACCACTTTGTTTCATGAAGTGAGCGATGCCTCGCCTTCATAGAGCACAGTATTGCTTGGTCTTGGAGTTGGATAAGGGATGTGCAGTTTGGTGGTAAGTACGCTGTAAGAACATTCCTCATACACAGGAGGTCAGCTCTAGGGTGAGCTGAACAGTTGTCAATAAGAAGAATGTTGCAATCTTCTGAGAGTCCTACAGATGTGCAATGTGCTTGGGCTTCAGACGCAAAAACCTTTCGAACCATTCTAAGGTGATGTGGGTGGTCATCCGGCCATTTTTATTTGCACAGTATATTACAGGGTAAATTTTAATGCCTTTCAAGGCTTTCGGGCATTTACTTTTTCCTATCACCAGTGACTTATGCCTGTGGCGTTTGTGTACCCTAGAAACGTAATTCCATCCTTAGATTGTTTCAATCCTGTGGGCCCTTCTTCGTCCTGGGCTGTTAATGCCCTTCGCGATGTGAATCACCAATATAATGTACTTTAATCTGCATTTTACAGCGACAAGCCTAGCAAACTCGTCCACACACGCGGCACTTCGTGATCTGCAGACAGCTTTTCACCACACACCTTACGCAAGGCAATTCCATGACGTTTTTTAAACCATTGAAGCTATCCTTCAGTATAGTCACACTCGTGTTCTAATTTAAGATCCTTATGGAACAACTTAGCCTGTTCTATTAATAAATGACCTGACATGTCCACGCGATCACTCCGACTTTGTCGAATCAATTCCATCATCACTCAATCATGCTTCGTACTCTTACTATCTTTCATAGTCTTTCTATTGTTCATTTGCTTCTTGGATTCACCGTCTGCAAAGAAACTCATTATTTTGTCTCTTCTCTATAACGTAGACAGTTGATGAACCAACACCGTAAGCAACACAGTTTCTGCACGGAAACAACATTGTCGAGCTGTCTCAACAGTTCTACATCCTCTAGTTTCGATATGAACTTGTCCTTATGCTTGACACCTTGACTGTCACTTGGACCTTGCTTAGAAGCCATAGCTAGGAGTAAATGTACGCAAAAAATATAAAGAATCACACAAAACTGAGGGATCACCTCCAACAACTGTAGATGTAACTCTTTCACAACAAAGGGACATGGCCCTAAAGAGCGTGCAGCACTCGCAATGCCATCTGTGGCCACTCAGGGAATTTCAACTGAGCCCTCAACGTTTTTTCCGGATGGAGTGGTTGGAGACCATCAGTTGCCGAAAAATCTGTGTTCAACTTGTACTGTTATATTCAATGTTTATTAAAGCTGAGTTAATTGTTGCTGGCTTCTGAATCCTTTGTTTCACACTAACTGTGATGTCTCCAATGTACGAATATTATCTGATGCTCTCCAAAGAATAGACAATTTACCAACATTGAAGCTCACAGGTGAACAATGACAATTTAAACAAAGCTCAAAGGAACCACAGATGGTCAACAAACAGATCATGGTGAACTCAGTGGTAATTAAAAAATATATATTTTGACTGATGACGTGATCTGGTTGGCTACCTATTCAAGCACCCATGATTCATAGACACCAAGCAAATTTGCCATACCACAGGTGTACTATGCAGTTCAATGGTATGGCAGTCAGGAAGGTGACTACCATTTTTGAGAGTAGTGAGTGGCCAGATCATACACGAGGCCCCTGGAGGCACACCCCTAATCTGTCAAGGCCAAAAAAACGATAAAGATTCAAACCCTAGAACATTGGTCTGTTTTTCCTTCTGTCCCATCCTGCCTCTCTCCTTCTTTGATACCATGGAATAAACTGACAGGACTGGAATCTTTTTTACACCATAGCTTGATTCCACATTAGCCTGAAATACATAACTTTGGAAAAACTACCTTTTTAACCAAATTTAGCCCTTTCAAACAAAATACAGCAGCACATCAGTTCCCCACAACCTCTGCACCTACTGAACATTTTAAGCTAGAATTAAGGAAATTGCCAGGAAGTATTTAAAGAAAAACAATGGAAATCAAACAGCTGCATCAGCATCTGTACCCTTTATTTTCATTAAAATATACAGCAACTGAATGCTTTTTTTTAAAAAGTAGTTTGCAGTTCGGCATTTCTATACATCACAAGCATTCAGTAGTTCACAAAAGTCAAATAGTAAAGTGTGCTTAAGGTACAGGCTGGATTTAGATTGTTTTGGGTTTCCTTCTTATACGTTGACAGTCTTGATGCCAAAAATGTCTTAAGCTTTATACCTCATACGTAACTGTAGAAATATGACCAAATACATAACATTTCAATATACTACTGCTTCCAACAAACATTTTCATTTTCACTAAATTGTATCATATTCATCGCATAAAACATAACACTGTCACTGTATCATGATACCATACTGTACTGTAACAAGACATATTGCACATGCTAAAGCATAAAAGTAGACAAGATTACCAAATAGATGTTATAGGCTTTTTTTAAACATCTTACAAAATTAAACATCTTATAGATGTTACAAGCTTCCACAAGTAATTTTTTCCTATGGTTTTAAAATACGCACCGTCAGATTGTCTAAATTATAAATGCCCTTTTCCAAATACCAATTTGTGATGAACTATGTCTTTGAATCAAGACATCACTTTTAAAACTTGTACAACACTGCAAAAAAAGTCCATTTGATGGTTTTATGAACAAACCATTCCTTATTCAGATGCTTTTGGACCTTTAAAAAAAAAAATTACATTCATTGTTAATTTTGAAATCTAAATTAACATTATTGCTAGGATATGACTCAATTAGCAAGATTCTACAAGACGTTAAGATGTTTGGAAACCACCTGGAAAATACACACGGGCAGAAAGGCACTAACTATTTTATAATGCAAGAAAACCAAAATAGTATTTGAACTTAAGAAAAATAAAATGAAACATTTGCTACAAGGATTGCCAATCACAATACTACGGATATCTAAGTTCCAGTATTTACTTTACCGTTCTTGTTTCTAGGCTTATATTAAAAACTATAAAAAGTTTTAAAGTACATGAATAATTGCTCAAATTTACATTATAAATGTTCTAATTTTGCATTCCAATGATTTACTAAAAAAGACAAACAAAAAAACAGTACAAAGAAAAGACCAGTCAATTTCATTTGAGTGGGAGAAAAAGCAACCATATAGTTTGTAAATTATTTTGCAGCTTTCAACTTTTATTAAAATTGGTTAACAAACAGCAATTTCTTTACATAAACCCATTGGGTTTGGCCTTTTTCCTTCATTTTCAGTGCTTTACTGTCTTAAGATATTTATTGCTTAAAAGCAATTTCATATCAGAGGTCTCTATTCTGGAATTTAACTGCTTGTAACGGTTATAACTGAATGACCATTATAAGATATTAAGGTTTCTTGAAATCTTTTCAGTGCTTTTAGTTAAAATAGTGAGGTTGCATTGAATGCACAATAGGATCACGTGAATATTTGCAAATAATTCAAAAAGTTTATCTTGCTTATTTCTAATCCAACAACTTGTGAATTGACCCAAGTGAAATATATTTTATTAGCATTTCAATACTGCATTTTTACTGAAACGGGCTACTTCAATGTAGCTGTTGAAGTAGATGAGTTATTTAAAAGTCTGTAATCTTAGAACAAAGACAGCAACAGTCTCAATCAGTGGCAGATTTGGTCCATTTGGCATGGCTTGCCAGACATTTTAAAAATTGTCATTTAACCTGCTGCGGTCCTGTCACAGGTGAAAGAATGGCTCCATTTAACACATAAGCTTTGGCAGATGAAGCAGACGTTATCACAACTGTTCTTTATGGCAGTTACTTTCTCTTCATCCTACAGGTGGGTAGATTTCAACAAAATTGCTGTGCATTCTTTAAAGGCAGCCTTTGAGGCTATATAAAAATGTACAAAATACCACAATCTGCTATTTGAACACTAGTCTAAACTTGCTGGTATATTTGAAGTAAAAAGATGTCATCAAGTCCTATTGGAATTTATGAATACTTTACACTGCAGTCTGGAAAAGTTCATTCATTGTTTATCAGTAGTTAACGGCTCAGGTGTATAGTTAATCCCTAACAACTCTATAACCGCAAGTTTTTACTGAAGTGCAAATGCATGTTTGTGCTGATTTGGAAAAAAAAAAAAAAATTAAATCCTATTCATAGGGCAAGTGATCTGGCAATGAACATACGGCATCCTGTGACAGATCCCCATGAATCTCTACAGTTATTGCATGCAGCATTTTTTTTGGTGCCCAAGAATCACTACTTTGCATAAAATGTCTCAGAGGCAATGCCAAATATCTGGCAAATTTGAGCAATAGCAAATCACTTGCCCTATTCAACAATCCACTTTATGAATCAATACTTTAAGATTGCATTTCCTAAAACCTGTAAGAAAAGTGCCTTTTTATTATTAAGTGCTTTTTTTAAAAAAAGTATGCAGTGGTTGATTGCTCAATCTGTAATCCTTCAACTGAGTAACAAGCCAAGTGTTAGGCTTTTTTCCATGTAAGGTTGCTAAAACAATTCAGAAAGTCTCAGAGTCCGAATCATTTTCATCATCATCGTCCTGACACCTATCCATTTTCCCCACATTGTTATACAACTCCTTATTAAGAGAATTAATATTGCTACCCGTATTAGGGGAATCATAGGATAGAGATGTGTTCAAACAGTCATTTTTTATTAGACTGATGCTGAAGGACGTCATTGTGCTGGGAGGAGAAAAAGGCATCATGGTAGCCAAAATGAGTGCCAGACAGTCAGCCACATCTTTGTTAGGAGCACAAGCCAGGGCTGGGGTATGACCTGGGCACAAAAGCAGACAAGGGAATGGTTAGTATATAAAGTCTTGATCAAAATCAAAAGGAAGGGAGGTAACACAGCAAACTCAAACTTCACTTTTAATAAATCTATTTACTTTGTTTAATCCATGCCAAAATTATGAGGGGATTCAGTTAAAATTTTAGAAGTGTCATGGTGCTAGTGCGTGTTACTTTTGGTAGAGAGTGAATTAATCAAGAGCAGAGCAATTAGTAAGAAGATAAACATACTTACCATTTTCATCCACAGCAAGAACACTTGCCCCTTTGCTTAGTAAATCATGCACCACCTTTTTAAGTCCATTCTTTGCAGCCATGTGAAGCGGTCTGAAAGAATACATTCAAAATAGTTAATCAAAAAGGAAAGTAAGTCGTTAAGGAATACTACCATACCAGTAGCACAACCATTAGTCTGGCAAATAAACCTTTTGATAAGAGTAGCACATCCCAAGTTTGGGGAGACCAAAATATTGTTCATGAATTTCAAATCATTCCTAAATAGGAATACTAAAAACCTGCTTTGCTAACTTAATCAGCACCTTTTCAGGACTTTAAATAAAAGATTGATGAGTATTTATGCCTCTCTCGCACTTTCAGGGAAACAGTACCAGACCAAAAATCCTTTTGGTGATAAAATATGACCCATTTCCCCACTATTCCTTCTCCCAATTATTCTTAGGAAAATAAGATCTTCCAATTCTGTTCTATTAAGTGACCGTCAAAAAATGTATACACGGTCACCTTATTGACAAGAGACAAATAAGGGGCTCAGAGGACTTAACAGGCCACGGCAAGCAATTTTCTGCTGTTCATCTTGGAGAGAAAAAAATATTATTGGTGAAATTAATTGGGACTGAAAACTGATTAACACCCAGGGACCGATGACCTGATCCAATGATCCAAATTGATGATGAAATGGCTCCAGAGGTCTTGGATACACTAGTTGTATCTTCAAACATTCCAGATTCTAGAACACTTCATATAGACTGGAAATTAGCAAATGTAACCCTACAATTTAAGAAACAGAGGAGAAAGCAAATGAAATATTACAACCCACTTAGTTTGGTATCAATTGGCAGGAAACTGATCAAATCTGTAATAAAGAAAATGGCAGCAAGACACATGGAGAGTAATAATATGATTGGACAGATTCAACAAGTATTTATGGAAGGGATATTATATTGACAAATTTGTTAACATTGTCAGAAACAGAATAGATTCAGGTAAACCAATGATTCTGATATATCTGGACTTCCATACGGTTTCAATAAGGTACGACACGAAAAGTTAAGTGTAATTAATACACATGTGATTTGAGGTAATATGCAAGGGAAGGTTAAGGACGGATGACCAGATAGAAAACAGACAGCAGGATTTTTTGCGGTGGGAGGCTAACTAGTGCAATGTCTCTAAGGTTAGTCCTGGGACCTGAGCTTTCATAATCTATATCAATCAATGATTTTGATGAAAAGATGGAGTGTTATACATCCATGTTTAATCATACAAATCAGGTAATAGTGGGAATTGTGAAGTGGATGCAGAGAAGCTTCAAGAGAATGAGAACAAATTAAATGAATAGGTGAGGATGAGTAGAAATATTTTAGACAAATGTGGTTGGACCACGACAAATTGTTGATGTAATGCTGAAGATGAGGCTCTCAACGGTCTCCACTTCAACCCCATTGATGCTGACCAGGGCATGTACACATTCTTGCTCTCTGTAGTCAATAACTAGCACTTTCGTCTTGCTGATGTTGAGGGAGAGGATATGTCTGACACTGTGTTCTATACTCTCTATCCCCTTCCAGTACTCTGTCTCATCATGGTTCGAGATCTATCCCACTACGGGATGGCGTAATTTCCAATTCTAATCTAATCAATGAGAGGTAATTGATGAAGGAAGTTGGCTAGACATTGCACATGGCTCGGAGACACTCCTGTGATATATCCTGGGGTTGGGATTATTGATATTCGGCAATCGCAATCTTTTATGGTGCCAACCATTGGATTGTATTTTCTGAATATGAGAACGTGCAAACTCCACACAGATAGGGAGTCAGGATCAAACCTGAGTGGCAGATTTCTACCAGTTACACTGCTGTATTACCACAGTTAGATTTTACATCCACTTCATAAATTCAGATTGGCAGTTATTTTTCATAGGTCTGCCAAATCCATTCTGGTGGTACTCTGGCGATTGTCATTGAGATTGCGCAAGAGTATATTTTGTGCCCTTGCCAGACATGATGCTTTATCAAACTATGGTTAATGTTATGCTAATTCATCAGCTGGGGAGTCTGGCAGACAGAAAGCAATAATCAGTTTATTTGCATCACTGTTCCTGTGTCATTGTTGAGGACGTACGAGTTCATTTCCCTTGACTGTGCATCACTATGTCCAACCTCTGGTGTCTCAGTTCTGATGTGGAATAATTGCTTTGTCGTAGTTGGCACAAAAAGTGATGGGTCTATTTTATGAGTAAGAACTTATCAGATCGTTACTAATTATGTTCATACATTAGCTCTTTCAATCTCGGAACTGATCCACATATCTTAAGGCAAAGTAGACGTTGGAAACTGAATTAAAAACCAAAAACAGAACATTTTCCATACCTTTTTGCGGTCTTATATTGGTGAGAAAAGCTAAGGAGTCTTGACTATGCATGTTGTGCCTTCATTGCATTCAAGTCAATGCCTATTTGCAACTGACTGAGCCACATTCTTTGATTGGTCCAGAACATGTGGTGGGTGATGAAGCAAAATACTAAAGGGCACTGGTGAATCAGTTGGGCGTTTGTCAATATTCAACAATTACTTTTATTTCTACATTCTTTGAAATTGAATTCAAATGTTGTAAATTAAACTTCAAACTTCCAAATTAAATTTCCAAGCAGTACGCCCACCCAGTCTATGTTGATAGCACCAAAATAGAGATGACCAAAAGCTGCAAGTTCCTTGGAATAAATATCACCATCAATTTGTCCTGCAGCATCAAAACAATGGCCAAGAATGCACACCAACGTGTCTACATCCTTAGAAGGCTTAGGAGGTTCAGCATGTCCCCAACACCCTCATCAACTTCTAAAGATGCGCTGTAGAAAGCATCTTATCAGGATGCATCACATCCATCCATCCAACAGTTCAATCCAAAACAGCATGAGAATTACAGTGAATTGTGGACGTAGCCCAGACCATCATACAAATCAGCCTCAATGGGACTCCATATCTGCACTTCATGCTGCCTTGGCAAGGCCACCAGCAAAATCAAGGACTAGCCTCGGTCATTTATGCATTTGCTTAGGAAAACCAGTTAATTTGATATACAAATTATATGTGAGCAAATTGGCCTAGGTCTATGCTTTGAAGGCTATTATTTAATTTTCATATTTTTATGCACAAAGCAGAATCATTGTTTAAATCCTGTTGTGCAAGAAATTCAATCTGCACTTTCAGCACCGTAGCTCCCTGGCACACAGGAAACTGTAATTGTAATGTTTGCTGCTAGTCGGTCATGTATTTTCTGCTTTAGTTACAGCGGTAAGCATTTAGTTTACATTAATTTACATTAAATTAATTTACATTAATTTCACGTCTTCTCTAATCATCCCACACCCTTTTGTCTCCTTTTCATCACTAGTGTTTGTTCACCCATTTGCCAATCAAATGCCTTCTAACTAGTACCCACCATTCAATTGCCAGACTTTGTCCTACGCCCACCACTTTTCCAGCTCCCTCCTCTTCTAATGTAATCCATCTGAAGAAGATATCCAACCAGAAATGTTGCCAATCCATTCCCTCCAGAGCTTACAACCCAGCGGCATGAACATTGATTTCTCTAATTCCAAGTAACCGCTGCATTCCCTCTCTTCTCTCTCCCTCTCCCCCCCCCCCCCCCCCCCCCCCCCCCCCCCCCCCCTCCCCCCCCCCCCCCCCCCCCCCCCCCCCTCATGTTGTCCTACCAGTTCCACTGTTCACATCCCTGTATCCCTTACGTTATCACTGTGGGCACCACCCTTCATTGGTCATCTGTTGCTGGCTCTGATTTATTCTGGCCTTTTCCTATCTCCAATTCCCCTCCCTACATTCAATCTGAAGAAGGGTTCCGACCCTTCCGAAACATCACCCATCCTTTTTCTCCAGAGATGCTTCCTGACCTGCTGAGTTATTCCAGCACTTTGTGTCTCTCTCCAGAGATGTTGCCTGACCTGTGGAGTTACACCAGCGCTTTGTGTTTTACAGACAGGGATGAAGTTGGGCAATATTGCGGAGGTGAAGCAAGAAGTCCTGGTGAAGAACGATAGATAGGGATCGAATTTTTCAGATCTTCAAGTCCACTCGCAAATATTTATTCTGTCCAAATTAACAGATTATTCATTGCTTTTCCTACACCCACCACTTTTCCAGCTCCCCCCTCCTCTAATGTAATCAATCTGAAGAAGATATCCAACCAGAAATGTTGCCAATCCATTCCCTCCAGAGCTTACAACTCAGCAGCATGAGCGGCATATTGCTGCCTCACCTGCTGAGTTTCTCCAGCACTTTTGTTTACCTTCGATTTTCCAGCATCTGCAGTTCCTTCTTAAATAGATTATTCATGTTGTTTTGATTTTTTTCTGCAATCTGAAAATCTTCAATTTCTTACCAAAATTGAATTTTATAAATCAAATAACCTAAATCATTTTGAACCATTTAAAAAGATTACATTTCATGACCAACAATTACTACTTACGTTTGCAGTGCATTGTTTGTTGCGTTAATAAGACCTGCACCATCTATTTTCTCAAGGATGAACAAGGCACATTTTTCATGACCCTATCAAAATGAACAATTCATAGTATTAAATTATGTTGATATTCTATTATTATGTATTAATTAGCATTACCTATTGAAGCTTTGGGTTTGAACAACAATATAACATCAGTTTCTAAATACATCAGATTTCTGCTTTCAGAAATGTGACTATATTCAGTTGAATCAAAAGTTTAAGACCACATTCCCTGTCCTCCAAATATTCTTATTTATTGCAGCCTTAAACATTTTTGATTTAGTTTTCTTTGTAGATCATAGCATGAACATTTCTAATAGTTTGATGCTTTATTCAATTGAATCAAATATTAAGAACTCTCCATCATATAACATCCACTGTCCTCCAAATAAAATCTTATTTTCTGCAGTTCTAAACATTTTTGTTTTTTCTCTACCATGTAGATGGAGGATTTAATACTTAAGTTAACAAACATTGTAGCATCTTTGGGGCACTAGGGTCTCAAACTCAATTATTAAATGTGAATTCGCTGAACAAGCTCATTTTAGCTACAACACCTTCCTAATCATACAAAAATGTTTGATGTAGGTTTACACTTTTAATTGTTATCCTGTACCTTATGCTAAAAAATCATACATTTCCAGTTATTGTTTAGAATTAGCATAGCTTTGACCAATGACTTTTTACATTTTCACATAGGATTAATAGGATGGTAAGAAACGACTGGATACCATCATCCTTAAAAACATACCACAGCATTAATTAGCGCATTATGGAAGTGCAAGAAATGTTATTGATGGGAAGCTACATTGCCCCATAGTGGCCAAAAACAAATTATGCCACTAAATATGTTCAGAATCTATTAACATTTTATTTTCTGTTCTTTGGTGTTACAGTCAACTGCAGGAGTTGAAGGAAAGCAATGAAGATTCATTTCATTTCTAAATGAATATAGATCCTTACAACACAAAATTGGGATTGATCATAGAACACAAAATAATGTGGTGACATGTTTAAACATTTGAATACGGATCACACAGCCACGATGTCTTTAGGCTTCATTAGCATTGAAATTTGAATAGTCAAAATTAGCTCACTAATTTTGTCAACAGTCCTTTCGGGATTTAATAATATGTATTTTTGAAATTTAGGACAAATTTGTGCAGCAACTAGCATTAATAATTTATTTAATTATAGTCCACTTTTGGATTCTATTCAGTTACCATCTTACGTAATTTATAAGGTAAAATCAAGAGCCAGGAAATTATTTTGTGCAATAATACCTATCTGGTAACAAACAAGTACATTGATACATCTGTACAGAAAGCAGGAATTCCAGGTTTTTCGGGCTGCTTGGAGCATACAAGCATGATCTGGCACCAGATCCAAGCAGCGAAGAAGGACAAGAGAGACCTACATGTGATCTTCCTCGATCTGGCCAATGCATTTGGTTCAGTTCCACATGAACTCCTTTGGGAATCTTTTGCCTTTTTCCATGTACCAGAGCTCATCACCACACTGGTCAAGAACTATTTCCAAGACCTGCAGCTGTGCTTCACAACAGCTGAATTCAGTACAACATGGCAGCGCTTGGAAGTAGGCATCATGGCAGGCTGCACAGTCTCACCCTTGGCCTTTACAATGGCCATGGAAGTCATCATCAGGGCCTCAAAATGGGTGGTGGGCGGTGAACGAACCAGAGCTGGGCTCCGTCTGCCACCCATCAGGGCATACATGGACGATATGACAACAATAACCACTACTGCAGCATGCACCAAGCGGCTACTTGGAAAGCTGCAGGAGAACATCAAGTGGGCCCGAATGAAAATCAAACCAAGTAAGTCTCGAAGCATCTCCATAGTTAAGGGGGTGCTTAGAGACACAAGGTTCTGCATCGGTGACGACCTAAATACCAACAGTGTCTGAGCAGCCAGTAAAAAGCCTGGGCAGATGGTACAACGCAAGTCTCAAGGACAAAGAGCAGGTGCAACAGCTAAGGCAAGAAATTGTCAACGGCCTGGAGATCATCAATCAGACCCTACTGCCTGGGAAACTGAAGCTCTGGTGCCTACAGTTTGGACTCCTTCCTCGGACAATGTGGCCACTGACCGTTTATGAAGCTCCAATAACAACTGTGGAGAAGATGGAGCGAACCATAACTTCATACGCGAAGAAATGGCTCGGTGTCCCACGATGTCTAACTAACATCGGCCTCTATGGCAAAGGGGTCCTGGAACTACCTCTCACTAGTCTAACAGAGGAATACAAGTGTTCCAAAGTAAGACTCCAGATGACACTGAGGGACTCTAGAGACAAGACCATCAGTGCTGTTGCGCCGCCCCTAGTAACCGGCCGGAAGTGGACACCATCTGATGCAGTACAGCAAGCTTCATCAGCCCTGAGGCACAAAGACGTCGTGGGGCAAGTGCAGCAGGGAAGAGGAGGCTTTGGCCTTACGACAAGTGAACCAACTTGGCGAAAGGCCACAACATCAGAGCGGAGGACATTGGTGGTTGAGGAGGTGCGGCACAGGAGGAGGCCCAAGAAGTGCAAAGGCGGTCTCGCTTGCCAAACAGGGGCAATGGATGCAGTGGGAAGGTGTGGAGCGGAGGAAGATCAGCTGGAAAGACTTATGGGAAATGGAATCAAGCAAGATCAGCTTCATCATCAGAGCGACATACGACGTCCTTCCATCACCAAAGAACCTCAATCAGTGGTACGGCGAGGATCCAACCTGTGCCCTCTGCCCAACTCCAGCGACCCTCAAACACATCATGGTAGGCTGCAAGACCAGCCTCACGCAAGGGAGATAGACGTGGAGGCATAATCAGGTATTAAAAAGCCTGGCAACAGCCCTTGACAACAGGCTGTGTGCGACCAACTCCTTGCCTCCGAGAGCAAGCAACCCCTCCCACTTAAGGGCGACAACCTTTGTCCGAGAAGGACAGAAAACACCGAAACATCCTTCCACTAGATCAGAAGAAGGAAACCTATGCAGGGCCCATGACTGGAGGATGCTGGCGGACATCGGCCGACAACTAATCTTTCCACCTGAAATTGCTTCAACCAACCTCAGGCCAGATTTGGTGTTCTGGTCCCTTTCACAGAAGACTGCTTACATCATAGAGCTCACAGTTCCATGGGAGAACTCTGTTGTGGAGGCCTATGAGTGTAAGAAGCTGCGCTACACAGAGCTTGCAGCAGAGGCAAGGCAGCGTGGCTGGAACATCAACGTTTATCCAGTTGAAGTGGGATGCAGAGGATTTGTTGCGTCATCTACCATCAGACTGCTGAAGGAGCTTGGAATCCAAGGTCAGGCTCTGCAGAAGACCATAAGATCACTCTCAGACGCGGCTGAAAGAAGCAGCTGTTGGATTTGGCTCAAGCGGAAAGACCCATGCTGGGCCCCAAATGCGTCATGGTGAATCTTTGAGGCAGTTTGACACGGGACACACGCTGAGGGCTGATCATCCTGCAGCGGGCCGCCCTTGTGGAGGGTGTATAGTGATAAAAGGCCGAAAACACCCAGTGATGCAAGGGTACACTACTGATGATGTGTCCTGTGCCCAGCTGTCCTGAAGGTTACCCAGGCCAAGATATACGTATACGTACCCCCCACCCCCCCGCCCCCCCCCCCCCCCCCCGATGTTGAGCGTCCACCACTCTCAGCAATCAATGAATGTCGTGAAATGCTCCCCACCTACTGGCACAAGGGACTTCTTAACATCTAGTCCTGTGTATTTGATTCTGTGAAAATACTCGTGCAACAATTTGGGAAAGTATGTTAAAGGAAACAGTATAAAACTTAAAATAGATGATAAATGAACTAAGGTATTAAGTATCTGTATAATATATTATGCAAAATTATTACTTATTAAATTCTAATGCATTCTGATTAATTTAAAACAGAATTACTTTTATTGTATATAGAATTGGCACAAGAAAAATAGATCAATATTAAAAAATAAAAATGTGAGGCAATTTAGCTCACTGAACATGCACCATTTAAGAATTCATCCCCATGGGATTATCAAGACAAAACATGTTTAACTAGTCCACTAAAAGGGAATAAAGCACATTAACTAATTACATCTGAAAAATAGTCCTGATGTCCAAAGATAGTCAGAATTTTTATTGCAGTCAAGTCTTACCATTGCATCAATCTCCGCACAAAGGTTACTTCAAAGAGTATTATTTGCATTTCTCTATTGAATATCACAATAAAGAATAGCTCGTTGAATGTAATTTATTTAAACTTAAAAATAATCCAAACATTTAAACCATCTGTGGCAAACTATGGAAAACATGACATGATACCAGTATAATTGTACAAGACATTGGTGTGGCTACACGTGGAGCATTGTGTCGATTTTAATCCTCTTCTATAGGAAAGATGCCATTAGACTGGAAAGAATGCAGAAAAGATTTATGAGGATATTGCTGGGACTCAAGGGACTGAGTTAGAGCAAGAGGTCGGGCATGATCGGATTTTATACTTTGGAGCACAGGAGACTGAGAGGTGATCTTACTAAAGTGTACACAATCATGAGGTGCAAACAAAGGCTGAATGCACACAATCTCTTTCCCAGAGTCGGGGAATCAAGAACAAGAGGGCGTAGGTTTAAGATTCGAGGAGAAAGATTTAATAGGAACTCGAAGGGGCAACCATTTCATAGAGCGTGGTACATGTATGGAATGAGCTGCCAAAAGATGTGGTTGGAGCAGATACAAGAATTACATTTGAAAGACATTTGAACAGGTACAAGGATAGGAAAAGTTGAGAAAGATATGAGCCCAACGCAGGCAAATGGGACGAGCTTAGATGGGCATGTTGGTCAGCATGGACGAGTTCAACCGAAAGACCCGTTTCCGTGCTGTATGACACTATAATTGAGCAGAGTAACAAGAGTAGAGGCTAATTAATTGGCATCTTAGCTTATTATTACAAAGATGCCAACCCTAAATTTAGTTCACAGTAACATTCAACCCATTTGTCCGTAACAAATGGGGTTAAATGCATTTCTCTCCGTAACATACTCACTTGGGGTTGTTGCCAGCGGCTATGCGCCTGCGCACTGGTGCAGATCAGCGGGCTGCCGGCGGGCGGGTGCGGCACATGCGCACTTGGCAAGGTTGCCGGCGGGTCTGCGCCTGCGCACTGGGTAGGGGTGGGGGTGGGGGTGGGGGTGGGGGGGAGGCCCGGTGATGGGGCTGCCGCGAGCGGCCGGCTGGCGGCAAGAAAGTGCCGCTGATCGCGCGGGCCGGCGCCGCCTGGGCTGCGAGCTGCCGGGCTGGCAAACCGGGGGCACATGGCGCCGGCGTTCACCACGGGAGGAACACCAGCGCGGCGGTGTTCCGTAACAGCATGTTTGGCTGCCGGAACACCGTAAAAAGGTTATTTCGCCGGGACAAAATACGGCGAATCCGGGACACTTGGCATCTCTGTTATTATGAGTGTAATTATTAATTCCCTTCCCCTAGAAATCAGTACTACTTGGGAAGGATGTCAAAATCCAAATCAGGAAGAGAAAACACACACAGGAAAATTAAAACCCTAAAATCATTGAATGCTCATGCCCTTAAAAGTGGTCCATTAAGCCCATTGTCAGCTGAAAAGTAATTCTCAGTCCCTTCCAGCAGTAGGTTTACAGCTTTCCAATTTCACAAATAAGTAATTTTTAAATATGCAATCAAGGCCTCTGCACCCCTTTCAGGCAGTGAGTTTTCAAACCATTCTTGGGGTGAAGAACTCCTTCACCTTCCCCCTAATCCTAACAAATCTTTATCAGTGGTTTCTAACACCTATAAGAAAGGTAGGCCCTTCTCACTTGTTTAATCAAGATTCATCATAAACTTATAACCCTGGATGAAATCTCTCTTTATTGTTTATTCCAAAGAAACCAACCCAATCTTCTTGTCTTTTTTTTCAGATTTGGATTAAATTATTGTTATATACCATCAGGGTTCAGTGAAATTCTTTGTTTGCATGAAACTCGGATTAAACAGTATACATGGTAATCAGAAATAATAAATACAATGAATGCAGAATGGTGCAAAGGTTGTTGTACAAAAAAAGGGGCAATAATGGAATAACCAAATGAGGTATAGTTAAAAGTAAGAGTACAGGGCAGCATCTCCGAAAAAGGGGTTTGAAAGAGGTGATTGGTTCACCTCTTAGCCATCGAAGTTGTTTTTAGTCTTTTAGTAGGTATGTTACAAAACTTACCTTAAGCGGTGCTGCAGTTCTGTCGCTGGCCGTGTGCGCGACTTTGGCGCATTTAAGGGGGGGGCAGGGTTAAAATGCGTTTTTTCCCTTGCCACCGGAATTATATTTTCTTGGAGTGCGAGCTATTTCTGGAGATTCGTTCCGACTGCCGGTAAGTTAAATTTTTTTTTTGGCCCGACTATTTCAGCGCTACAGTAAAATAAAAAATAGCTCCTAATGCCGTGAATGCCGACAACGCGGACCGATTTTACGTTGGCGACAGGTAAGTGAAAGCTGTTTATTTTTTCATATAAACCTGCTTGTTGAGGTGACTTTAATCAGTATTTCAAGTTGCAAAGGTGATTTATTCCCCATATGAACCGGCAGTGTTTTTCCCGCCGATATTGGATTTAAATTCACCGCAACCGCAACGTTCCAATACATCACTTTCCAGAAAATCTCACTTGCAAGCTGTTTAAAATGCCCATTAATTTATGGGCATTAAACACTAAATTCCTTCAATTTGGCCTATAAATTCATAACAATGAGATTTAAAAATTATGTTATATTGTGGATAGCTGTTTAGATCTAGTAATTGAATTTTGTAATTAGCTACAATTGGGTAACTAACTAATTATATGCTTTAATTTCAGGTCATCCAAGTAAGATTGTTTCATATTAGTTTCATAATGCTTCAATCTATAATAACTGAAAATATATTTCAGTTCTCTTAATTTTTAATGAAGGTATGGGCTTTTGACTGTCCTCGATCACAACTTTTGTGTTAAGTCAATGGAAAGGCAATAGGGAACAAGATGCTAATTTCCGAGTATGAAAATGGCCATAACGTTTTTCATACTGACGATATGACAATGAATTAGATGCCAAATTAAACTTCTTTGTATGCTTTATCTGATGGGATAAATTGCAGACTTGATTTTTTAAATCTCAAAATTTTGTGACATTGCTACTTTTAGTTTGAGCTTTCAAGTTCCTGTATCGTATCCCTGAAGTATAAGAGAAAAAAGTGAATTGCCGGGGTGACAGGCATCCTTGTTGATACCTCCAGCCTTCCTGATGCAACACATCATGAGAGTGGATGGATGGAAGTGACCAGCTTGTGGCAGACTGGATTGTGCTCACTACTGTCTGCAGGTTCAGGCAGACGAGAGCAAAACAGTGGCCATATTCAGGCCGAGATAGATCCTGTCAGAATACTTTCTATAGTACATCCGCAGAAATGCAAGAGAATCCTCATGGACATGCTGAACAATCTCAGAATTACCCACGTTTCTTTATCATGCATTCTTCATTCTATAGAACATGGCAGGCAACAACCTACCAATCTCCAAAACTATCAAACACTATGCTTTGTTGCATGCCATTTTAAATCGCATTTGCCTTTCTCCTTGTATCTCATGGATTTTTATTTTTGGACAAACCTGTCAAGTGGAACCTTCCCAAAAACTTTGTACAATTCATGTATTCTATAAAAAAAAATAGCACTCAATGACCCACCTTACTTCCTCAAATTGTGTTTGAAAACAACTTGTCAATTCACAGAGTAACTGCTGGGTGGTTGGAGCAAACCTCTTACTTGGTCAAAGCGGACGATCAGCAATAACAAACATCATCCCCCCCCCGGAATGGTCCATTAAAACAAGGGTTATCTGGTTATCTGTACATATCATACATTTCTAATCTACTCAGTTTTTGTCTCTCAGATGCTACCTGATGATCTGAATATTCTTATTTCAGATTTTCAGCAATTATTGTATTCAGTATCTCACAGGTCAAGCATACTTTTCTCCTACCGCTGCCCTCTTCAAATGGCTCAATTTACAGTGCTCCTGATATATCAGCTTCTCTCCGATGGAACTAAAAGCAATTGTGTCACCAGAAGAATCCCAATAGGCCTGTCCCACTTATGCGACTTTTTCAGCGACTGCCGGCACCCATCATAGATCGTTGGAGGTCGGCGAAAATTCTCAACGTTAAAAATCCAGCGGCAACCAGAATGACGCTACGACTCTTTCGGCGACTGAGGAGACTACTCACGACCATAAAGGCGACACCCTGGCAACATGTCGCGGGGTGAAGCCTCTATGATCGTGAGTAGTCACCCAATGAGTCGTACCTTGTTCTGGTCGCCGCTGGATTTTCAACATGTTGAAAATTTTCGGCGACTTGCAACGACTTATGACAGGTGCCAGGGGTCGCTGAAAAAGTCGCGTAAGTGGGACAGGCCCATAAGACACATATTCTATGAGTACTCCATTCCTCTCCCTCTGCAATTTATAACATTTGCTATCCCAATTTTAAATTTCAGATGAAGGATCCATGATCTGAAACTGACTCTCTCTCTCAACAGATGCTGCTTGCTGCTAAGGAATCAAATTGAAAAGGATATAGGATGATACAAATTATACAGCTCATTAAAAAAGACTAATCTGAACATAGAACAGCATCTATAAATGATTTTGATAGGACACTATATCAATGAGAATCTACAACATTTACTGGTTAAGTGTCTATAAATGAATAGGTTTGAAAGATGTCAAGAACGGGGAAAATATAAAAGGAAAATTAAAAGAAACTGCTAATGTTGGAAGTAACAACTGAAAATTGCTAGAAATACTCAGTCTTCAACCTAAAATGGTTACAATTTCTCTTTCCAGAAGTGCAGTTTGATCTTCAAATGCCATTAGTATTTCCTGTTTTTACATGAAGGATAATACAAACAGTTGAACTACAGAAGCAAAATAATTCACTTTTATAATTTCTTCAGATTTGGTCACCTCTGAAGATTTAATATACTGAAAAAAATACCAAATGCATTTTCTTTTTCTTACTTTGCTACATGCCAAGTGAAGAGCAGTATTCTTGTTGTTGTCTTTTAAAGTTAAATCAGCTTTTGCACTGTTTACCAAGATCTCTGAAATGGAAACAAAAATGGTTATTGAAACAGGGGAAATAAAAATTAAAGATATTCATTACTAGTGGTTGCAAAAACTAATAAAATGTGGAGTTATTTTTTTCATTGGCTGGATTAAGGCCAGCATGGTATTTATAGTTCTACAAATGTCCCCAACAAAGTTATATATTTAAATAATGATGCAAAAATTACCTGTTTTCTGAACAGATGTTCATTAATTCTTTGATTCGCTTTTAATTAAACTTTACAGGCTTCGCAATATGACTAAATGGCACTTTTCAGCACTTTTACATAGTATATTTGTATTTTCATGATGATTGGTATTTTCAATGTTATTATATTTAAATTAGAATTGCTTGATCACTTGTCTGGAAACAACATTTGTAAAGTCTTATTCAAATGATTATGATTTTATCTTGTTCCCCAATACAAAACAATTGTTCAGTTCTGTTCCTGTTTGATTCTCCAGCAGGTTCAATGAATGCTTGGCACTGATATTAAATATATAACAAGCATGGCTAATGATAAACAGAATTCTATGAATATAGGAATTTTTCCACTGCTTAATCACAGTACAATTTTCATTTCATGGTGGAGTCTGAACATTTAAAAGAAATTGAGCATTATAAGTCAAGTCAAGTCACATTTATTTATATAGCACATTTAAAAAACAACTCTCGTTGACCAAAGTGCTTTACATTTGTTATAAGAGTAGTACACTCAAGCAGGCTACATACATATATACAAATAGCCCTCGCTCAGAGGACGTCAGGAAAGGCTTGGGAGAACAGATATGTATTTAGACTAGACTTAAAGGAGTCGATGGAGGGGCAGTTCTAATGGGGAGGGGATGCTGTTCCACAGTCTAGGAGCTGCGACCGCAAAGGCGCAGTCGCCCCTGAGCTTATGCCTAGACTGCGGGACATTCAGCAACCCCAAGTCGGCCGATCTGAGGGACCTGGAGGTGGTGTGGTGGGTGAGAAGACTTTTAATGTAGGTGGGTGCAAGCCCATTGAGGGCTTTGTAGACAAGAGGAGGGTCTTGAAATTTATTCGGAACTGCACAGGGAGCCAGTGGAGAGAGGCCAGGATCGGGTGATGTGGTCCCTTTTTCGGGTGCCCGTCAGAAGTTTTGCTGCAGCGTTTTGGACCAGTTGCAGGCGGGACAGGGAAGATTGGCTGATGCCAGTGTAAAGGGAGTTGCAGTAATCTAGGCGGGAGGAGATAAATGTATGGATGATCTTTTCGAGGTCATCAAACAGGAGGAATTGTTTTATTTTAGCTATCATCCGAAGCTGGAAGAAGCTAGCTTTTACCACGGCATTGACTTATTTGTCAAATTTCAGTGCTGAGTCAAATATCACGCCAGGATTTTTGACGTGAGGATGAGTAGTGGGGTAAAGCTTCCAAGGCTGTCTGTTATCATTTTGACTGTGTCCGAGGGGCCGAGAAGGATGACCTCAGACTTACTGTCATTTAGTTGGAGGAGGTTCTGGGCCATCCAGCACTTTATATCCTCGAGGCAGCGGGTAAGGTTAAGCAGATTTAATTGTTTTTTTGCTCCGGAGGTGGCTGCGCTGGCTGGCAGCTGCGGCTCACCTGCAGTCCTGCAGTCCGTCTGTTTTTTTCTTTTTTTTTGTGTCTTTTTGTGATCGTTCGTTAGAATTTTGTTTTATTAGGTTGTATATGTGTGGGGAGGGTGGGAGAAACAGAGTCTTAGTCTCTCCCTTCGGGGGGATGTGTGTCCCCCGTCACGGTCTGTGCTGAGGCCTAATGGCGGAGCTGTGGCGGCGGCCTGGTTCGGAGCTGCGGTGCTCGAGTGGCGGCCCGCAGAGCTGTGGTGCTCCAGCGGCGGCGGCCTGGTTCGGAGCTGCAGTGCTCCAGCGGCGGCCCGCAGAGCTGTGGTGCCACAGTGGCGGCGGCCTGGTTCGGAGCTGCGGTGCTCCAGTGGCGGTGGCAGTCCGCAGAGTTGCGGTGCCCCAGCGGCGGCGGCGGCCTGGTTCGGAGCTGCGGTGCTCCAGTGGCGGTGCGGTGCGCGGCGGCGGCCTGGTTTCGGAGCACAGAGCTGCGGTGCCCCAGCGGCGGCGGCGGCCTGGTTCGGAGCTGCGGTGCTCCAGCGGCGGCGGTCCGCTTGGAGCTGCAGTGCTCCAGCAGCGGCGGCGGCCTGGTTCGGAGCTGCGGTGCTCCAGCAGCGGCCTGCAGAGCTGCGGTGCTCCAGCGGCAATGGTCCATTTACAGCTGCGGTGCTCCAGCGGCGGCGGTGGCCTGGCTCGGAGCTGCGGTGCTCCAGCGGCGGCCTGGTTCGGAGCTGCGGTGCTCCAGCGGCGGCCCACAGAGCTGCGGTGCTCCAGCGGCGGCGGCCTGGTTCGGAGCTGCGGTGCTCCAGTGGCGGCGGCGGTCCACAGAGCTGCGGTGCCCTAGCGGCGGTGGCGGCCTGATTCGGAGCTGTGGTGCTCCAGCGGCGGCGGTCCGCTTGGAGCTGCAGTGCTCCAGCAGCGGCGGCGGCCTGGTTCGGAGCTGCGGTGCTCCAGCGGCGGCCTGCAGAGCTGCGGTGCTCCAGCGGCAATGGTCCATTTAGAGCTGGGTGCTCCAGGCGGCGGCCTGGTTCGGAGCTGCGGTGCTCCAGCGGTGGCTGCGCAGCTCAGAGCTGCGGTGCTCCAGCGGCGGCCTGGATCCCCTCAGCGCAGAGGGAGAATTAGGAGGGAGGAAGACAGGGACTGAAGACTTTTGCCTTCCACCACAGTGAGGAGGTGCCTGGTGAAATCATTGTGGTGGATGTTGGATATGTGTTTATTGTGTGTTTTGTTTTTATTATATGTATGACTCTATGGTAACAATTTCGTTCAGACCGTAAGGTCTGAATGACAATAAAGGAATCTAATCTAATCTAATTTTTGGGCTTCAGGGGGAGGTACAGTTGTGTATCGTCTGCGTAACAATGGAAGGAAATGCCGTGCCTTTCAATGACTTGGCCTAAGGGGAGCATGTACAGGGAGAAGAGAATGGGGCCAAGGATGGAACCTTCTGGAACCCCACAGCAGAGGCTAGCTGGGGAGGAGAAAGAGTTGCCTATGTTAGACGGAAACTCCTACCTTTTAGGTAGATGAACCAGCTCAGGGCAGTGCCATCAATACCAACCCCGTACCTGAGACGGTCAATTAGGATGGTGTGGTCGACAGTATCAAATGCTGCTCTGAGGTCAAGAAGGAGCAGGATTGCACTGTCGCCGGAGTCAACGGTGAGCAGTAAGTCATTGTGTACCTTCAACAAGGCAGATTCTGTGCTGTGGTGAGCCCTGAAACCTGATTGGAAAGTCTCCAAGATAGTATATTGGTGAATGTAAGGCATAAGTTGACTTAAGATTACCTTTTCAAGGGCCTTTGAGAGGAAAGGCAGTTTAGAAATGGGTCTGTAGTTGCTTGGCAGGGGGAGTCGAGGTTAGGTTTTTTCAGGAGTGGCTGGACCACCGCATGCTTGAAGCAGGTAGGTACAGTACCAGTGGCCAGAGAACTGTTGAAGATGGCGAGGATACTGGGACCGGCTGTTATGATGATGTCCTTTAGGAGGGCAGAGGGGACAGTGTCAAGGGGGCAGGTTGTAGGTTTCATGGTGGTGATCAGTTTTACAAGGGAGGGTAGAGTAACAGGTTGGAAACAATCTAATTTTGAAGAACAGACCAATGAAACAGCCAGGTCACGGGTGGGAGGGGAGATATTCGTTTATGTTCTTTACCTTGGTGGTGAAAAATGTAGTAAATTCCTCGCACTTAGTCGGGGACCCGGTTAAGCTGGTGCTGGGGGCAGGACAAATGATGGTTGATGGTGCTAAAAAGGACCTTGGAATTATGAGCGTTTTTGGAGATAAGGGTGGAAAAGTAATTTGTTCTTGGGGATTTTACCGCTTCCTGGTATTTGTGAAGGCTGTTTTTCAGGAGTTTCAGAAGGAAATTTGCTTATCAGATTTGTACTTCCGTTCTGATTTTCTGCATTCTCTTCTTAGGGCTCTGGTGGTGTCATTGAGCCATGGCTCGCCTTTAGGCTTAGGCTTTTTCATTTTAAGAGGGGCAACAGAATCCAGGATGGAAGAGCAAGTAGTATTGAATAGAGAGAGGAGGTCGTCGGTGCTGAGGTGGGGGGTAGACGCCTCAATAGTGCAGATATCAGGGGCAGCTGTGAGAGCCTCAGAGAACTTACTGGCTGTCGTGGAGTTAACGTAGCGGGAGTAGCAAGCAGGGAGATGGGACTTTGAGGGAGAGAAAGGCAGAGATATATCGAATATAATAGCACTGTGATCAGATAGACAGGTATCAATAGTATCCGTGTAACAAATTGGGAGACCAGACGAAACATTTTCCCATGATCAATTCACCTGTGTCTGACTGCAAGGAACCTACATTTAAAACAAATGTAGGTTCCTTGCAGTCAGAAACAGGTGAATTGATCATGGGGAACAAGGACATGGCAGACCAATTGAATAACTACTTCACTAAGGAAGACATAAATAATCTGCCGGAAATAGCAGGGGACCGGGGGTCAAATGAGATGGAGGAACTGAGTGAAATCCAGGTTAGTCGGGAAGTGGTGTTAGGTAAATTGAATGGATTAAAGGCCGATAAATCCCCAGGGCCAGATAGGTTGCATCCCAGAGTACTTAAGGAAGTAGCCCCAGAAATAGTGGATGCATTTGTGATAATTTTTCAAAACTCTTTAGATTCTGGAGTAGTTCCTGAGGATTGGAGGGTAGCTAATGTAACCCCACTTTTTAAAAAGGGAGGGAGAGAGAAAACGGGGAATTACAGACCAGTTAGTCTAACATTGGTAGTGGGGAAAATGCTAGAGTCAGTTAGAATCAAATACACAGGACTAGATGTTAAGAAGTCCCTTGTGCCAGTAGGTGGGGAGCATTTCACGACATTCATTGATTGCTGAGAGTGGTGGACGCTCAACATCGGGGGGGGGGGGGGGCGGGGGGGGGGGGGTACGTATACGTATATCTTGGCCTGGGTAACCTTCAGGACAGCTGGGCACAGGACACATCATCAGTAGTGTACCCTTGCATCACTGGGTGTTTCGGCCTTTTATCACTATACACCCTCCACAAGGGCGGCCCGCTGCAGGATGATCAGCCCTCAGCGTGTGTCCCGTGTCAAACTGCCTCAAAGATTCACCATGACGCATTTGGGGCCCAGCATGGGTCTTTCCGCTTGAGCCAAAGATGGGATAGCAGCTCATTTGGAAAGTGGTGAAATCATTGGACAAAGTCAGCATGGATTTTTGAAAGGTAAATCATGTCTGAGGAATCTTATAGAATTTTTCGAGGATATAACTAGTAGAGTGGATAAGGGAGAACCAGTGGATGTGTTATATCTGGACTTTCAGAAGGCTTTTGACAAGGTCCCACATAAGAGATTAGTATGCAAACTTAAAGCACACGGTATTGGGGGTTCTGTATTGATGTGGCTGGCAGACAGGAAGCAAAGAGTAGGAGTAAATGGGTCCTTTTCAGAATGGCAAGCAGTGACTAGTGGGGTACCGCAAGGCTCAGTGCTGGGCCCCCAGCTATTTACAATATATATTAATGATCTGGATGAGGGAATTGAATGTAACATATCCAAGTTTGCGGATGACACGAAGCTGGGGGGCAGTGTTAGCTGTGAGGAGGATGCTAGGAGGCTGCAAGATAACTTGGATAGGTTCGGTGAGTGGGCAAATGCATGGCAGATGCAGTATAATGTGGATAAATGTGAGGTTATCCACTCTGGTGGCAAAAACATGAAAGTAGACTATTATCTGAATGGTGGCCGATTAGGAAAAGGGGAGATGCAACGAGACCTGGGTGTCATGGTACACCAGTCATTGAAAGTAGGCATGCAGGTGCAGCAGGCAGTGAAGAAAGCGAATGGTATGTTAGCATTCATAGCAAAAATATTTGAGTATAAGAGCAGGGAGGTTCTACTGCAGTTGTACAGGGTCTTGGTGAGGCCACACGTGGAGTATTGCGTACAGTTTTGGTCTCCTAATCTGAGGCAAGACAATCTTGCCATAGAGGGAGTACAGAGAAGGTTCACCAGACTGATTCCTGGGATGGCAGGACTTTCATATGAAGAAAGACTGGATAGACTCGGCTTGTACTCGCTAGAATTTAGAAGATTGAGGAGGGATCTTATAGAAACTTACAAAATTATTAAGGGGTTGGACAGGCTATTTGCAGGAAGATTGTTCCCGATTTTGGGGAAGTCCAGAACAAGGGGTCACAGTTTAAGGATAAGGGGGAAGTCTTTTAGGACCGAGATGAGAAAATCATTTTTCACACAAAGAGTGGTGAATCTGCAGAATTCTCTGCCACAGAAGGTAGTTGAGGCAATTTCTTTGGCTATATTTAAGAGGGAGTTAGATGTGGCCCTTGTGGCTAAAGGGATCAGGGGGTATGGAGAGAAGGCAGGTACAGGATACTGAGTTGGATGATCAGCCATGATCATATTGAATGGCGGTGCAGACTTGAAGGGCCGAATGGCCTACTCCTGCACCTATTTTCTATGTTTCTATGCTGGAAAATGATGCTGGAGAAATGATAAAGGGGAATAAGGAAATGGCAGTGGAATTGAATAGTTTGGAAAATTGCAAATATTAACCCGCTGTACAAGTAGGAAGCAAATTTGAAAAGTGGAAACTATAGCCTGTTAGCCTGATTTCAGTGCTTAGTAAGATTTTAGAATCCATTTTAAAGTTTATGATAAAACAGGCCAAAATCAGCATGGTTTTGTGAAACATGGATTTGCCTGACAAATCTGTTGGAATTTTTTAAGGAAGTAAATAGCAGGACAAATGAGAGTCAGTGGATGTTATTTATTTCGATTTTCAGAAAGCCTCTGAAAAGGTGCGGCATGTGAGGCTGCTAACGAAGATGAAAGCCACGGTATCAAAGGGCAGATACTAGCATGGATAACAGAAGGCACAGGGTTGCAATAAAGGGGGCTTTTTCTGGTTAGCTGCCAGTGACTAGCAGAGTTCTGCAGGGATCAGTGCTGGGGCCGCTACTCTTCATGTTGTATACTAATGATTTGGTTGAGGGGATTGAATGCTTTGTGGCCAAGTTTGCAGATGATACAAAGATTGGTGGAAGGGCAGGTAGTGCAGAGAAAGCAGGGACTCTGCAGAAGGACCTGGACAGGATGGGAGAGTGGGCAGAGAAGTGGCAGATGAAATACAGCGTAGAAAATAATTAACTATTTTCTAAACGGGGCAGAATTCAGAAATCGAAGGTGCAAAGGGACTTGGGAGTGCTGGTGCAGGATTCCCAAAAAGTTCATTTGCAGGTCGAATCGGTAGTAAGGAAGGCAAACATAATACTAACATTTATTTTGAGTGGACTAGAATACAAAATCAGGGATGCAATGTAATGCTGAGGCTCTCTAAGGTGCTGGTCAAAATGCATTTGGAGTATTATGAGCAAAATTGGGCCCCATATCTGAGTAACAGTGCGCTGGCGCTGGAGAGGGTCCAGAGGGGATTAACGAGAATGAGTCCCAAGAATGAGTGAGTTATCATATGTTGAGCGTTTGACAGCACTGGGCCTCTATTCACTGGAGTTTAGAAAGATGTGGGGGGACCTCCTTGAAACATACCGAATAGTGAAAGGCCTGGATACAGTGGATGTGGAGAGGATGTTTCCACTAGTGGGAGAATCTAGAACCGGAGGTCATAGCCTCAGAATTAAAGGACGTTCCTTAAGGAAGGATTTCTTTAGTCAGAGGGAGGTAAATCTGCAGAATTCATTCCCACAGAAGACTATGGAGGCTGTCAATGGTTATTTTTAAGGCAGAGAAAGATTGTTGATTAGTACAAGTGCCAGATGTTATGGGAAGAAGGCAGGAGAATGGGGTTAAGAGGGAAAGAAAGATCAGCTATGATTGAATGGCAGAGTAGACCTGATGGGCCGAATGGCATAATTCTGCTATCACTTATGAACATATTAACTATTACAGGAATACTATCAATAACAGAGTACAGTATATTGACAATTACAACATAGTAACACACAGGAGACTACAATACAATGTTAAGTAAAATAAGATGCTCCTTTAAAAATAAACATCATAGATTTTCATCGCAAAAGTACTCTCATATATGGAGAAAAAGGGCGAGTTTACTGCTTAAAAAGAATAACTGACATTGAAAACAGAGTTCCTTCCCAGTGGTTGAGTGTAAATTTGAAGTTCCTGGATTTTTAATGTAGTTGGGTCAGATTATGATCAATCTGTTCCACTGCTCATACACTAATCTCCCAGCCACACATACCTGCTGCTGCAACCAGGGGATGGATTGTGCTGGCAGCTTCACTAGGTGGGAACTGTGGCTTTGGCAATAAAACCTGAGCCTCTAACCCATCATTGCTGTGCTGACCACTCACTCATGTCAAATGTTTCTTTCAGTTTTGAATGTCTTTGATATTCAGTCATGTAAAATGGATTAAAATAGGTTAAATTAAAAATAAATTCAGCTACAATATTGTTAACTAGACCAAGTGCAGGTCTGCTCCCCCAATGCAAGATTCCACCACTCACCCGTTCCCCCAGCGCAAGCAGTTCCCCCAACACAATATTGTACCACTCACGCATAGCCCCCAACTGCGCAGGAGCTGCTCATTTCTCCTCTCCCGACCTCCTCTCTGGGCTGGTCCCTGATGCGGACCCAAGCTTGTCCTTGGTTCCAGCGGTGGCTTCTTTCTCGGCCCCAGTCACATCCCAAGCCCCGAGATCGCCCCTCACTCCAGCTCCAACACCACATACCCCACCGGGTGTCGACAGCCGCTGCCACTCCTCGTTCACCGCAAGCACTAGAGTGCCCCTCCCTCCCGGAGTGTCCCGTCCTGCCTTGCGAATGCATTGCGACATCACTCGGGTTTTTTCCCAAAATGGGTGAGTTTTCAGGCTGTTTTTAAAACTTTAAACGATTATTAACTGGAAATATAGGTGGGAATGCGACGAAAAGATGTTTATCGCCTCAACGGGAAAAATGTGAGTAGGATGTGTGATAATGGGAAGGCTGTGGCCTAGCGTTTGGAAGAAAATAAGAATTAACCAGATATTCACACACACACACACACAAAGCCACATACAAGACGAAGACTTTTAGTATTTTTGAGATTACTTAAAGCATAAATGTACTGTGAAATACTTAGATAAACTTACCTTTTTAAAGGACAAAATTCCTTCCAAATTTTTAACAAATTACCACTTTTAAAACCAAAAGAACAAAAGCAAAGTGTCTCTCAGCTCACTACATTTCAGAATCATCATTAGGCACTGGCAAGTCCAAATGTGCGGCAGCAAGGTTACACGAGCCAGCCTTTGATCTCAAATACATGTTATGCTTCCATGCTCCAGTTGTGTATGCAGAAGTTAAAAACACCGTGAACAATAAACTGTATCCAGATGAAACAATCCAATCCAAAAGCATTTTTTAAAAAAAGGAGCATCTGATTTGGCCAAAATTTACAGACGTACAAAACCACCTAATTTTCAGTTTTAAAATATTTTGCAAAGAAGAGAGGAAATAAATCAAAACTACATACCAACAGCTCCACATTGTCCATTTTCAGCTGCCATCATTAATGGGGTTTTTCCCGAATTATCGACAGGATTCACTTGTGCATTATGACTTAAGAGCAATTGCAAACACTCCACATGGTCTGTAAAAGCAGCTGCGTGAAGTGGTGTTCTGAAATAATAAACAATTACGAGGTCTTCTGTAATTTCATCAGAAAGTACCAAAGACAAAATAATTGCTTGTCCGACCACAACTGAACTTGCAGAAACTGGTTTTGTCGAAACATGCATACTAATCAGTTATTGATTTAATCTCTGCATGGATGTGTGATTGAACATTAATACCTTTGAGACTTATCCTTTTTTCTTTTCTCATTCTACCATATTTTCCCTGTTAAATGTGGAAAAAGTTGGCACTAGAGGATAGAATTCTTCCACTCTGAAGTGCACAGGATCAGCACAAATAACTCAGTTCACAAGCTTCATAGCTATATACTGTGTAGTGGAAACATCCAGATTACCCATGCCCTCTCACTACCTTACCTCAGAGGTAATCCTTTCTGCAACACTTTCTCCTCCCATTTCTATTATAAGCCATCCTATTGGCATTCTAAGATGGCCATTTTACTCTAGTTTTGCGTTACAGCTCAATGCACAAAAGAGTGAGAATGTGACAAGTTCATTTCACAAATAACTTTTTTGTGCCACTAGTTTGGACTGCATTTGAACTGAGGTCTAGATGTATGATAATGCCGATTGCACCATATCATTCAGTTCTACCAATTCAAATGTTTATGTACTCTTCAGGAGGTTTGACCTATATGAACATTGCTGAGAAGCATTGCCTTAGTGTCAAATTTCAAAGTAACAATATACAAATGCATTCAATACCCCTGATTTCAACACAAAACAAATCCAAATAGTGCTATTCTCATATCCAAGTAACAGTGACTCCCAAATACATTTTCATCTCAATCTCCCTCTCTGACCATTTCAAGAAATTGTATAAGGATGCCCAATTGTGGTTCCAATTTGAGCAATGTCGTATTTTAATAACATATTTCTGCCTCAAAGTATACTTTAGTTCGCTGTTAATATCTCACACAGAAATTCAGATTCAACTTATCACTGGGGAAAATGTTGAATAGATTATTTTTCAGAATGTGCAACTGTTACAAATTCAGAATGTGCGACTAATCATCCCATTTGTTCTTCATACCTTCCTTTGGCATCTCTGGAATCAATAACAGTGGTACCTAAAGCTTCTATTAACATTTCTGCACAATTTTCATGGTCATTTATTCTGTAAGAAAAGGAAATGTGCATAGTTATTGCCATAGCAGAAATAGTTTTGACCAGCAACTGACTTGTTATCCAACCATAAAATACTTCCTTGCCAATATTGATATCGATAATCTATGCATACAAGTAGTCTAAGATTATTAAATACCATTTAGTCATTCAAACTCCACTCTTCTTGAGCTGCAATACAATATTGTTTGCAACTCTGTCCTAAAATTCCTTCTCTAAACCCATCCACATCTCTCCCTTTATTCTCTCATTGTTCGCTTAAACATTTATATTTGGTCAATAATTTGGGAACTCTCTTCTACTTTAGCTTGGAGTCACAATTTGTTTGATAATGCTCATGAAGTGCTTTGGGATGTTTCATGCTATTACATGTTCTATTTCAAAACTTGTTCAACGTGTTCCTTCATAGCATTTTGCCTGAACCATTACATTTATATCTCTAATGTAAATGGCAAGTTATTTCAAATATCACAAAGTCTTTCGGACATAAAACTTAAACATAGCTTCAATAACTTAAAGTATGCCCATGTTTTGTAGGAGAGAATGTATGTTTAAAATGTAATCTTAAGTTTTGTCCAGTAGCAACGCATATGTAGAAACATAGAAAATAGGTGCAGGAGGAGGCCATTCGGCCCTTCGAGCCAGCACCGCCATTCATTGCGATCATGGCTGACCGTCCCCTATCAATACCCGTGCCTGCCTTCTCCCCATATCCCTTGACTCCACTAGACCCAAGAGCTCTATCTAACTCTCGCTTAAATCCATCCAATGACTTGGCCTCCACTGCCCTCTGTGGCAGGGAATTCCACAAATTCACAACTCTCTGGGTGAAAACGTTTTTTCTCACCTCAGTCTTAAATGACCTCCCCTTTATTCTAAGACTGTGGCCCCTGGTTCTGGACTCGCCCCACATTGGGAACATATTTCCTGCATCTAGCTTGTCCAGTCTTTTTATAATTTTATATGTTTCTATAAGATCCCCCCCATCCTTCTAAACTCGTGAATACAAGCCTAGTCTTTTCAATCTTTCCTCATATGACAGCCCCGCCATCCCAGGGATCAATCTCGTGAACCTACGTTACACTGCCTCAATCACAAGGATGTCCTTCCTCAAATTAGGAGACCAAAACTGTACACAATTTGTCCACGTGTAGAAACTTAGATATGTTTTCTCCTATAAAAACATGTTTGGAATAAGTTAATGTTAGTTTAATAAATTAACTAACCAGGATAAGAAATAAATACAGCTGCATAGTGGGAATGACTTCAATATCAATTACCTTAGTGTTGCACACAGAAGATTCAAGCAAAACCATTGTTTCAACATGCTAATGATCTACTCTACATTTCATGCAGCATCACTGCTATCATTGTGTGCAAGTTGTCTATGTGCAGTCATCAAAGTCTAAGGTCCAGTGCAAAGCTTTAGTTTACCATAGCTCAACCACAGGAAGCACAGCAAGCCGTGAACTGTATATGATCTGTAGATCGTCAACAGAGCACTGAACTGCACACGTCATTGCCTGAGTTGACGGAGTGCACTTCTATTTGGTTCCATTATAGTTCCACAAAACAACATAGGCAATCTATGAAACCCTGTACCATAGGTAAGCATGCACTCCTCACACATGATAGCCTCTGACAAGGGAGCAAAGAAGAAATTTGGCAATTACCCTCCTTTTGTAACAGCAAACTACAAGATACTGCAATTCTCTCATATAGTTGCCATGAAGAAATTAAAATTTGAACTTCCATGATCAAGTTAAAAGTCACCAAAATCTGGTCCTTGACCCACTCAAAGGTTGTAGTTCCTGCTGCAAGAGGTAGAACATTGTAGCGAGGATGTCCTTAGCAAAGTATAGTCATGTCTCACAATGCATCTTGCTGGAACTGAAGGAAGTAATTGCTCTCAAACTATTGTCCGTAGTCCCCTAAACAAGGGACGTATCAAATAATAGAATTCAACTGTGCTTTGTTGACAAACTTTGTCCCTCCATCCGATAAGGCACTTAAGTAAAAGAGTAAAAAAGCTCCAAAAAAGGGAAAACACATGCATTATAAGAGTATGCAGGCCTTTTTGACAGGCCTATGCAATTACCGAAAGGAAACTTTATCAGAATTAAAGTGGTGGATAGAAAAGGTTCCACAAGCTGCTTTAAACATATAAGCTTAGCAGCCGTTGCAAACTGAAGCAAGTATTCTCGGATGATGGATAGCTTCTGTGATTATTTGGGCTAAGATAAGTATAATATCTATTCATATCAAGTTAATATTTGATACGTCCCTTGTTTAGGGGACTACGGACAATAACACCAGGGAATTCCAAATGGATTGTCCTAAGAAATTTTTTTCTCCAAACATTTGTATTAATTATTGGAGTATCAGGAGCTTTTTATGGATTAAATGCCTATTGTTCTACTATGAAAGTGTGCATGTCCAATCAGGTGAACAATACCACGGCTGTGGCATATATCAATCACATGGGTCAAGTAAGATCATTATCAAGTGATTATCTGGGTAACCAGATGTGGCGTATTCTAAAAATGTTTTAGTTCAGCTGTTTATCTCTAAGGAAGATGCACACTTTCATATTAGAACAATAGGCATTTAATCCATAAAAAGCTCCTGATACTCCAATAATTAATACAAATGTTTGGAGAAAAAAGTTTCTTAGGACAATCCATTTGCAATTCCCTGGTGTTATTGTCCGTAGTCCCATAAACAAGGGATGTATGTAGTTTTAAATCTATGTTGAGCCTTACTATTTTACTCCGGCTATTATGATCTGTGTTTTTCATGCCGCTGCTTTGAAGTATGCCGATCATGCGCCAGGCGGGGCTTCTTCATTTCAATAGTTTGAGACGCTTTTTAAACTCCGTTTTTTTTCCCCCGGCGTATTTTCTTTTCTTTTTAGCTTTTAAACTCCGTTTTTTTTTCCCCCCGGAGTTTTTTTTTTTTTTCCTTTTTAACTCCTGGTGGCTCTATACACCAGCCACGGAGTTTGGATATGCCCTGTAGGTAATTCAACTGTACTTACCTGCGGGCCCGTACCTACCGCTGAGAGGAGCTGCACTCTGCAGCTCTTGCTCTGCCATCAGCGTGACGTAATGCCGATCATGCGCCAGGCGGGGCTTCTTCACGTAGTCACTCACGTGACTCTGAAGTAATTGCTCTCATCCCAAATAGCCAGAGTTCCATTGCAACAACCTTTCTCCTCCTCCCATTTCTGGCTCTCCTGATTCTCTGTTAATTCTCATTGTGGCAAGGGCAAGAAAATCAACCATAAATTAATCTATAAGAAGTGGGCTAGGGCAAAGAGTACGTGTGGTTCTTCCTGAGCATACGCAAGCATGGATGTTTAAGAGCGAGCATAGGATGTGGTTCTGAGGTTTAGAAAGACAGCATCGACGTGTGTGAGCTTATTGATTTTATTCTTTTCTACCCTCTGCATACTTTTGGATGGTGTTTAATGTGTACCTTCTCATATCTTCACAATCTGGCAAAAGTTGCAATTCACACTACAAGTGTCTACATGCTGTGCCATTATAGATCTTAAATGTTAGATCTTAAGTGCCCATGAGAAGGTGCTACTGAGTCCAATTTTGTAAGAGACAGAAAAACCTGAACTGCAACAATTTGACTGTTAACTTTCTCTCCACCACTAGGGTGTATAGCTAAACCACGATGCTGCGTAGCTTCCTTGTGCATCTCCTCCTCCCCCACAGGGGTGTGCTAGTTCCACCCCAACCTTCTGTTCAGACGTGCAGCTCCCTTACCCCACCATCCCCCATCCCCAACAACCTCCATGTTCTTGTACTGTACAAGGTCTGGTTCAGTTTCTGCTATTCAAGCTTATATTTTTATTTTTACACAAGGCATTGCTTTTCAGAAAATATAAAATGGATGTCTCGTATGCCATCTGACAGTAGACAAGCCAGAGATACACGGCTGTGAAGCTCGGCGGACATTAACATTACCAGTCGGTTATCCTTGGTTCTGAAAACTACTGCTTACGTTTTCTTTTCCCAACGAGCCAATGAAATTCACCGGTCAGCACTGGCTACAACCTACGAGAACCTTCGACCTCCTGGCAACCCACTACCACTGCACCTACGGCACGAGAATTCTTGCTATTCTCCATGACGGCATAATTCTGGTAGCCGCTAATTTTTCACCATGTTGAAAAATTTGTGGCGATCATAATGAGGCCGCGACTAGTTCCCAGAATGCGGGAACTCCTCACGTCCATGAAGACAACTACCCGGCAACCACCCGCGAACACGTGGCCTAAAAAGTCACCTGTGGAACAGGCCCATAACACTAATAGTTCTGGATAGAAATTTCACAATGAGGATGTCATGGACTATTACTTGTGAATTAGCTTGATATATTTCTACCCAATTAAATCTAATTCTCTCTTTCCCAGGCAGCACTCAACATCAATATTCATCATAATTAGAAAGATAAGCTCAGAATTTACTTACATAGCACAATGCAGAGGAGTAAAAGGGGTACCATAAAATTTTCTAAGTTCTTTTTGTTCCAGTAGAACTTCCAAACAACTTTCATGACCTAACAAAACAAAATTTTTGACATGCTAAAATCTGTACGATGAAGAAACAGCAATTCTCTTCACAAAATAACTTTGATTTAAGCTGAACATTCAAAGTACCCAATTCCCATATGTAGATTACAATCATTTAACTTCACCCAGAATGTTCAATATTCTATGAACTACATTTTTTCTATTAATATATTTTATTTAATTCAAAAACACATTAAACATTTTGATTTGATTATATTCCAGCTGTCCACTATTCAGATTTTTAATATTTAGCAGATAATTTCTTATCTTGGGCTTTCCTCATTCCTCTGCCTTTGCAAAGAACTCCAAAACATGTTATTCAGTCTCAAGGAGGGTCCCAATCCGAAACGTCATCTATCCATTCGCTCCACAGTTGCTGCCTGACCTGCTATGTCGTACCAGCACCTTGTTTATTGATCAGGATTCCAGTATCTGCAGCGTCGTGTATCTCCAAAATTGCTTGCACATTTCACACAATGCTCAACTAAAACTTATAAATTATAGTTTTGGGGGAATTAAATAACAATTATGAATACTATATTCTCCATTAATCAGAAAATCTTCAATTCAGATGAAGTAATTGCACTGCCAAATCAGCACATGATGTTTATGGAAATTTACCAATCCATGAATTTAATTAACATTTTAAGTTGAAATAATGTACCATTGTAACAAGCCCAGTGCAAAGGCGTATAGTCGTGGTTATCTGTTAACTTTGATAGCGTATTTATAGAAAGTGCTGCATGCAATAAGTTGCACAAGGTTGCATGACCACAAGCTGCTGCAAAATGTAATGGTGTCCTCCCTTTGGAATCACGACATAGAATAGAGGCATCATGTTCCAGCAGTGTTTCAACGCATTCTTCATGACCGGTAACAACCTATAAAAAATGAAAATCAATATTTTAGTAATTTACTTCATTACAATTTACTCAAGACCAAGACAACAAAAGAACCATAAAACAGGCTACTTGAAGAACTGACAATCAAGCAGTATCTGTGGAGGCAAAAGGTGTATGGCTGTGTTTCAGGTAAAGTCCCTGCATTAAAATCGAAAGGGATTAGGAATTGTTGCCAGTGTGTGGTATTATGAGGGAGGGGTAGGAAACAGATTGGTAGGTGATAGGTGGAACCAGATGAAGGGGATATGAAATACGAAGAAGAAATCTAGGCAGACAGGTGAGTGCATAAGGGAGAACACCAGGGGTGAAGGTTACCCAAAATTGGAAAAGTTGATGTTCATAGCACTGGGTTGTAACCTACCAAAGTGCGATATGAGACGTTGTTCCTCTAATTTGCTTTTGACCTTGCTATAGCAACGGAGAAGGCTGCGAACAAATATGCTGTTGTGGATGTGACATGAAACCAGAAGCTCACAATGGCTTTTGCAAACAGAGCACAGGTGCCTCACGAAAAAGTTGCTTAATTAAGTCTTGCTTTCTCCCTGCATAGACGAGGCATGACCATTGAATTTGCCATTTTCAAGAAACCCACAACTCTGGCATTTTCCTCCCATGCACATTTGCCTGTCCACTGAGATTTTGTCTTTATTTATTCACCAATCCAACCCCTCCCCGTTTCATTTCCCTCTGCCCAACATTCTCCCCTCTCTCATCGGGTTCAACGGTTCTCCTACCAGCCTCCGACTCGCCCCTCTCTCTCACTACTACATGTTGGCAATCTTTCCTCTTCCCTTTCAGTACGAATGCAGGATCTTGACCCAAAGGTCAACTTGCAACCTTTTCCTCCATAGATGCTGTTTGACCCGCTGAGACCCTCCAGCATTCTGTTTCATATTCAGATCATCTGCCTTTTTAAAAAAAGAGTCATATTGAATTTATCTAAAGATCTAAATTTAATTTATATTTAAAAACAAATTATAATTGCATGAGTCCTGACTGAGATATCCAAGTCATTGTTATACACAAGTGAGGAGCTGGAAGACATGGAGTGGCTAATGTTCTGCTTCCATTTAAAAAGGGCTGCAAAGCAAAACATAGGAACAAATATCTACGATTGGAAAGTTACTGTTGTGAAGGATAAGAAATACATGCATTTTAGAAAGAGAGGGTTTTATGAGGACTGTTTAACAAAGAACTGCAGATGCTGGAAAAATCAAAGGTAAACAAAAAAGTAGGAGAAACTCAATGGGTGAGGTAGCACCTATGGAGCGATGGAATAGGCGCGTTTCGGGTCGAGACCCTTCTTCAGACTGAGGCATAGTCAGCATGGTTTTGTGCAAGGGAGATCATATCTCATGAATCATATTTAATGCCTGAAGAAGCAACCAAGGCAAATGAGGACAGGGTCTAAGACATTGTCTACATGGACTTTAACAAGACCTATGATGAGACTCTGAAAGATGAGCGACGTTCTGTGTGGATTCAGGAAGAGCTAACTAACTAGATACAGAATTGGTTTCATAACAGGAGGCAGAGGGTTTTTGTGGAAGGTTGTTTTTCAGGTCTGGAGGCCTGTGACTAATGATATGCATCAGGAATCAGTGTTTGGCCCATTGCAGTTTGCGGTTTATATCAACAATTTGGAGAAGAATGTACAAGGCATGATTAATAACTTCACAGATGATGCTAAAACAAGAGGCATTGTAGAAAGTGAGGATAGTGATCAGGAGTTACATCGTGCTCAGCTGTGAAAGTAGACCGAGGAATAGTAAAGGAGTTTAATTCCGATAGGTGCGAGGTCTTGAATTTTGGAAAGTCAAACCAGGGCAGGACCTTTACAGTAAACGATAGGTCCTTGGATAATTCTGTTGAGTGGTGGAATCTTGGAGTACAAGCACATAGTTCCCTGGAAGTGGTGTCACAGGTAGATAGGGTGGTGAAGAAGGCTTTCAGTATGCTTGCCTTCATCAGTCGGGAAATTGAGTATTGATGTTGAAACATTATGTTGGGAAGTTGGCCAAGCCGCACTTAAAAATTATGTTCAAGTTTGGATTATCCTCCTATAGGAAAGATGCCATTAACTTGCCAAGGGTGCAGATAAGATTTACAAAGATGTTGCAGGAGTCTGACAATAATGAGAGCTTGGGCAGGCTAGGACTTTATTCCTTGGTGCGCAGAACGCTGATGGGTTCTTGGGATTCTTATGAAGTAACGAGGGGAATAGATAGGGCAAATGCAGAGTCGTTATTCCACGGTAGGGGAATCAAGAATCAGGGTAAGGGAATCAAGGTTTAAGGTGAGAGGGAAAAGATTTAATCAGAAACTGGGGGGCAATTTTTTCACGCAAAAGATACTGGATATTTAGAAAAAGCTGCCAGGGGAAGTAGTTGTGGCAGGTACAATAACAATACTTAAAAGATATTTGGACAGATACATGGATAGAAAAACGTTTAGAAAGATATGGCATCACAGACAAATGGGATTAGCTTAGATGGGTCATCTTGGTTGGTATGGTTGTGTTGAGCCAAAGGGTTTGTTTCCGTGCTTTGTGACTCTATGCAGAACCTAGTTAAAAATCCAGTTTTCAGTTTAGCAATTTTGAGAATATTACAAAATATTCAAAATAACGGCAATAGTCTATTATTAAAATAAACTCAAAAGAAGAAAAAATAAGGAAATTTAATCGTGAAGCGAAAACAGAACATGCTGGAAATATTCAGCAGATCTGGTCACATCTGTGGCACGAAATTGGGGCTACAAAATTGTTTTAGGTCAAAGACCCTCTGTCAGAAGATTCTTCCAGTTTCTCATCCCACAGATGCGGCCTAACATACTGTATATAACCAGTATTTTCAGTTTTTATTTTAGACTTAACAGAATTTTTAATATTTAACCTTGAAACTTTATTTAGCACTTCCATATCCGGCAACTTTAAATTTGATATGGCTTCAAATGTTTTATTTCAAAACCAATCGTCCGCTTATACGTTTTAAATTGATGGCTCACCCCACGATGCAAGGCTGTGCATCCTTGCTTGTCAGCTGCATTTATATTTGCACCTTTTTCGAGCAACAGAATCACAGCATCAATGTGTCCATTAGCAACCGCAAGCATCATTGGTGTTCTGATGAAAAATAAAGAAAATAATTAGCCTGTAATCACATAACTGCCGAATAGTGTATTTGAAATCAGGACTTAGCAATCAAAGTATTACATTGATAAGGCTCACCAGTAAATGAATAATATAAAAATAAACAAATGCTGGCATTACTTAAAAGTGGAGTGCAGATTGGATGCGCCCTAAGATTCAGAAGGAAAGAAAGGAGGATAGAAATTGTGGAAATGCCAGTTACAATCTGGGGCCTTCCCAGTCAGATCCTTCCTGAACTTCGGAGTCTTACTCCCTTTGCAGCTGCCCTCGGAATGGCTACAATGAAAAAATTATTGTTGCTCAGATCTTTGCAGATTGAGGATTTGCTAAGATGGCAAATACTGCTGGAAAACCATTAATTTGATGAAAGACACTCATTGGTGGATCTGCAACTTGTTGAGACTCTCACTCTAACGAGATGGCCATAAAGGAATGACTGGTCTATTCCAGACTGCAG